>OW240913.1:318024970-318066694 GCA_933207985.1 Pelobates cultripes | reverse complement strand
ACCATGTTTATGACTTTATTGCTCCCCTGATATATATGGCTTTACCTCTCAGTAATCTTGCATCTCTGCCATCATCAATGCAATAATATTAATTGTCTTACATATACTGTATATTAACCAGTAACCAGGACGACTTGTGTAACATTTTAACTGCTTTCAAGAAAAAAATCATACAAGCATTACAGTACAACAAACAGTGTAGTTGTGTGCTTTTTGCTTATTTTTTTTTTTATTTTCCTTGTTGGAGAACACAGGAAGTGTTTTCTGTACATTGAATGAAGCCTTCAAGGATATCATATGTATGACGTGTAGGGCTATGTAAATGTTTTGGTTCTACAAGCACAGCTTTGAATGCTAGGATTGTAAATGAACGGTCAAGTGGGGCATGTTTGTCAAGCAAAATAACATAGAGTTCAAGGCAGTATAAAGAAGGCATAAGCAAGCACATAACGCAGCATTGATTTTAAAAGAGGTCTTTGTTATGTCAGAGAAAGAAGAATAATATACATGGTTATTCACTATAATGAGAATTCAAAGTAAATTTCAAATTTAAGGTCAAAAGACCGGAACTAGAACATTTCTGTAAGCCAGCTATGTTTTCAGTTTGGCTGCTCTGGACTTAAATTGAAATTGATTTTGAATTCTCACTTTTATACAATTTTGTATAAACAATGTTAAACAAGTTAATTTTATATTTAAACATTTTTTTTCTTTATATATAGTTTTTATGCAGGACATCTTCATGATTGTCAATCACTTCCATCTGGAAGGCATTTATAGGGGGAACTGTCAATTCTTTAGAAATTACACCACGGAATAAAACATTGACAATGATCTATATAATACCTAAACTTACATAAACTTGTCCCTCGTGAGACATATTATCTTTATAAAATACTCTTTTTATTTTTGTGGGGGGACGACGTTACAGAGACGCTTTAAAGTTTAGCAAATGACACCATAATCCACTTCAGTCAAGGCACAGTCATGGCACACTTTGCAAATGAAGAGAAGCGATATAAACATTTCATCTATGTACTGCCAGGTGCAAAGGACAGAGTTTCTAGCAGCTATTGACTGTTAGCCTCTTAATTGCTATGGAAGAAGAAAGGGTGTACTTAGTTTTTCACATGTGACTTCTCCGTTTTTGGTTTTATTTTTGTCAAATACATCATGATGCGGTGTATTGTAAAAATGACAGTAGGAGTCGCACTCAATCTCAGCAGCCGCCCGGTGCTCCGGAGCAGGATCAGCAATCCCACAACTATAAGACAACACAAGAAATTCTCCAGGTACTCAAGGTGTTCAAGCCGCAGGTAGCTTTGTGTCATGTGTTGTTGCTTATCTGACATTGTATTTACCTAATTTTAAGACCTGCTAAGGTACAGATGATTGTTATTATGTCCTGATATATAAAACCATAGAATTCAAAGAAAGGTGTACTTTCTGTACTGTATGACTGTACATTGCATCAAAGAAACTTTGTGATCCTTGTAATAGAAAGCTTGACAGCTGTACACTATATGCTTGGTGATGACAAGGCAAGTTATCGGTCTATTAATGTGTAGCAGCCGTACAAACGACCAAAGATTACTCAACTTGGCAAATTACTCAACCCTTCATTACAGCACCAATAATAGTCCTCCTCCCTGCCAGCACTACATTGCTCTATCATAGGTCCCTCTCTGCCGAACATACATCTGTGGCGGAACCAACCTCGCCACTGTGCACTGGAGGAGCCTGGTTGCTCGCCTGCTCCCTTTAGACTATGGCCCGGCATTTAAAATCTTTTATTTTCCCTGCAGAAAGGCTTATTCGTGCCTTTCTGCTGGGGTATTAGGTAGATTCAATCTACCGAACAAAGTACCGAACGATCGACCACCTGGGAACTGGAGTGTGCCGTCAATTGGCTGCCCAGAAGCTGCGGTTAACCGCAGCTTAATTGACGAATGCTGGGTGGCCTTTGTTCGTTTGCCGGCCAGCGGTGTTCAGCGCCCAAACTATGGAACTGGAAACAGACACTTATTTGGGCGAACACCGCTGAGCCGCCAGCCTCCTTACCTCTGCATTCGGTAGTATAACCGAATGCCTGTTCTTTCGGTAGTTTAACCGTATGAACAGCATCATCCCTGATTGCCATGCCATGGAGCCTATTCGTGTAATGAAAGACTATGGGAAAAACTCTGGCTCCATGGCAATTGAACTGTATGTATGTGATCTGAGCGCCATTCAGTAATAATGTGCACTCAGATCTAAGCTATCTGGGGCTATAGAGAATGTATGGGTTTTATTCATTATTTGCAACATTGGGTATTTTTGTGTCTTTTTACTAACATGTGCTCAATGGAGTTTTGCCTCTGGATTACTTCCCAATTATCTCCAGGATAGAGAGGAGGGATTGTGATGTAATTGTGGGAGTGTCTAAAGGTGTATGTCTGTGATTGGTCAATGTCCAATATGTTTCCCAGTCTTCCATCTGGTCCCCTAGGGGAGTGTCCACCAGGTGGAAGACCTGCATAAAAGCCGGGCAGGTAGCCCTGGTAAATCAGTTCTGCTTGACCCTCAAAACGAAGTGTCATCTCGTTATTGGGGGAGTTGGATTGTATGCTGATTGCCAGGAGTGTAAGCTGATTGTATGCTTTTCCTGTTCGGCTGTCTCCAGTGTTCGTGTGTTTCCTGTTCGGGAGTTGGAGGATTCGTATAGTTTGCAGTTCGGGAGATTGGTGATTGCAGTAGCTGCCTGGGCACCTGAAAGGGGAATATCGCCTAAACGGGTTTTAACCACTTGTGTGCAAAACGGTCCATTACAACATCATTTCACCGATTTGTCATAACGTCATCTCTCCATTATAATGTATCCCTTCCTACCAGCTTCCTACGTGTCTGCTGCCACGTCAAGTCTTATGCCAAAAGAGCAGCCAGGTTCAACATAAAGGAGGTAGATCCCGCTATATACTGATGGGCATCATCAGCGTATTTATCAGGGCCCATCCACCCAAAAAATGCACAACTCTTTCTGATGGGTAAAGTGCATTTCACGAGTTGACACTTGTCTGTGGCCTTAATAAACGTGAATAGGTTAACACTAGAGAAGCAGTAGGAGCAAGAGAAATGACAAGTATGAGATCTCCAGCAGCTGCCCGAGTCCTTGCGTTAAAATGGTCAGTCAGCAAATGTCAGGCAGGTGACATTTTAAAAATTAAAAAAAATTAGAAATTAAAATGGAAATAGCATTTTGTTGTGTGGACAATGAACAAAAAAAATGCTGGTGAACTCCTATTTGTGTTACCGAATTATGGGATACTGGAACCAGCAAACTGGATTTAAAAAAAAGCAAAACAAGCAAAACGTTACAAAAACATTCTGACAGTTTTTATACCCCATATTTAAAGCTCTAGTTACAATAGTAAATTGTGTTTGTAAAAAGAAAAATCTTTTAAAAATGTCTTTGCATTGGCATGTAAAACCATTTACAAAAATGTAAAAAATGATCTGTTAGCTAAAACAAGGTGATATTAAAAACAAAATGGAGGGAGCCTGACCGTGATAGAAGATGGACGTGTAGTCCGACGGCTTTCTCTCCCCCGTGAACATAATCCGCCACCATCAGCTACCACGGGCACTAACCACCCGCAAAAATGAGCACAGCAGACTCCACGGACCCGGGCACCCCCTCCCCCAGGGGCGGAGGACAGCGTAAAACGGTACACAATCCTTCAGTAGCATCGATCTTCCGCCCGAAAAGCGCGCTAAAACCGCCATCTTGCCGCCCGGACATGGAGGGCTCTGTAGCAGAGGCAGCACAAACAAGGTACCAGGGGACAGCAGACTCCCCTCTTACAAAGAGAGATCTGCAAAACCTCTTGCAGGAAGCCACTGCAGAAATCAAAGCACACACCAAGGCAGAACTGAACCGCCAAATTCAGTCACTGAAAAATGATCTAGAGGCCCTGTCACACCGCACAGATCATGCAGAGACCAAACTCACTAAACTGGCAGAAACAACCTCCTCCCACTCCCAAGATATTACTTACCTACATGGCAAAATTGCCTCACTGCAAGACCTCGCAATGGACAGGGAGCACAGAGCGCTTAGACCTCCAGCGCTGAACCCGGACACCCCCAGGAACGTAATAGTTCGGATGCACCGTTTCCCAATCAAAGAACAACTGGTCCAAAGAGCACGACAAAAGCCCCCATCCTTCCAGCAACACACTATAGCTCTTTTCCAGGACTTGGCGCCTACGACCCTCAAGAAACGAAGATACCTTAGGCAACTGATGAACACCCTCAACCACCACGGCGGGGGGGGGCTTCAATGCGGTGTCCTCTCCACCCGGTGCCCTCGGAAGGCACGCTCTGGGCAGCGCACAAGGCAGTCATCAGAGGCAGCCTTATCTCGGTGGCCACAGCCCACAAAAAAGAGAAACTTTCTCGACTCAACCACCACCTCACTGTACTCCGCACAACAGAACACGCTCACAAACAAAACCCCACCCCGACCTACAACAAGAGATACAAGTACACAAACAAGCCATCCTAGAATTCATGGCCCAAGACTCGAAAAAGGCACTGCTATGGACAAAGCAGATGTTTTACGAGAAATCTAATAAAGCAGACTCCCTCTTGGTCAATAGACTTAAAAAGAAAATGCAACACAAATGCTTAGCCTCAATTAAGTCCCCGGACGGCCAAAACACAGAACCTACCCGAACAGATAGCAGAGACTTTCACCCAATTCTACACCTCCCTATACGACCATGACCCCCAATCCCGACACAACGCACAAGCCACAGAGGAAGCCATAGTAAGCTACTTGCAAAGCATTCCTCTACCACAACTCACAGACGAGGCGAGAGAATCGCTAGCGGCAGACGTCACTAGCGAAGAGGTGGCAGAGACAATCAAAGCTCTCCAACCCAACAAATGCCCGGGCCCTGACGGCTACTCGGGACTATACTATAAAACATTCTCAACCACCCTACTCCCACACCTTAGGGATCTATTCACTTCAATCCTCAAAGGCGAACCGCTCCCATCAGACATGCTCCAAGCCAACATTAGCCTAATACCAAAACCAAACAAATCCCTACAGGACACGGGACACTATCGCCCATTTCACTTCTAAATGTAGACATCAAATTATTCACTAAACTTATTGCGAACAGACTTAAAAACTTCCTCCCAAAGCTGATCCACCCGGACCAGGTGGGCTTTATACCCAATAGACAGGCCTACGACAACACAAGACGCACCTACTACCTAATCTGGACAGCTACATACAGACGGATCCCAACACTACTACTATCCCTAGACCCCGAAAAGGCATTCGACCGGATACTCTGGCCATACTTATTCGCCACTTTGACAAAGTTCGGCTTCCCCAGGGCTCTACTACAAGCACTCCGCACCCTCTACTCCACCCCAACAGCACGACTACTACTACCAAATGCCCGCCAGACCCTGTTCCAAATACACAATGGCACTAGACAGGGATGCCCTCTGTCCCCCCTCCTCTTTGACCTCTCCCTTGAACCCCTACTGCAAAAGATCCGTAATGAGCCAGCTATTCAAGGCATAAAAGTAAGACAGGAAGAGTACAAAGTGGCGGCGTATGCGGACGACTTACTCTTGACCTTGACCGACCCGGTGACGTCACTACCCCCCCTGCTAGACTTGTTAGACGAATACGCACAACTTTCCGGATACAAATTGAACATAGAAAAGACTGAAGCCCTGACACTACAGATCCCACCCCTCACTCGAACACATCTGCAACAGACCTACCCATTCCGCTTCCAAACGCATAGCATCCACTACTTAGGAGTCGACCTACACGCGGACCTACAATCCACATACAGACTAAACTACCCCTCTCTAATCGACCAGGCCCAGAGAGACCTACAAACGTGGCAAAAACTATCCATCTCATGGCTAGGGAGACTGGCGGCGATCAAAATGAACTTGCTTCCACGATTCTTGTATCTGTTCCAAACCCTCCCCATTCCGCTCTCGAGAGCAGACTTTAAAAAGCTCCAAATGCACATCGACAAATTAATTTGGGCGGGAAAAAGAGCTAGAATAAAACGTATCACCCTGTACATCCCACACAAAAAAGGGGGGCTAGGCTTGCCGAACTTCTGGGATTACCACCAAGCATCCCAAATTGCACAAATTCAAACCATGCATGCCCCACCAGGGGTAAAACGGTGGGTGGACCTGGAGCATGACCTATTGGACGCGACCTGCCAACACTTTACCTGTGGATACCAAAACCACACAGACCACAGCCACCAAACACGACACCAGCCCTCACGACAGCCATTCACACTTGGAACAGAGTGACCAACAAGTACAACCTAATAAACACGCCCTCACCCCTAATGCCCATACTGAGAAACCCTCAATTTACCCCGGGAATGGCACCCCAACACTTTACACGCTATGAGGACACGAACTTACTAGAATCTGTCATTTTTACCACAATAACCGACTCATTCCCTTCCCGGACCTACCAAACAATACACCATATAATACGTTCGATCATTTCCAATACCTCCAGCTCCGAAGCTTCCTATCAACCCCCAGCATAGCCGCAGCGGCAGTGCTGAAGCCAACAGCATTTGAAAGGGGCTGCCTAAGCAACCCAATACACAAGGGCCAGATTTCCAACATATACAACATCCTGGCACTTAAAACCCCCTCCGAAGCCTTCTCCTATGTAAAGGCCTGGGAAAGGGACCTGGGACCCCCTGGGGACCCGACGGACTGGGCAGACATATGGGAAGCAACAGTGACAGTAACCATATGTGTTAACCACAAGGAGCAGGCATATAAAACTCTGCTCTGGTGGTACCTTACCCCCCGAGACTTAAACAAATGAAACGTACAGACACGGACAGATGCTGGAAAGGGTGTGGCGAGCAGGGAACATACATCCATATGTGGTGGGAATGCCGGCACATAACCCATATATGGAAAGAAATGGCCGCCACCACCTCGAAAGCACTACAAACTGATGTCCCCCTAGACCCGTGGACTTGGCTGCTGTCGAAACCACATGAAAACCTGACCCGAGCACAAAATAAGCTAGTAGCAAAGGTGGCCTTAGCTACACGTAGAGCAATCGCGACCCATTGGGGGAGCCCGGGGAGCCCGGAGATCCCAGCGATCCCGGAGGCCCGGAGAAAGATCAAAGAGACTATGGAAATGGACGAACTGTCCGCACTAATACACGAAAATACTAGATCCTTCCACAAGATCTGGGACCCCTGGTTGACATTGGAGTGAAACCTGTATGGCGGGGACGGGCGGGGGGGACGGAACAGACAATCCCCCTCCCCTCCACAACCCACCGATCTCTCGCACCCACCCTACCACACCACACACCCACGCACCTCTACTTGCCGAGACCACCCACATAAACTCACACCCACAATAAACACAAAGAAAACATTTGATCTGAATTCAGAGAACACCCCCCCCAGCACCACAAACCCCAAACCGACTCCAAGTTCTATACCCCCGAACCCAGAGGTACCACCGCATCCCCCACGGACCGAGACAACATACTGTAAAAACCCACCGCCTAGAGAACCCACGCACCAGGCATGAACTGTACATGAACTTATCACACGGGGGAAAAAAAAAAAACAGAGACGGATGACCATAACAACGCCACTAGGAACGGGGACGCGGATGGAAACGCTAAACCTCCACCCACCCCGTTTCTCCCGACCCCAAGCAGTCATAGCAGAATGCATGAATAAAGAATGAATGCAATAGGATCAATTTCAAAACTGAAAGTGTAACCTCATTTATTGTATTTTGTTACAGCCCCTTTTCTCTTCTGTATCCCATACAATTGACAAGTTCATGAAAGATACATGAAAATTCAAAATAAAGAATTTACAAAAAAACAAGGAAACCAAGTCTGCGTGTAATTGTGGTATGGGTATCCATGGCTGTTGTATGGGTAACTGTTCTTAGCAAGAAATGAAATAAATCTAACAGCAGCAGGAAAGTGCGATATAACATGCAGTGTTTCCAACTGAATTCAGTTTGCCTCTTCCTAAGCTATGACAGTAAAAGAGAAGGTATTTTGAAGGAAGGATGTGGTAAAATTAATTTTTTTTAAAAATCTTTTTTTTTTCTTTAAAATCAACTTTAAGGGGGAAAAAAGCAAGAAAGAGACACATTTGCAAAAGCAGCATCTAACTTATGTTTTGTTTCTCTGGATCATCTGATAATATGCTATAAAATAACTCTTCCCTTATTATCTTCGACATATCAACTACAAACAAATATGTAGACTACACATGATTAAGGAGAAAGCCCAAACATTGTGATAACTGTAGGCCTTGAATAAGCCCAGGTTTGAGTGCACCTGCTGTCAGAGAGATAAGAAGTTGAGAAAGGATTAGAGGGACCTGTAAGCTGTTTGGGATTGTCTTCAAAATAAAACTGTGATGGCGGGGCCTGAGCTTCATGGTGACTGGATGTTACTCGTGTAAGCTCTGAGCTTGATTTACTCAATTAACTAATTAGTCGATCACCAGCCAGCCACATCAGTAATATTCACGACTTATCTGTTCCTGGAGCCAGCCATAATGCCTAAGACATGTCAACCCGCGTGTGCACAGCGCCTCTGATGGAGATTTTCCAGTGGGGCCTAGTAAAGTCACCAGACGGGTGAGGCAGTCAATCCCCTACTCTGTGCAACTCTGCTCTCTCCAAGGCTTACCTTACAGTCCCGTTCCCCTCCCCCTTTGGCCTGGCGGGGGTTATCCCGGCCCCCCCTGGCTTGTTCTCTGCACCAACATGGATCTATATTGTCCTATCTGCTAAGATACAGCCACAGCGTACACGCACAAAATGGCGGCTTGAGACGGAACATCTCGACCCAGTCAAGCAAACTCTGAGGCAGTTGGACAAAATCTTTGACATTTTCTGGGTCTCCTTAGAAGCATGCCAAGCAGCCATATTGCCTCAACATCAGGAGGAGGACAGGTAGGGCGAAGTCTGGGTGATGAGTGGGCCTTCTTTGGGCACTCAGATCTCCCAAGCACATACCCCCTATTAATGGCCCGCCTAGGCCGAGGGCCAACAGGGGCAGAGCCACACGTCATCATCCACACCAACGGAGGACCAACCGCTACCAGTGGTCATGTACCACCAAGGCCATCTGTTCATCCCCTATGGTAGGGGTTCCCAACCCAGTCCTCAAGTACCCCCTACCAGTCCAGGAATAAGGGATTACCCTGTTGTGTTCAAAGTGTTTTTTTTTTTTAGACACCTTAGATACACCTGAGTAATCCCTAAATCCTGGACTGTTCGGGGGTACTTGAGGACTGGGTTGGGAACCACTGCCCTTTGAGGAAGGACTTGGACTCTAGGAGCCCCCAAGTCCGTGACTCGAAGATGCTGGCCTGTCAACCGGCCTGGGCCCGGAGCGACGCCCCACATTGCCATCAGGGTACCATAGCCTCTACAGCCCTCCGCATGCAGGATTCACATTTCCCATCTTTGGCCATATGCTAAGTGCAGGCTTACTACCCAGAGCTGTATCACCATTATGGGACTATCGATAACCAGCAGCTGTCATTATTGGGATTTCCTCACGTAACCCTTACATGCTTGCCTAAACAAACAATAACAATAGACAAGTATAAAGAGCTACTAAAATACCCAGTAAACCACTTTTGGAATACAATTGTGACAACAGAGTACCACTTGTGGTTATTTAAAGGCATGCGCAGGAACAGGAAGAAAAATTTCAGAGGACTCACAACTTTCAAACCTATTATATTTTAAATCTAAACCTATTACAAAGACAAAAGACGAAAGGTCAATACCCAGATCAACCATTCCTTCCATACAGACAACTACCAGATCTAACAAAACCACAGGTACTACAAGACTAGTACATATCACTGTGGAATAAAAAGTTACAAGACTTGCACACACATCCTGGGCCCAGAGAACATACCAGTACAAAGTGAAAAAAATGGACTCTGAAATCAATGGCCCCCATCTGCTCCTCACCATTTATGGTTTATCTCATTTCATGTGCTCAGCTACATTGCAGGAGGACTCTTTAACCGTGATCAAAAATGTCAATGCTATCACTCTTTTCTAAAGTTTTTCAACAAAAGCATAGGTATTTTTAGGTCATCAAAAACGGTCCCTATACCTACATCAAGCAGTCAATCTTCAAAGGACACTTTAGATACCCAGACCACTAATAATATTAATACTCACCCTTCAAACTGTCATACACCGGGAAGTGGGGGGTTTGCACACCACAATAGGTAGCCGGACACTACAAAGTTAGGAATATGTGTAGATTGTGTGTCTAATAATGATGACAACATTTAAGCACAGTTTTTACGTTCATAATGATTTCTAATATAGCAACATAACTTTCCGATAATGGTAAGGATATTTTTGGATTGTGATCGGGTAGAAAACAGGTACACAATACTGGTGGAATTTAAAAAAAAAAAAAACATTTAAAAAATGCATGGGTTTGTAGAGGTCTTTCTTCTGTTATATCATGGAACAGAAACTAATTATGGATGAGCACTTTAGCAGTGCAAATCACACCATAGGATATGTGAGAATAAGTACTCAAACTAAATTTTAGATCAGCGAGAGAAAGAAAGGTCTGTTTATATTAATATGTGTGGCACTTTTAAAACATAATCAAAACCACAGACCAAAACATCCTCAACCTTCCAGAATTAGCAACTCACTTATGTTTTATATATTTATTTCTTGATTAAAATGTAGTTATTTGCTCCTTGTACAGTGGCAACAGGGACAGGAAAAAGGCTCAACAAATTTAGCAGAGATTGCTAAACTTAATGCTTCATGTGCTTGAACCTAACTGTTTGTTTTTATTTGGGGGGTGCGAGGGGGGGGGTTTGCTTCTGCTTTTCCCATCTCTCTTTTTATTGACTTAAGTCCAGCCGGAACAGCCAAATCAAATCGCAGGAAGATAGTGATACAGAATCAACTTGCAGTGTAACAACTATCACATTGTTTTTACTTTCTATCTCACTTTTCAGAAGGGCTAACTATATTTTCTATTAATAAGATTATTTTTACTTTTCTGATCATTCCACTTTGGTTATACCTTTTAAAAGAGGATAACCTTTCTTCTTAATACCCTTTGAAAGCAGTGTGATGATCAATTTTTGTCCAAGTATGAGAGCCACACTGTAGCACTTCATCGTACACTGTTGTGGACTACAAACTCAGTGGGGGAGATTTATAAAAGTTGTCACTACTACAAAGTGACGCAATAATGTAGAAAGAGTCAGGTTTAATATTTTGGACCACTTTTTATAACAGAACACCTTGACTAATCTCCCTCATCAAGTCTTCACACTGCTGTTTCAATGACTGTTGCCTCATTAATTTAATTGAAGGAGGCTAATATATGAACACTATACAGGCAGGCTCTCCCCTTGTAAATTGTGTGTTTCTTACACTGATAAGCTTACATTAGGTTAATTTATAATGTATTTATGCCACAGTTATTTCATCTCTCCAGTAGATCTAATGTTAAAGGAACACTATAGGGTCAGTTACACAAACATGTATTCCTGATGCTATAGTGCTAAAACCACCATCTAGCCCCCCCCCCCCCTTGTGCCCCTAATATAGTCAAATCTTACTTGTATCCAAGTCTGCAGCTGCTGTCTCTGCCCCTGATCTCCCTGCGTCTGCTGACATCATCAGAAGTGGTGGTCTAAGCCAATCACAATGCTTCCCCAAATGATATGCTAAGACTGTTAAACACAGCCCTGGCCAATCAGCATCTCCTCATAGAGATGAATTGAATCAATCTCTTTGAGGAAAGTTCAGTGTCTGCATGCAAAGGATGGAGACACTCAATGGCAGTACTGCACCTCTAGCAGCTGAGGAGTAGCCAGTGGAGGTATCCGCGGGCTGTAATGTAAACACTGCATTTTTTCTGAAAAGACTATGTTTACTGCAAGAAGCCTAAATGGAATGATTCTACGCACCAGAACAAATACAATAAGCTGTGGTTGTTCTGGTGACTAAAGTGTCCCATTAAATGTTAGGCCAAGGCAGCAGAGCTGGAAGGATAGCTTATTTGATATTTTGGAGACTTTTTCCAGTTCTGGTACTTTGCTGAATTTTTACTTTAGTGGGTAGCCCTGTAAGAATGCTTCATACAGTGGATAAAAATGTATCACTATGTAAGGCTGTGTTCCAAATCTCATTTTAAGAATAATATTGTGCTGACATTTCCATATACATGATGCATAAAACACAAACCGAAGTCACACCAAAAATAACAATTACAATTTATAGTGCACTGATCAAAATGTTTCTACTGTTACAAATATGTAAATCAAGATATAAAGGATATTTGTTTAATAAAAATATATATAATTTGGGGAATATTTGTTTTTATGTTTGGTTATTTATTTGTTGTGTGACCTAAATTGTTTTGCTTGCAACCACTTCTTCACAATTTACTGTAACACGTTGAAATGATTACAGTGCTCGTGTTTTGTTTGGACACTACTACGTTGTTTATTTTGGTTATTTGTAAAATCAGTTGTTAACATTCTATAACAAAAGCGTGAAATGTGAACACAGCGTCACCTTCTAAAGAGAGATGGTTTCGTTTCATTTTGTCTTTTTTCTCTAGTTTTGTTTAAAGAATCCTAGTATACAAAATGCCAAAGAAAGAACCAGAAATAGAGAACATACAATAATGAGGAAGTAACATCCGTCCAGTACGATTAAGCAGCTTTAATGTGAATTTGTCAATGCAACATGTGTCAATTCAAGCACATTCTGCTTCAATAAATCATAGAGAAAAATACAAAAAGAGGAAAAGAAAGAGTTCACGAAGAGTGATGAAAGGAAGGATAGAAAAAAAAGTTGTAAGAAAGGGGATGTCAAGCTTCTCTTATAGATAAAGGAGTGAGCAACTTTTTATAAACAGGAAGAAGCTCATTGCAAAACACCCAATGGCAGTTGAAAACGTTAATCATCTAGAAAATATGTAGGTAGAAAGGGAAGAAATTGATCAGTTATCTTGATCCGTGACCTGGATTGTTGTCCCAATGACTCAAACTTTGATTCATAGAATTGATATCACAAAAGAACATCTTTGGCCATCAGCCAATTTCATAAGCATTTGGTTTCTCAATTGTGCATGTTTCCTGAATGCCCGTTCTCGGACATGCGGGGAGCTAGTATCTCTCAAATGAGTTTTTATCAATGATTTAGTGGTCATAATTACATGTCTTAGCAAATATATTTCTATGAGGATAAGGACATTGGAAGTAGCTGAAATAATATCAGCTCAGTAGTCAGATGGACAGTATCAATGAATATCAAGACTATTATTTTGTCCACATGACCCAACAGACCCTGGTTAGTTTTCATTTAAGTGAAAGATGTAATCGTGTCTAACTTATCATATCATACCATATCAGAGTATTGTCCAGTAAAGTTCACGTCATGACAAACATAAAGTGAATAAAATGTAATCTATATGTAATCTATATGTTGTGCTAACCAAATTACCAGCAAATGTATAGTTGAACAAATATTTAGCATTCTTTTTTTCCCCTTTCCTTTCTTATATTATGCTGTTTTCATGTTGTTTGAACATCTTCAGCTTTGGGGTCAGTGAGCCAAGTGAAAAAGTGCACCCCACAACCCATACCTGTCATCATTTGGGTTTGGAGGGACTTGGGTTTGGCCACTCCATCCATTAGTGCCACCTAGGTGTGGAGGAAGTGATTTTCATGTAAGTATATTTTTACATAATTGTTGGATATTTTATCAGTAGAATAGAATTATATCTACCTGAAAATGAACTTGGTATCCCTACCATCTGTGCATGACAGGTTCACTTTTAGCAAACTTAAATCACTGGCGCATAATGGGTAAAGTTAGTAAGCCAGAAATCTGCTTCTTATGTTGAATTTACTAGTTCATTTATTGCCAACATATGGTATGGCAGCTCTTTGGGCTACTTGATGCTGACACATCTCTTTGTGTGACCATGGAAAGTGTTGTCCAAAAGATGTGCAATGTCAATTGTTCACCATCACTATCGTTCTAGAACCTGATGCTTGGTTACAGTCTAAGCCTGGCAGGCATTACTTGCCCTGAGGGATTTACTCATTACTAGACTTCTCATTGAAGCTATTCTCATGGGCACACAATTACCTAGAGACTGAATTTGCAGATACATTGAATTTTAAAAACAGGGCAGGTACTGTAGGTCGTAAACATTCTAATTAGGCAGCAAACACAAGAGATAAATGAGCTGTTTACTGAATTAAAATCTATAATCAAACACAATTTATTGTCTCACTTCTGTTCGTTTATCGGGATGCAAATACCACTGCTGTGATTTTTATGTTAAATTGTAATTCAGATTTCTCTGTGAGAATCAACTCAAGCAGTAAAAGTAATCAGTTCTTCCGTATCTAAACTATTATGTAGAATGAAAATCAGCTTAAGAATGAAACATATATTTTACTAAAAAGCATGTTCCTGCATGATCCTTATAAGTTCCATATTTAAAGTAGTCATTAATATAATAATGGCAAAAACTTAGCAACCCATTCCTTCATTGCAAAACTGGTTCTGATACCAACTGATGAATATATAACTAAATAAATTCAGGATAACACATGTATTATACTCTTCATTGCCCTGGGAAAAGCACTACTGCCTTAATTAATATGTATAATTATAAATATACTGTGGGAAGTTACCTGTTGCCTGGTAAATATTTGGACCCTTATCCCTCTGTGCCATCATAATGCCCCTCTTTTGTAGGAGTTCAGTAATCTTGGTGTGTCTGGATTCATACCAGGGCTCCACAGAAATAATACTCTTAGTAAGGTGTCTTTAAACTACAATAAATGTGTTTAGCAATCAGTCTGGGTAATAAGACACCTTGTTCTTATTCCAATTACATTTAGTTGCATAAATTGTTTTTATTAAGTCGCATACTTTGTTTAGAACAGCCCCAGTTACATCCCATGGGACAAATGTTGAAAATTTTCCATTACTGCAAGTTTGATCCTGCTGAACAAATACAAGCAATTAAACACTGGTAGTAATTCACATTGAACTGGGAATTGTTTGGAATTAATCAGGGAATTGAAAATGTAAGGCAAAATAAACTGGGCTGGAAATATAACTGAGTTGGAAAGTTATAAAATTAGCATATTAGTGAATAATGCTATTTAATACAGGACTCATGTCAATGTATAGGTGACAGCCATGTCTCCATAGGTATAGTTCCCATGATACTTATCCAGCCATTTGTTATTTAAAAAGCTCAGAAAATCATTTTTCTTTTAGTTCAAAAACAGTTGAAGACAGCTTGTTGGTTAGATTTAGTCATGTGATATGGTGATGTCACAAGAGGAGTATGGCAGCTTTGTGATGTCACCACTTGCAATAAAGTACTCAGGATTCTGTTTCAGGATTTGTAGGACATGTGTGGACATGTTTATAGCCACAGGGAAGAGTTCCAAGTAGAACCCATTTGAAGTAAGTATTTGATGTATTAAAAGTTGTGACTTATAAACCTTGCACTAGAGAAACCTACCCAATACAAAAATAGCAAATGTTAGTAAAGATAGGTGTTAATTAAGTTGAATGGCCAAAGGTTAAGACATCTTTCCATTTACTAATATAGGCCATTAGAAGTATTTCCACAGGCGATACAGGCATTGGAACCAGTGAAGGCCCTGATTATTTTTTTTAAATTCTTTATTTTTGTAGTGCTTAGAATTACAGATACGCTTATTTCGCCACGACAACAGATATAAGCCAATAGAGTAACACAAAAATATTCAGTAACATGGCTAGCATTTACAGCACCTTTTTTTATAAGGTCAGATTTGGTCGGACTGTCTGTAACATGAGTGGCATCCATGCTGGGAACTACATGAAGGAAAAATTGACAGTTTGAGTTATCTTATGAGCTTTCAGAATTTAAACGTGGTTGAGGCCTACGTTGTGCCTCTAGGGCTGAGTAGGTGTGTGAGCATCATTTTAATAATAATAATGCTAGGCACCTTAAGCCGAATATGTGACAGGCGAGCATATCTAGGGAGTTGAGTGGTTAAATAGCATGACGCACAGCGAGGGTTGATTGCCGGCTTTCTCAGTGTGAATGTGTCAGCTAGTCAGCCTGTTGTGTGTGACATTTTCTTAAGTACGTATGACATTCTATCACTGGACATTTATGTGAGGCCTAGAAAATTCAAATAAAAACAATAAGTATAATAATAAGGCAGCGCAGTCATGCAACTCAGAGTCAATCAACAGTGGGCCAATGTAAATTTGAGATGTGAAGAAAGAAAAAAAGAAATGATAAAAGAAGCCCAGGCTCTGCTCTGCTTGGTGCTTGGTAATGCCAGGCTCAGTCAACCGATGCCGCTTAGCGGTCTTTTGCCGGGTTCCAGCTGCTCTGCTATCCTGCTATGGTGTTTCCAGACGCCGATTAGGAAGGGTGTGTTGTTACCAGTTTGAGTCCCAGGTTTGAGGCTGTGCTGTTTTGTGGTCAGGGACCCGACTCTCCATGGCTTGCAAGGTTTGATGCAGGGCTGAGGTTTGTCCTTTGGCAGTTCCCACCTCCGTGCTGCTGATGGCTTCGTTGGGCTCTGTTGCTTGCGTGCTGGTAGAGCTTTCGCCATGGGTGCGTGCTGCTGTGCCTTCTGGAGCTTGCGTGGGGTAGTGTAGAGGTTGGCGGTCGGCCAGGAGCTAACCAGTGGTGCCTTCTCGCTCCGGGCCTGTAGCAGGGCCGGCATCTTGTAGCCACGGACTCGGGGACTATTGAAGGCCGAGTCCTTCCCTTTCGGGGTAGGTCTGGAGATCCTGGGGTTGGTGGTATGCCGCCGTCGGCGGATGGGTCTCTGCCTACGTGGTCGATGCTCCGGGGTTAATCCCATGTTGGCCCTCGGCCCAGATAGGCTGGTGTGGAGATTCTTGGACTTTGTTTTCATGGCTTTGCCCAAAGTCAGTCTGGTCCCACTCCAAACGGTGTCGCCTTGTTGGCCCTCCGTACCTCCAATGTCTAGCAGCTTGGATCGCTCTTCCTTATGTCGGGCCGCGATCTTTGCCCAGAAGGCCTCAAACAGCCCGTCTAGGCGGGTAGTGAGGGAGTCGTTTGTGTTGGGGCTTTGTGGTGGAGGCCCAGATTGTCCACGAGGCTGCGTATCTGCCATTTTGATATGGTGGGCTGCTTGCAAGTTCGGTGCGTGGATGGGGTCGGTGTACGCTTTTAGGGTTCACTGGGGCTTGCCTGTCGAGGTGATTGGGACCGGGATAACCCCCACCGGTCCTAAGGGGGGGGTAGCCATTTGCTGCAGGTGCTTCATGCGGTTATGGGCTGGGAGAGCGGCCGCCTCTCCATTGCCCTGCTTAGTATAGGCCCCAGGCCTCAGCTTGGTCATTCCGGCGTTATTTCTGGGCATGTGAAGTATCCCTCTGTTCACCAGTGTCTGCAGAGCAAGTTGTGGTGAATTGGGAATCAGGGTTATTTAGTTTGCCCCCGATTTTAGCCAGTAATTGGCCTTAGGCCCAGGAGCTCTTGGTTTGTGCGTCTGCACTGCTTCACAGTCAGGCCACGCCCCCCAAGGCCCTGATTATTCATGATGACTTATGCTAAAGAGGGTCTGCAGGCCTTGTGACTGTGCACTCTGTATATGGGATATACATAGATACCTGTAGAGAATTTGTAATATCAGGCCATGGGTTGGGTGCAGAGAGACACACAGACTTGCCCTATACTTTTAGAATGAAAGAATTCATGTTGGGACCTTGAGTAAAAGTGACTGGACGAGGCCTCACAATTCAGAAACTATGTAGAATTACTTCCTATCAAGCTAGAGCTGTATCTATTTAGGAAAAATTCAGATGAAATATGATTCAGACTTAATTAACTAATTTCAAGTGATAGTAAATTACCAGATTTTACTATTAGCATGACATAAAGTCATGATTTTATTAATGACACGGAGGTGAGTGTTATGCATTCTCTTTCTTTATTTACTCCCAGCAGCAAGAAAGGAAGTATGAGAGAATCATAGAAAAAAACATAACAATAGCATAGTAACACTGGCACCAATCAGGATCCAGTTCTGTCCATATGGGTGTGGTGCTCCTTGACTCCTCTTCTTTCTGTGTAGATCCCGAAGACCATTATTGTAGGGTCCAAAGTATTCCAACAAAAAACTCAAACTCCCAAAACAAACACATATCCGGAAATCCAACTACGAACAACTTCAATCACCAACTCTTGAAGGTGTATTCAAACTAAAAGAGAAGAAAATATATGGTAATATATTAAAGCTTGCGATTGTTAGGCCACTACCATCAAACTCGTCAACCATGTTAGTCAATCGATATAAGTATCATATAAGTTATATTTATCGGATACATTACCCACCTGTGTGCCATGTATGACATTTGTACCTATCATGTCGTGTCATCCTAAAGTCCCAATGAATGACCCGTAAATTAACCACCAACATGGGTAGGGTGGGTCGGAATAATACGTGCCTCTGTGTCATTAATAAAATCATGACTTTACGTCATGTTAATAGTAAAATCTGGTAATTTTATTAAAGACACGGAGGCTCCTATTATGCTATTTTAAAGCTGAGCAACCACCAAATTGGAAATATGTTGCACCAGGTGAAAATAGAAATTACGAAACGTAGATTCATTCGACCAATCAGCAGCTCGTAGGATGTCTTCCAATCTACAACCTATCGTGGAAGCCTTAGAAGCCATAGCCCCACGAATTAAGTGGGAAGAAAAAAATCAAAGTTTCTATGCTTGCAACGGACAATAACCACTTGATCCAACGAGCTAAAGTAGGAGTAGATAATGATAGAAGTGGCACTCGAAAGGAGATGAATAATGGATGGAGTTGATTTGAACGGAGCCAGATCGTACGGCCCTCGTATTCCTTAAGACATAATACTTGGCACAGGTTTGGGTTATCTGGAAACAACAGATTAAACAAACCTCCTTAGTCGAGGATTTCGTCCTACATGAAACAGTAAAGGATACTCTGTTTGAAACAAAAATGCGTGCTTGCCAGTCCAACAAAAACGCGTGCTTGCCAGTCCAAGAGAAAGTTTGTGATTCAAGGGCTAAGACTTGAGAAAATGAAAAATCACATAAACATCCCAAAAGGAAGAATATCGAGGCTGAGGGGATCGAGAAAAACGGATGCCTTTGAGCAAACAGGGGGCATGTCTAGTAAACAGTCAGCAGCATGTGGCTGCTCACTGTAAAAAAAAACTTTAAAAACAAAATATTCCCCATACCCGGCCCCTACCCCTGAACGGCGGGTGGGGGCCTGAAAGTAGAATAAAGGGGGGGCGGACCTATTGTCCTGCCCCCACCCATGAACGGCGGGTGGGGCCCTAAGTTAGAATAAGGGGGGGACCTATTGTCCTCCCCCCTGGCCCCCACACCTGAGCGGTGGGTGGGGGCCCTAAATATCAATAAGAGGGCGGACCTATTGTCCTCCCCCCTGGTCCCTACCCATGAGCAGCAGGTGGGGCCCTAAATATCAATAAGAGGGGCAACCTAATGTCCTCCCCCCTGGCCCCCACCCCTGAGCAGCGGGTGGGGGCCCTAAATATCAATAATGGGGGGGACCTATTGTCCTCTCCCCCGGCCCTCACCCCTGAGCGGTGGGTGGGGGCCCTAAATATCAATAAAAGGGGGGACCAGATGTCCTCTCCCCTTGCCCCCACCCCTGATCGGCGGGTGGCGGCCCTAAATATCAATAAGGGGGGGACCTATTGTCCTCCCACCTGGCCCCCACCCCTGAGCGGCGGGTGGGGGCCTAAATTTAGAATAAGGGGGGGACCTATTGTCCTCCCCCTGGCCCACACCCCTGGGCAGTGGGTGAGGGCCCTAAATAAAAATTAACCCCCCTCCCCCAAAAAATAACCCCTACCTACCCCCCTCATACTAAAAATAATGAGGGGGGACCATTATCTAGATACCTATAAAAAAAACAAAAAACTTACCATTTGATGTCTTCTTTCTTCTAAACTCTTCTTTTTTCAGCCCCAAAAAAGGCCAAATAAAAATACATAATAACCGACGCACTTTAAAAAAAAAAAAAGAGCGCAAAAAATAAAAAATCCATCTTCACCCATGGAAGGCTCCGTGCAGACTGAGCTCTGCAGGGCAGGGGAAGGCTTATAAAGCCTTGCCCCGCTCTGCAATTAGGCTCAGAGCACTCTGATTGGTGGGTTTAAGCCATCCAATCAGAGTGCTCTGACAGGTAAATGAAGAGACAACACTCTGATTGGTGGATTGAAAGTAACCAATGGTAAAATGGTAAGTTTATTTTTTATTTTTTTTTACAGGTATCTAGATAATGGTACTCCCTCATTATTTTTAGGATGAGGGGGGTAGGTAAGGGTTATTGGTAATTTTTTTGGGTGGGGTGACTAGGGGCTCCCTAGTCACCTGGGGGGGTACATTTTTATTTAGGGCCCCCACCCGCTGCTCAGGGGTGGGGACCAGGGGAAGGACAATAGGCCCCCCTTATTCTAACTTAGGGCCCCCACCCACCGCTCAGGGGTGGGGACCGGGAAGAGGACAATAGGTCCCCCCTTATTCTAATTTAGGGCCCCCACCCACCGCTCAGGGGTCGGGGGGAGGACAATAGGTCCCCCCTATTGATATTTAGGGCCCCCATCCACCACTCACGGGTGGGGGCCAGGGGGGAGGACAATAGGACCCCCCATTATTCTAACTTAGGGCCCCCTACCTACCGCTCAGGGGTGGGGGCCAGGGGAAGGACAATAGGTCCCCCCCATTATTCTAACTTAGGGCCCCCACCCACCGCTCAGGGGTGGGGGCCAGGGGAAGGACAATAGGTCCCCCCATTATTCTAACTTAGGGCCCCCACCCACCGCTCAGGGGTGTGGGCCAGGGGGAAGGACAATAGGTCCCCTCCATTATTCTAACTTAGGGCCCACACCCACCGCTCAGGGGTGTGGGCCAGGGGGGAGGACAATAGGTCCCCCCCTTATTCTAATTTAGGACCCCCTCCCACCTCTCAGGGGTGGGGGCCAGGGGGGAGGACAATAGGTTCCCCCCCTTATTTGTATTCAGGGCCCCCACCCGCCGCTTAGGGGTGGGGCCCGGGGGAGGACAATAGGCTCCCACTAATTTTAACTTAGAGCCCCCACCTGCCGCTCCTGGGTGGGGGCCGGGGGGAGGAAAATAGGTCCCCCCCTTATTGATATTTAGGGCACCCACCCACCGCTCTGGGGTGGGGACCGGGGGGGAGGACAATAGGTCCCCCCCCTTATTCTTCTTTAGGGCCCCCACCCACCGCTCAGGGGTGGGGGCCTGGGGGAGGACAATAGGCCCACCCCCTATTTTACTTTAGGGCCAGGGGAGATGGTTTTTTTTTAGTTTTTTTTTAACTGTTTAATAGACATGATACTGCGAGTAGGGGAAAATACTAAGTCATTTTTACTTAATATTAGTGAATTTGGCTGAAAGACCAATTTAGGTCTTTCATCCTTTTGGTAGATAACTCCCTAATACCGTGGGAATTAGGGAGTTATCTACTAAGCGGCTGCAAGCAAAGTCCGAAGTGCCGAAGTCCCAAAATTCCAAAATGCCGAAGTTCAGAAGTGCCGAAATTCCGAAGTTGCCGAAGTTCCGAATTGTGAAATGTCGAAATGCTGAAGTGCAGAACCGAACCAAAGTGCCGAAGTCCCGACTTCCCGAAGTCCTGAATGGCTGAAGTCCCGAATTTCGGAATGCCGAACCTAACCAAATTTTTTCCCCATGCACATTCCTATAAAACAGTGTCTTTATACTTTTTTTTTTTTTTATATATATAAATCTTTATTTTCAATTTTTCTTTTTAAAATTCATTCAGATACAGATACAGCTTTCAACTGTAGTTTTAACACTGTAAAAAGTTACTTAACAGTAAAATAGTACATATGAATAACAGTAAAACCGTGCTTCAAATATACATCTACCAGTTTTCTGCTGTGTCAACAGCCGTACAAACATACCATACATACAGTTCATCTTATCCATATCACATTTTCACTACTACCTATTGGCTATCTATAGGGGGGCAGGGGGGTTTGAGTTTTTATAATTAATATATCTAACCCAGGGGACCCAAACTTCATTATACTTTTCTCTAGATATCTTGTTTAAGGCTATCCCAGCTTCCATGCTACGTTGGTAATCTATCTGTGTACAAATATCGTGCCAATTTAACACACCCATTTTTCTCCAATTTCTAGCCATAACTATTTTTATTGCCATACAAATGTGGATCATAAGAATTTTTAGTTTTATATTGCTTTTTGGCAGATCTAAATGAAACAAAAACATTTGAGGCGTAATCACAGTCTGAGTCTCAAACACAAAATCCATCAATTCCGCTAAAATTAATTTCATAGGTTTCAACTCCTCACAGTCCCACCAGATGTGGGAGAATGAACCTAACTCCCTACTACATCTCCAACAATCTGGTAGAAGTGTGGGTTGAAATCTATGAAGGCGGGTAGGGACCAAGTACCAACGGTATACTAATTTGAAGTATACTTCCTGTATATTCACCCCATGTATGTATCTTTTTACTGCTTGTAAACCCAATAACCAGTCCTCGACCGAAGATGAAAAATGAAGTTCCTGCTCCCATTTATTCATTGCTGGCACTTTATCTATTTGCCTTTGACTTCTTAAAAATTGATTAAATCTAGATACAATCTTTTTTTTGTAATGGGATTCTATGAACTGGTCAATTGGATAAGTTTCCGAAAGAACTTTTCCCATAGTAAAAGATTTTATTCTTAAATAGTTAAATATTTCCTTCGAAGGAAGGTTATATTTAGACTGAAATATGGGGAATGGCAATATTTTGTTATTATTTAAAAGATCTGCTATTCTTACTATTCCACAGTGTACCCATTCGTGGATATTTATATCCTTTATGTAATATTTTAAGCTTATTAATGGGGCATTTGATGAAATATGTTTTGTACCATATTTTTTTTTCAAGTACTTAACAATATATATCATTGTATTGTTCATCGGATTGCTAGATCTTATATTTTTTAGAAATTCACTGTCGCACCACCAGAGAAATAGAGGTTCTATGTCGCAGAGATCTACTTTTTCAATGTCCAACCAATTTGGTCTAGACATTGTAAAGTTATCACACTTAATTAAATGTGCAACCATATTATTCATATATAATTTCTGTATGTCTGGGAAACAAATCCCCCCTTCTTTCCAGTCTCTCTGTAATATTTCCAAAGACACTCTAGGTCTCCTCTCTTGCCAAATATAGTTTGATAATTGCCTTTGAAGACCACGTATCATCTGGCATGACACCCTCAATGGGAGATTACCAAATAAAAATGTCAACTTGGGGAGGAGATAGAAGTTTACTGCTTCAATCCTTCCCAACCAAGAGAGTTCCAATCCCTTCCAGTTTTTTAAGGTGTTCCTAAATTGGATAGCGATGTCTGTATAATTAAGTTCTCCAGTTTCTCTATAGTCTAGCGATAATTTTACTCCTAAATATTTTATTTTCCTTGCTTCCCAGTCACATTTGAAATCTATTTTGAGTTTGTCTACCTCAGATCCACTTAAACCTTTTATCAGGATTTGTGTTTTCTTTATATTTATTTTATAACCTGAGTATTTACCATACACATTAATGAGCCGAAATACGGCTGGGATAGATCTAATAGGGTCTGCAATGGTCAATAAGACATCATCTGCATAAAGTGCAATTTTATTCTCCATCCTATTCACTTTTAGCCCGCTGATGTCTACATTCTGTCTAATCGCGGCTGCCAACGGCTCTATAGAAAGGATATATAGCAGGGGTGCCAAAGGGCATCCCTGTCGCGTCCCATTTCTAATTGGAAACCAGTTTGATTGGAACATATATCCTGATACTTTAGCTTGAGGGTCTTTATATAATGCCATTGTACACTCCTTGAAGAAACCCTCGATGCCGAAGGCCCTCAGTACTTCCTCCAAATACTTCCAGTTAACCCGGTCGAAAGCCTTCTCGGCATCGAGGGTAACCATAGCAAAGGGAGACGAACTTTGGTTCGCATGATATAAGACATTCAATAGTTTCCTGATGTTATCAGATGTGCCCCTACCCTCTACAAATCCAGTCTGATCTAAATGTACTAAATTAGGTATGTTTTGTTTAAGTCTATCGGCCAGAATTCTGGAGTAAACTTTGATATCCAAATTGATAAGAGAGATTGGTCTATAGTTCGAAATGTATGTTGGATCCTTATCTATCTTAGGAATTGGTATTATAGAAGCCTGGAGTAGTTCTGTTGGGATGGCTTTATGATTAGCAAAGTCTTCAAATGTTCTTAATATATATGGTGAAATTATATCACTTAATTTTTTATAAAAAATTGAAGAAAAGCCATCTGGACCTGGTGCTTTACCTGCTGTTAATGCTTTGATAGTATTGCTAATCTCCTGAATGGAAAATGGGGCATTTAATTGACTTAATTTCTCCATCGATATTTTAGGTAAGCTCAATTTATCCAGAAACTGTTTTGTTTCGTCCTCAGGTGGCTCATTATATTTTATATTATATAGGCTTTTATAATAGTCTTCAAATGCTTTAGCTATTTGAGTTGGAGAGAGCATTTTTTTACTTCCGACTGTTATATAGTTTATAGATTGTAGTTTATTTTTATTTTTTAATTTGTTTGAGAGATTTTTCCCTGTTTTGTTATTTCCATAATACCATCTCTGTTTTAAGATTAACATGGCTTTATTAATCTTTTCTTGAGTTCTTACTAATATTCTTTCCCTGATCTCTTTAATAACCTCCAAGATTTTATAGTCAATGGTGAGTTTATGTAAACGTTCTTGTTTTGCCAAATCAATATAAAGCTTGTTAAGCTCCTTTCCTTTCTTTTTTTTTATAGTGGCACCCAATTTTATGAGACATCCTCTCATATATGATTTAAAAGTACACCATAACATGGCGTTAGAGACATCCCCTGTATCATTGATTTCGAAGAATTCTCTAGTCTGAGTGCGCAGTTCTTCTACATTAATTTCTGATTTTAATAAATTTTCATTTAGTCTCCATTTATCTCTACACTTATATTCAGCATTATTTTTTATAACTAAACTTACAGGTGCATGGTCGGACCATGTTATCGGTCCAATTGTCACCTGCTTAACTCGCTCCAAAATTTCCGATTTAACCAAAAAATAATCAATTCTGGTATATGTCTGGTGAACACTTGAAAAGAACGTATAGTCTCTCGCTTCTGGGCTATACGTTCTCCAGGCATCATATAAACCATTTTTTGCCAGAAAAGTCTGCATCATTGATAGACCTGTTCTTTGCTTGCCGTCTATATGAACAGGCTTAGTTCTGTTCCTATCTATTTTATTATCTATAGTGCAATTAAAATCCCCACCGATAATTAGGCTGCCAGACGATACGCGGTCAATCTTTTGCATCAAATTTCCCAAAATTCTGTATGGAGATTGGTTTGGAGCATAAACATTTACTAAAGTATACACAACATCGTTAATTCGAGCTATCACTATAAGGAACCTACCACCCGGGTCGGCCTCCTCAAAGATCAGCTCATATTTCAAACTACCTGAAAGAAAAATTGCCACCCCTCTTTTCTTATTCTTTCCTGCCAAATTAGATCTATGGACCACTGGGAATTTTTTGTAGTTCCATAGTTTAGGCATAGAGTTAGTCCAGTGTGTTTCTTGAACGAAACCAATATCTATTTTACTGTCAATCAGTAGTTTATATAAATAACCTCTTTTCTGACCTGAATTTAAGCCCCTTGCGTTGATAGTATGTTTAATGACATACTACCGCAGCTCTTCCCACACCCTCTCCCCCTCTAGCCTCCCCTCAGATAGCATCCAACACTCAGATCCATTCATACCTTCCCCATTCGGCCCTATATATTTGGACCTCCTGGTGGAACTCCAACTTTCTATTACTACATTCAATCCATAATATGAAGTTCTGTGTACAGTCTTCATATTTAACCCTGCTGCCGTCGCAGGACCCTGGACCAGAATAGTAGGCAAAATCAATGCCTTAGCTCTGTAGGCAATTTATTCTTTATTATACTCCCTCTATCCTTCAACTTATTCTGCCCTTCTTTTCCCTTTCCTTTTCGATTCCTATTTTTAAAGGCGTTCCGATGTTCTTTCCCTTTATCCAACCCCAAGATTTATCTACTGGGTTCCCCTACTACTGACTTTTATTTTATCTAGGACAACTCGACTATCCTCGTGTTTTTATTCTCAAGTGATCCTTTTCCATAGCTCTTAGATATAGTCTCCCTACTCCTCCCTTACTTCCTCCAATGTGCCAATTTCACACAAAATTTAATTAAACTTATAATTTTTGTGAAACTCGCTTCATCCATTTCATTCACTTAAGTTAGATAATGTGTCCATACATATATATTGTGTTTTAAACTCATCTTCCCTATTCGTTGCACTAGATGTAAATCTATAATTATTTTCATTGTATTTGTGTATAATTAACCTCTATAACATACCTAAAACAAATATACATCATTTCTACCCATGTCCAAAAATCTTATATATTATTTTCAATACTTCTATGTGTTATAAACCTCTTTTTGTTCAATTCATACTACTTAAGTTATCTTATGTGTCTTTATATCCATTTATCTATTATAACTATAACTCTGTGGTTACCCCTTTTAGCTTTGCCACTTCTATATAATGAGAAAAAAAAATAAATAAAAATAAAAATAAAAGGAGGAGTTCGATTAGTTGAGACTAAGGAATAATTTTCAAACTTATCATCTTCTGCTTTAGTGCCAAGTTGTCTCTGAAGATATATGTTTTATCTTTGAAGAAGACCATAATTGCCGTCGGGAACAGCCACTTATATCTAATCTCCAAATTCCTAAGAATAAGCGTTTCTTCGGCAAAAGTTCTTCTTGCTTGTCTTGTCTCATAGGATAAGTCCTGATAAACTTTTAAATGTCTCCATTCTTCAGTATCCATAATCCCGTTCCTTATCTTCTGCATTATTTGATTCTTCATCCAAAAACTAGCGAAACAAATCATAACATCTCTTGGATAGGACTTGTCGGTTCCATTTGATCTTGCCAGTCTATGGAATCTTTCAAATGTCTCAGGGCCCAGCGTCTGTCTGGATAGTATTTTTGAAAAGAAATTATTCAAATACAAATATAAGTCTTCTTGTAGAATTGATTCCGGTATGCCTCTGACTCTTACATTGTTTCTCCTTGAGCGATCCTCTAGATCAGTCAGCTTAATCTCAGTATCCTGCAGTCTCTTCTCTAGCTGTATATTAGATGTTTTGATTTGTTCGTATTCCTCTTGTACTTTTTGTAATATGTTTGCTTGACTTGAGAGTTTCTCAGAGAGAGTGACAATTTCCAGACTGATATCTTTAGAGTTGTTTTCAATATCCGCTTGGATCTTTTTATGTAGATTGTCCAGCATTTGGGTTAAAAGTTGTTGCGTCAATCCCTGTGGGTTTTTTGGCAGGTATGGTAAGTCATCCTCTAATATATTTGATAATTGATGTGCTGGAAGCTGAGCATTTTCTAAAGGCAGAGACATTCGTTGCCTCTCTGGTTCTATACATGCAGCTTTGGGTGAATAAAATGAACCAATTGTTGCCTTCTTTTTCTCCATATTTTGAGTTCTCTCTTTTTTCGGAGCCATATGTAGTACTAGAACACCTAGGTTAAACTTTATACTCCACTAAGAATGGCTGTGGAATTTAAGTTACTTTTTCACAAATAACCCAAATCTCTCATTTCCTCTTCACTGCAACGCCAGACAACTGTCTCTTTAAATTAACTCTTGTTTGTCAGGTATGATATAAAAATCAATGAATAATAAGAGTATATTCAGTAATCAATCTTCTATTTATAAGTATAAGTATAAATACCTTCCATCTGTAGATTTATATGCACGGTATCAGCCCAAATCGTACTTGAAGATTTCTCTTCCTCAGTGTGTCAGCAGGCCCCAGTACCTCTTGTTTATCAGATATAAAATATAAATCAGTAGCAGGAAAATGCCTCAATGTAGCTGCTTTTATAACTTTGTATCCGCTTTACAGCAGCTGCTCGGCCAGTTAACATACTCGTGGGAATCAATGGCGAATGTAACTGCTTTTATAACTTTGTAGCTTTTATAACTTTATGTCCGCTTTACAGCAGCTGCTCAGCCAATTAACATACTCGTGGCAAATGGTTTTGAATCAACTTTGTAGCTTATGTAGCAACTTTATACAACTATTCAGCCGATTGCCATACCGTGGGAGTCAAAAGGGGATATCAAATTAATACCCCCCTATATCAGCTTGTATCTCTATATCGACTTTATAGCAGCTTTTCAGCCGCTTCTCCTACTCGTGCCTCACTGATAAAAAACTTCAACGCCGTTCCGCCTGGCGTCCTTGCTACCTCGTTTGGTTCACTTGCTTCATTGCCCCACTACCTGGTCCATGGAGACGCGCGGTCCTGGCGCTTACGTGCACGCCAACGTCACGTACCGCCCGCCCATCTGTCTTTATACTTTTTGAAGATGTCCCAGTAATGTGGTTTAACCAATCCAAGTCTCTCCAACTCTGAGTTTCTTTATCTCGTACTCGCAGCTCTTAGGTGGGTGAATTAGCATTTGAAAGTTAATTTGTGCACGCAAACAGAATAGATGAACCAAGCAGAAAAACATTTTTGTTTGATGTGGCTTTTAAGCATCAATTTGATATTAAGCACAGGGCAAGATATAGGCAGTTAATATTTTCTTTAACAGTACAATATTTTTTTCTGAATGCTCTGACAGGTAATTGAAGAGACAACACTCTGATTGGTGGATTGAAAGTAACCAATGGTAAAATGGTAAGTTTATTTTTTATTTTTTTTTACAGGTATCTAGATAATGGTACTCCCTCATTATTTTTAGGATGAGGGGGGTAGGTAAGGGTTATTGGTAATTTTTTTGGGTGGGGTGACTAGGGGCTCCCTAGTCACCTGGGGGGGTACATTTTTATTTAGGGCCCCCACCCGCTGCTCAGGGGTGGGGACCAGGGGAAGGACAATAGGCCCCCCTTATTCTAACTTAGGGCCCCCACCCACCGCTCAGGGGTGGGGACCGGGAAGAGGACAATAGGTCCCCCCTTATTCTAATTTAGGGCCCCCACCCACCGCTCAGGGGTCGGGGGGAGGACAATAGGTCCCCCCTATTGATATTTAGGGCCCCCATCCACCACTCACGGGTGGGGGCCAGGGGGGAGGACAATAGGACCCCCCATTATTCTAACTTAGGGCCCCCTACCTACCGCTCAGGGGTGGGGGTCAGGGGAAGGACATTAGGTCCCCCCCATTATTCTAACTTAGGGCCCCCACCCACCGCTCAGGGGTGTGGGCCAGGGGGAGGACAATAGGTCCCCCCATTATTCTATCTTAGGGCCCCCTACCTACCGCTCAGGGGTGGGGGCCGGGGGAAGGACAATAGGTCCCCCCCATTATTCTAACTTAGGGCCCCCACCCACCGCTCAGGGGTGTGGGCCAGGGGGGAGGACAATAGGTCCCCCCCTTATTCTAATTTAGGACCCCCTCCCACCGCTCAGGGGTGGGGGCCAGGGGGGAGGACAATAGGTCCCCCCTTATTTGAATTCAGGGCCGCCACCCGCCGCTTAGGGGTGGGGCCCGGGGGAGGACAATAGGCTCCCTCTAATTTTAACTTAGAGCCCCCACCTGCCGCTCATGGGTGGGGGCCAGGGGAAGGAAAATAGGTCCCCCCCTTATTGATATTTAGGGCACCCACCCACCGCTCTGGGGTGGGGACCGGGGGGGAGGACAATAGGTCCCCCCCCTTATTCTTCTTTAGGGCCCCCACCCACCGCTCAGGGGTGGGGGCCTGGGGGAGGACAATAGGCCCACCCCCTATTTTACTTTAGGGCCAGGGGAGATGGGGTTTTTTTTGTTTTTTTTAACTGTTTAATAGACATGATACTGCGAGTAGGGGGAAATACTAAGTCATTTTTACTTAATATTAGTGAATTTGGCTGAAAGACCAATTTAGGTCTTTCATCCTTTTGGTAGATAACTCCCTAATACCGTGGGAATTAGGGAGTTATCTACTAAGCGGCTGCAAGCAAAGTCCCGAAGTGCCGAAGTCCCAAAATTCCAAAATACCGAAGTTCAGAAGTGCCGAAATTCCGAAGTTGCCGAAGTTCCGAATTGTGAAATGTCGAAATGCTGAAGTGCAGAACCGAACCAAAGTGCCGAAGTCCCGACTTCCCGAAGTCCTGAATGGCTGAAGTCCCGAATTTCGGAATGCCGAACCTAACCAAATTTTTTCCCCATGCACATTCCTATAAAACAGTGTCTTTATACTTTTTGAAGATGTCCCAGTAATGTGGTTTAACCAATCAAAGTCTCTGCACATTCTCCAACTCTGAGTTTCTTTATCTCGTACTCGCAGCTCTTAGGTGGGTGAATTAGCATTTGAAAGTTAATTTGTGCACGCAAACAGAATAGATGAACCAAGCAGAAAAACATTTTTGTTTGATGTGGCTTTTAAGCATCAATTTGATATTAAGCACAGGGCAAGATATAGGCAGTTAATATTTTCTTTAAAGGACCACTATAGTGCCAGGAAAACATACTCGTTTTCCTGGCACTATAGTGCCCTGAGGGTGCCCCCACCCTCAGGGTCCCCCTCCCGCCCGGCTCTGGAAGGGGGAAAGGGGTAAACACTTACCTTTTTCCAGCGCTGGGCGGAGAGCTCTCCTCCTTCTCTCCTCCTCCGTTCCTCCTCCTGGGCTGAATGCGCACGCGCGGCAAGAGCTGCGCGCGCATTCAGCCCGTCGCATAGGAAAGCATTTACAATGCTTTCCTATGGACGCTTGCGTGCTCTCACTGTGAAAATCACAGTGAGAAGCACGCAAGCACCTCTAGTGGCTGTCAATGAGACAGCTACTAGAGGATTAGGGGGAAGGCTTAACCCATTCATAATTATAGCAGTTTCTCTGAAACTGCTATAATTATGAAAAAATGGGTTAACCCTAGAAGGACCTGGCACCCAGACCACTTCATTAAGCTGAAGTGGTCTGGGTGCCTAGAGTGGTCCTTTAACAGTACAATATTTTTTTCTGAATGCTTGAATCTTGGAATTAGGAATTTTAAAAAAATGAATGAGAATTATTAATATTATGTCAACATTCCAAAATTAATGGAAATATTGTTCGTAATTCTATATTTAGTTATGAAAGGTGGCTATTCAGTAAAGTAGGAAATAGTAGACAGTAGTCATGATTAATTAGGTGGCAGATGATTAAAAGAAGAGGAATAAGGACGGCTGATTTGGGAGAACTTAGTATCAGTATCAAAATAGACAGCCTAAACAAGAAACTTTTATTTTCTCCCTAGAACGGTACCAGAGCCTTTATGCTCAAATATAAAGCACTGACTGTGAGCATACTGGAAAGGAAATATAGTGTCTAAAATAACCATATTGTTTTTTTTAGACCAGAACACTTGGTAGGAAAAAAAAACGGTATAGTGAAAGATCAATGAAAAGAACCATCACAGAAATCCTGGAAAGACTGTGTTTGTAAAACAAACAGCGCACAAATGACAAATACTCACACAAAGTACATTCATAGTTATATAGTTACCTTTTTTTGGAGCATCATGGTAACTGTAGTCCACATTGGCAGGCATGTCAGAGGTTAGGCATCATTGCTTAATAAAAAGGCAGGTCAGAATGCAACCCTGCAGATTTTGTTGTACTACAATTCATATGATGCTAAGCCAGAAGAAGACTATGAGAATTGTGGTCCAATAACAGTTGGAGAGGCATGGTTCAAAAGCCGTGTAGTCTATATTATATAAATTATTACCTTAAGCATGATTTGCAGCACATAACCCTCCAGCAAATCGGAGATTGATAAGGAAGGAAAAATGTTGTGTAACTACCCCTCCTTATGGTCTTTAAAGGTTATTAGATACACTTAAAGACACATAACATTCATATTCTCTCGATTAGCCTACGCATCTATTTGAGTTTACAAATGCCCCTCCTGACTTAGTCCACTATTCACAACCTCTGGGGCCGCTGATGTTAAGGGCCACAGCTCGGATTCTTCATCTTCTATCTAGATTGTAGGTTCCGGTATTAGGGCCTTCATGTCCTCCTGCTTTCGTTTTTTCAAATTTTGTATTGTCTCTTAGTTATATTGCACTGTGTCAAACACATGCACAATACTCTTTCCTGGCCCTTTTGTCTCCTGGTATCCCATTTATAGAGACACCAGAGACAAGTTGCAAGCAAACACAGTGCAAGGATGTTATTTAATTTGCTTGCGCTGTGCAGAACAAATACAGGGCCTTTTTCTCATGCTAGAGCTCTACAGCAGAGCTCTGCGCATGGTCTGCCCTGGAAGAGCATTGAACATACATGCTCACTTTGAGAGGGAGCGTGGTTGTCATTGGTGATGGCAAAACACCCTCTCTGGTCCCGCCCCCTTCTCAGTGGGCCGCTGTGATTAAAAAATGCCCGGGCCAAATTTTTTTCCCAGTCTCGCCCTGCTCGTACATGATAGCCAGATTCTCGTAACATTATTTATTTTCCTGAAAGTGGCACTGTCACCATCTGGGGAAATACCCTGATCGTGACATGGGGCAGGCAGTGGTGAGCTCTACCTACCTGATCCTGTCCCTTGCGGGTGCCACCCTCTTCTCCCGACGGGTCCTCTTCAGCTCCTGGTGCTTCAGCATTGAGGTCTGTGGAGGATCCTGCAAGAACACAGAATCGTCTATAGATAAAGCCAATTCCCCTGCTGCCATCACTGGTGACAGCTGGAGGGATTGACACTTCTAGAAGGCAGTAGTTCTGTCCAGTGTCTACAAGTGTCAGGCAGAGGAAGAGTACTACCTACTTTGTCTCAGTATATCTCTTGACTGGATTGGAATTTTATTGAAATTCCAACACAGTCAGTGTGAGTATTTTATGAAGATTCTAACTTTATGAAACACTCATTCTTTGTGGAGGGGATATGACAGTGCAGCTTTAACTTCTCTATTTTTATCCTACTAAATCAAGTGTACGTGCATTTACTGAAGCAGCATGTGACATTTCATCTGCTGGTTTGCCAATGCCCTTTATTTGTTTTATTTCGATTAATTTTACAGATCTCATGTTCACCTACCTGCCTGGGGGCTGTTTCCATGCTATTTTTCTTGCAGTGCTCAGTCATGCCAGACGCCTTGCTTCTATCTTACTTATATCTTCCTCGTGTTATTTTTAAATAGAAACAAAATCTATCATTCCAGTCTGAATCTAGTAACATCCAACAGTTATGTTTAATACATTCACAACCGAGAGATTTCCTAAAAAAATAATCCAACATTTTGTTTGTGTCTGTGTTGTGTTCGTAATTTTTCAAGTCAGTATGTGCACATTATTTTTACTTTAAATAAATACAGTTGCAGAATAATTAAGTTAAAGATCAGCAAACAATATTTTAAACATAATACATATGACATAAGCCTCACCTATGAGTTTTGCCTTGATGGGGCAGGTGAGCTTACTCTTTAATGACTATTGGTATGATACTAAAAACCTCGAGTTATTGAAATGTACATAGGGATTTGGGATAGTGCCAGGGCCAGACTGGGATAAAAATTTGGCCTGGGCATTTTAAGGCAGTGCAGGAAGGGCCGTGTTGTGTCACCATTGGCCCTAGAATGAGCCCTAGGCAGCCACAAATGCTTTATGGGTAATCCAGCTCTGCCTAGGAGGCTATCGTTCCCTGAGCTTCTCCTAATCCTGACCTTCAGATTTTCTGCTTGAAGTTGATGTTTGCCTTAGTGTTAGTAGATGTGTGTTAGTATGAATGTTAATGTATGTATGTTAGTATAAGTTTTGGTGTATGTGTGTTACTCAATGTGATAGTATTAATGTTAGTGTATGTGTGCTAGTTTATGTGTTAGTACGAGAATTAGTGTATGTGTGTTAGTTTGTGTTTTAGCATGAGTGTTAGTGTGTGCGTGTTAGAATGAGTGTTAGTAGATGTGTGTTAGTATGAATGTTAATGTATGTATGTTAGTATAAGTTTTGGTGTATGTGTGTTAGAATGAATGTTAGTGTATGTGTTACTATGTTTGTTATGATTTTTAGTGTATGTGTGTTACAAAGTTTTAGTACATGTGTGTTATTGTATGTTTGTTATTATGAGCTTGGTCCTTTCAATTAACATTCTCCCTTTATTTTTAAGAGAAAAAACATGAATTAATCCCATTAATAGTTTTGCTTCACATCTTGCAAATTCTGTAATATACCCAGCATTAACAAATGGTAGAGCCAATCCCCTTAACATCAAAATGACATTAAACAAACCTGTGCTGTATGTGTAAAAAGAAGGGCTCGCTCCCTAACATGCAGTTGATTTTCCAGTCCAACACAGATACTAGGTGTAACCTTTTAGAGCAGAAGCTAACTAGACCAAATTTTTTAAAGGGTCACCAAGGACAGTGCCTCCTCTCTCCCCTCCTGGAGGCTCGGTACATGCATACCTTTAAAGGTGTTTCCCTTTAGTGACTTGGTCTGACTTATCCTCCCCTGAAGTAGATGACATTGGTATTTTTAACTCTCTTTCCTCGAGGGCAGAGGAAACTGTTAAAGAAGTTGTTTTTTAACAAACAGGTTTTTTAGGTTTTGTAATAGAAACACGGCAGACATCTATTCATTCTGCTGCCCATATAAATAAAACATTCACAGTCAGGAGTATATTGGTGAGCATGTTTTTTGCCCTTGTGTATGCCCAGTACATGACCAGTAACTTAAGTGTCCTCTGACGCTTGTTCCTAGAAAAGAAAACTCACTATTACTTATAATTATTTGTTGTTTCAGTTTGAGAAGAATAGTACAGAATAAATACTTTTTACTGTGACTCATTTGTCCTATTATTATTTGTCATATATCTGTCTTATTTTGGCAGCCTCTTTATATGCATTGCATTTTATAGACAAATTATAGTTACTAGCTATGAGCCACCACTGGACTCCAGGGAAAGTCAACCTCCTGCACCTAAAAGGTAGGAAACAGGAGGGTGACTTAAATATTATGTGTGTGTTTGTATGTATGTACTATGTAACTATGTAACTATGTAATATATGTGTATGTGTCTGTGTCTATCTGTCTGTGTGTATGCCTGTCTGTATGTATGTGTCTTTGTATGTATGTGTGTTTGTCTGTCTGTATGTATGTGTGCCTGCCTGTTTCTATGTATATGTCTTTGTATGTATTTGTGTGTCTGTCTGTGTCTGTGTGTATGTCTGTTTGTATGCATGTGTGCCTGTCTGTCTGCCTGTTTGTATGTATGTATGTATGTGTGTGTCTTGTCTGTATGTATGTGTGCCTGTTTGTATGTATGTGTCTTTGTATGGATGTGTTGTGTGTGTGTCTGTATCTGTATGTGTGCCTCTGTATGTATGTGTGTGTGGGTCTGTTGGGGGAGGGAGTTGGAGGGGGAAAGAGGGAGGGAGGGGGTTCCCATGGATCAGTTCCGCACCAGGACCCCATGGGTTGTGTGTACACCACTGGTTACTTTAATGATTAATAAAGCAGTTTTGGTGTATAGATCATGCCCCTACAGTCTCACTGCTCAATACCTGGCCATTAAGGAGTTAAATCACTTTGCTTATACTGCCCTAGTCACATCTCCTAAGCATAGACTTCGAATGTTTAAACTTCCTTTATTGCGCAGTTCGTTTCTTTTATAATTTCTTATCTACTGCTCAGTTAATAGCTTGCTAGAGACTGCATGTAAAACCATGTTCATGTTATACCATGACTCACAATTTCAGCAACAGATAAACTAGTCATAATGCAATTTATTTCCCTCTTACATCTCAGCAACTGTCTGATGAAACGCTATTGAACAAAATCTTGCATCAAGGACTCATTTAGCCAAGACTGTCTTGCAACATGTAACATCGTAAGAATTGTGATTGCTTCTTCTCTGGAGACAGTTGCGGTTCCAGTTGTACTTCAAGAAGGTATTTTGGCTCTGTTACAAAACAATCAACAGGACATTGTCCTTCTAAAATAAAAAGTCAGGTTATGTGGTAAGATTTTGACAGTCACGTTGTGACTTGTTGACATCTGCCATTGTTGCCAAGAGGTATTATACACACCTCAGAGTGTTTCCCACAGAATATCTTAATATCACTTATTCAGCACAAAATGTAACTACTCATCATTGGTGCACATTCAAAATGCGGGAAATCTACAACCTACAACAAGAATTTTCACAAGTCTTGTTCTTCCTATAGATATGGTATTGGATACCGCAAGACAATTTTATTACATGACAGGTATGGTATTCCCAGTGAACAGGCTCCTCCACCTCTTTCTTTACTGCTCCATCAGCAGACAGGTCAGAATATTGAGCTCCTCATATTTATTCATGTTTACATATTTATTATACTTATATTCCTTGTAATTTATTGCTTGTTCTGTTTATCAGTTGTTTAACTGTCATTCCTATATGCCTGGTTAACTTTTCTACTCAGGATTTTTCCTGAGGCCCCTTCACATATACCTATATGTATTATGGGCACTCTGCTCCCACCCCACGGTTTCATTTACACCGGGTGATTACAAAGTTTTTTTTCCCCCCTTCCACCGCTGGGAACTTAGTCCTACAGTGCCCTTGCCCCCCCCCGGCCGCCTAACCACGCGTTTTCACGCTCAGGCCGGCTGCCGGATCTACTTTCCCACACCTTTAGTGTGGCGGCGGCCATCTTGGATCTCGCGGCTCGCGAGACCCGCGGCCGCCATTATGGAGCTTCACCAACTCGGTCTGACTCGGTTGGAGATCTACACCTGCTTGGTCTCTTAAGGTAAGCATTGTTTTATTCTAACACCTTGTTTGTATAATCTTATTTCAATCCACCTGTGCCACAACTCAGTTGGTCACTTATATCCCCTTACTGTTTCAGATTCCACTATCAACTCACACTACTCTCATCCAAGCAGGGGTCCCCACAGAAAGTCTCTGTTACTCCTGTGGTATATGTGCACTATAGGGCTCAATACCCTGTGCACTCTGGGGTGAGGCCCCATTAAGGTGCTGCCTTTCAGAGCTCTGCTGTTGCAATCTCTGCATACTGGGTGCTGCACAGACACAAAGCCCAATACACCCTGCTGGGGTGATATATTCAGTACTGCTGGTACTTATTGTTCCTGAACTATCCTACCCTACTGGGGCCCTAGTACTACGAGTACTATTCTGGAACATTACCCTGCTGGGGTTAAATCTGGTACTGCTGGTACCATAACTACTGTAGGATCTTCTCCTACTACTGACCCCTGCCTCAACTGCCCTCTTACAAGTGCCGAGTCCTTACCATCATGGAAGACTCACAGTCTACTCCAGTGGACTTTCAATCCATGGTAAATGCAGCGGTGGCAGCTTCTATGGAAAAGGCCCTATCCCATAAGATGGCCATTTAACCAGAACGCTCCAGGCCACGCCGCACACGCCCAGACACCGAGTCTGAAGATTCTGAAACCCAGTCAAAGGATGACACCCGGGCTAGTTAGTGCCATTGGAAAGGGGAGAAGGACCCCAAACTGAGCAAGGGCAAACAGCGCATTAAGAAAAGCAAAACGGCGACCGCCGTTACCCCTGCTCCCCCCCAGGCGCTATCCTCAGAGGAAGAGGAAGACATTGATGACACTATGGCCATATTGGATGAATGGCAGGCTTATGCCTCTCAGTCCGATGACGACGCCTGGGGCTCAGAATCCAAACCCCTTCATACAGGGGATTCAGACTCATTCGCTGCCGAATGGCAAGGGACAGGGGACACCACCCTGCCACAAGACGAAGCTATTCTGGACCCCATGTGCCAGACGCTTTTTGATCCACGTAACATTAGGCACCGCCGCTCGACAGACTGGACGCCTCCGGAACACCTCGCAAAGTTTATGCACCTATGGATGCACAAACCTATGGACAAGATAGTCCGCAACCGACTGAAGTCGGAATGCCCCCGCCCTTCCCTACCAGACCAAGTAGCCATGACATTGGAATTTGTAGGTAATCACTACCTTCATGAGCAGAGGTGGTCACAACCCCCGCCGCGGGGTGGAGAGAGGATTCAAAGGAGTCCAAGACAAGCTTCTAGATACCTCCGGACCCCTCTCCCGCATAATGTACCTGGCAGACGATGCCTTCCAACGTGCAGACCAATTCGATGCCGACATGGTCAGGGAATGGGCTCACGATATCCGCGAATGGGCTCAACGCGGTTTTTGTTTCCTTGGAAACGCAAATGTGGCCCTCTCTTCGGAGAGGCGTAAGGCAGCACTTCTCCGCATAGACGGGAATTTGGTGGAGTTGGGCACCAAAGAACTCAGACCTCTGGCACAGGGCAAATTATTTGGAGACCCTTTTCTAAAGGAATTGAACAGACACATCAATGTCTTTACCTCACTGAGTAAAGCTCAAACCTCAATGAGGAGGGTCTTCAGACAATACCCCCCTAGGGGTGTTTTTGGACGGGCTGGCTGCCACAGGGGCCGTGCTGCCAGCCGTTTCTGGCCATCAGGCCCCCGTTCATCAAGACCGCATCCCTTCTACCCAGAAACGGGACACCGTCAACCTTTCCCCTACTCAAGAGGTTCGGACAGAGGATGTGGCAGATCCCGCTTCGCACCAGGTAAGCTATCATCTACCTACCATCACCTTGCATGCAGGTCGTCTCTCCCTTTTCTTTCAGAACTGGACGACCATTTCGTCAGACGCTTGGATACTCCAGACGGTACGGGGATACATCATAGATTTCGTCAGCACACCTTATCAAGAGGTCCCACCACGACTGCTCAACAGTTTGGCAGAGGACTCCAAACTCATCCAAGCCGAACTTCGGGAACTCCGCAACAAGGGTGCGATAGAACTCACCCCGGACTCCGTAGGATTCTTCAGCAACATCTTCTTAGTAAAAAAGAAAACAGGAGACCTCCGACCAGTCATAAACCTCCGTTCTCTCAACGCCCACGTGGTCTACCGCCACTTCAAAATGGAGGGAATCCACCTCTTACAAGATCTCATGCAAGACGGCGATTGGTTCACAAGATTGGACCTCAAAGACGCCTACCTTTCAGTACCGATTCACACCGACAGCAGACGTTTCCTCCACTTCATGTGGAACGACCGACCATGGCAGTTCACTTGCCTCCCTTTCGGCCTCAGTTTGGCTCCATGGTGTTTCACCAAACTGCTGAAGCCGGTGGTTACTCATCTGCGCGCAAGAGGAATTTGTTGCATTATATACCTGGACGACCTTCTAATCTTCGGCTCCGTCAAGTCACGACTCAGACTACACACACGTTTTGCCATGGAACTCCTAGAATCCCTAGGGTTTACGATAAACCACCTGAAATCGGCTATAACTCCGTCCCAAACCATACAATTCCTGGGATTCGAAATCAACTCAGTCTCCAGCACGCTCCGCCTGCCGACAGCCAAGATCGCGGCTATTCGGAAGGAAATCCGCAAGACGATCAGATGCCAATTGGTTCCCCTACGCAACTAGCACGGATCGTAGGTCTCCAATCGGCATCCATCCAAGCCATCTTCCCTGGTCCACTCTACTACAGGGCGATGCAACGCCTCAAAGCATCCTTCCTCCGCCGAAATCCCACCTACGACCAACCAGTACCGATTACGGCAGAGATCAGGGAGGAACTACAGTGGTGGCTGGACAGCATGCAGGCCTGGAACGGCCGAGCGATATTCGGCGAAACCCCAGATTTCGTCCTGGAATCGGACGCCAGCCTTTGGGGCTGGGGCGCCACGAGCGAGGGAGTATCGACAGGAGGAGCCTGGACTTCACAGGAACTCAACCTGCATATCAACTGTCTCGAACTACTGGAGGGCTCCTTCGCCATACGCATCCTGGCAAGGGACAAATCAGATTGTTGCATTCTCCTCAGGATGGACAACATCTTGGCCGTCCGATATATCTACCGCCTAGGCGGAGCCCGCTCACGACTTCTATCTGAACTCACGAAAGAGGTGTTCGACTTCTGCCTTCCACGCAACACCTCCCTCAAGGTGGAATACCTCCCAGGGGAGTCGAATCTCACAGCCGACTGGTTCTCTCGCCATTGGAGAGACGGTAGCGATTGGATGCTGGACCGAGAGACATCCAATGCCCTCACGCAAATGAGAGGACCCTTCCATCTGGACCTCTTTGCATCCCGCAACAACAGACAAACACCAGACTTTTTCAGCTGGCTTCCAGATCCAGAATGCAAAGCAGTGGATGCTTTCCTACAGGCCTGGCCGCCCTTCGGCGCCTACGCATTTCCCCCATTCGCTATGATAGCGAGGACTCTCCACTATCTGAAGGTACACCAGATTTCTCTGCTTCTGATTACCCCCCTATGGCAGAGTCAACCGTGGTTCCTGGACCTTCTAGCACTATCTTACGCAGACCCGCTCTTACTGCCGTCCCACCCGATGCTCCTTACGGATCCGAAGGGGAACCCTCACCCGCTAATACTGGAAGAGAGACTCTCCCTGGTGGCTTGGACTCTTTCTGGGGTACCTGGCAAGTCGGCAAACTATTGCAGACTGCTAGGGACCTCTTATGGGATTCATGGGCACCAGGGACGAGATTATGCTACCTCTCTGCTTGGACATCCTGGTCCGCTTGGTGCCTGGAACGGGACCTCGATCCTCTTACGGCACCTATTCCCACCATCCTGAATTTCCTGTCGTCACTTTTTGCAACAGGAAAATCTTATAGAACTATTAATGTAGTTCGATCAGCGATCTCAGCGGCACATACCCCTATCCAAGGGATTCCGGTGGGTAAGGATCCTATGGTATGTCGATTACTGAGGGGCATGCGACTAAAACGGCCTCCGGCCCCCAAATACACCCACCTATGGGATGTGGACCTCGTCCTCACCTGCTTAAGAGAATGGCCGCCTAACGACAGACTCTCGCTCCGCCAAAATTCTGCAAAAATGACGATGTTACTTTGCTTAGTTTCCTTTCGTCGGGTATGCGATGTTAAGACCTTCGAAGTCAACGCCTTTTCGATAGATTCTGAAGGGATCACCTTCCATGTCTCCCGACGCACCAAATCGAACTCCACTGCCATTTTTTACCCCTTCTTCGTCGCGGAACCCCAATTATGCGTGGTAGAAACCTTACGCAGCTACGTGACGGCTACCGCCTCTCTTCGCCTGACTCCCTCCGGTCAACTCCTGATCTCCTACGTCAAACCCCACAATCCAGTTTCCTCTACCACTCTCGCTAGATGGGTATGCTGGATCTTGTCACTGGCGGGCGTGGATGCCAATTTTAGGGCTCATTCGGTGAGAGGCGCGGCTGCTTCTTAGGCCTACGCAGCCGGAGCATCACTATCAGATGTTCTACGCATGGCCGACTGGTCAGGCAAATCCACTTTTCGAACCTTCTACTTTAGACCGAACTCCTGCGCGGCGTTTTCTTTGTTACATCAGCGTTAAAAATGCAAAATACGAAGCCTCCTGTCATGTAATAAAATTGATTATTAGTACACTAAAGCTAGCATAATAATGGAG
>OW240913.1:317932677-318024870 GCA_933207985.1 Pelobates cultripes | reverse complement strand
GTCCAACAAAAACGCGTGCTTGCCAGTCCAAGAGAAAGTTTGTGATTCAAGGGCTAAGACTTGAGAAAATGAAAAATCACATAAACATCCCAAAAGGAAGAATATCGAGGCTGAGGGGATCGAGAAAAACGGATGCCTTTGAGCAAACAGGGGGCATGTCTAGTAAACAGTCAGCAGCATGTGGCTGCTCACTGTAAAAAAAAACTTTAAAAACAAAATATTCCCCATACCCGGCCCCTACCCCTGAACGGCGGGTGGGGGCCTGAAAGTAGAATAAAGGGGGGGCGGACCTATTGTCCTGCCCCCACCCATGAGCAGCGGGTGGGGCCCTAAGTTAGAATAAGGGGGGGACCTATTGTCCTCCCCCCTGGCCCCCACACCTGAGCGGTGGGTGGGGGCCCTAAATATCAATAAGAGGGTGGACCTATTGTCCTCCCCCCTGGTCCCTACCCATGAGCAGCAGGTGGGGCCCTAAATATCAATAAGAGGGGGAACCTAATGTCCTCCCCCCTGGCCCCCACCCCTGAGCAGCGGGTGGGGGCCCTAAATATCAATAATGGGGGGGACCTATTGTCCTCTCCCCCGGCCCTCACCCCTGAGCGGTGGGTGGGGGCCCTAAATATCAATAAAAGGGGGGACCAGATGTCCTCTCCCCTTGCCCCCACCCCTGATCGGCGGGTGGCGGCCCTAAATATCAATAAGGGGGGGACCTATTGTCCTCCCCCTGGCCCACACCCCTGGGCAGTGGGTGAGGGCCCTAAATAAAAATTAACCCCCCTCCCCCAAAAAATAACCCCTACCTACCCCCCTCATACTACAAATAATGAGGGGGGACCATTATCTAGATACCTATAAAAAAAACAAAAAACTTACCATTTGATGTCTTCTTTCTTCTAAACTCTTCTTTTTTCAGCCCCAAAAAAGGCCAAATAAAAATACATAATAACCGACGCACTTTAAAAAAAAAAAAAGAGCGCAAAAAATAAAAAATCCATCTTCACCCATGGAAGGCTCCGTGCAGACTGAGCTCTGCAGGGCAGGGGAAGGCTTATAAAGCCTTGCCCCGCTCTGCAATTAGGCTCAGAGCACTCTGATTGGTGGGTTTAAGCCATCCAATCAGAGTGCTCTGACAGGTAAATGAAGAGACAACACTCTGATTGGTGGATTGAAAGTAACCAATGGTAAAATGGTAAGTTTATTTTTTATTTTTTTTTACAGGTATCTAGATAATGGTACTCCCTCATTATTTTTAGGATGAGGGGGGTAGGTAAGGGTTATTGGTAATTTTTTTGGGTGGGGGTGACTAGGGGCTCCCTAGTCACCTGGGGGGGTACATTTTTATTTAGGGCCCCCACCCGCTGCTCAGGGGTGGGGACCAGGGGAAGGACAATAGGCCCCCCTTATTCTAACTTAGGGCCCCCACCCACCGCTCAGCGGTGGGGGCCGGGAAGAGGACAATAGGTCCCCCCTTATTCTAATTTAGGGCCCCCACCCACCGCTCAGGGGTCGGGGGGAGGACAATAGGTCCCCCCTATTGATATTTAGGGCCCCCATCCACCACTCACGGGTGGGGGCCAGGGGGGAGGACAATAGGACCCCCCATTATTCTAACTTAGGGCCCCCTACCTACCGCTCAGGGGTGGGGGCCAGGGGAAGGACAATAGGTCCCCCCCATTATTATAACTTAGGGCCCCCACCCACCGCTCAGGGGTGTGGGCCAGGGGGGAGGACAATAGGTCCCCCCATTATTCTATCTTAGGGCCCCCTACCTACCGCTCAGGGGTGGGGGCCGGGGGAAGGACAATAGGTCCCCCCCATTATTCTAACTTAGGGCCCACACCCACCGCTCAGGGGTGTGGGCCAGGGGGGAGGACAATAGGTCCCCCCCTTATTCTAATTTAGGACCCCCTCCCACCTCTCAGGGGTGGGGGCCAGGGGGGAGGACAATAGGTTCCCCCCCTTATTTGTATTCAGGGCCCCCACCCGCCGCTTAGGGGTGAGGCCCGGGGGAGGACAATAGGCTCCCACTAATTTTAACTTAGAGCCCCCACCTGCCGCTCCTGGGTGGGGGCCGGGGGGAGGAAAATAGGTCCCCCCCTTATTGATATTTAGGGCACCCACCCACCGCTCTGGGGTGGGGACCGGGGGGGAGGACAATAGGTCCCCCCCCTTATTCTTCTTTAGGGCCCCCACCCACCGCTCAGGGGTGGGGGCCTGGGGGAGGACAATAGGCCCACCCCCTATTTTACTTTAGGGCCAGGGGAGATGGGGTTTTTTAAGTTTTTTTTTAACTGTTTAATAGACATGATACTGCGAGTAGGGGAAAATACTAAGTCATTTTTACTTAATATTAGTGAATTTGGCTGAAAGACCAATTTAGGTCTTTCATCCTTTTGGTAGATAACTCCCTAATACCGTGGGAATTAGGGAGTTATCTACTAAGCGGCTGCAAGCAAAGTCTCGAAGTGCCGAAGTCCCAAAATTCCAAAATGCCGAAGTTCAGAAGTGCCAAAATTCCGAAGTTGCCGAAGTTCCGAATTGTGAAATGTCGAAATGCTGAAGTGCAGAACCGAACCAAAGTGCCGAAGTCCCGACTTCCCGAAGTCCTGAATGGCTGAAGTCCCGAATTTCGGAATGCCAAACCTAACCAAATTTTTTCCCCATGCACATTCCTATAAAACAGTGTCTTTATACTTTTTGAGGATGTCCCAGTAATGTGGTTTAACCAATCCAAGTCTCTGCACATTCTCCAACTCTGAGTTTCTTTATCTCGTACTCGCAGCTCTTAGGTGGGTGAATTAGCATTTGAAAGTTAATTTGTGCACGCAAACAGAATAGATGAACCAAGCAGAAAAACATTTTTGTTTGATGTGGCTTTTAAGCATCAATTTGATATTAAGCACAGGGCAAGATATAGGCAGTTAATATTTTCTTTAACAGTACAATATTTTTTTCTGAATGCTTGAATCTTGGAATTAGGAATTAAAAAAAAATGAATGAGAAATATTAATATTATGTCAACATTCCAAAATTAATGGAAATATTGTTCGTAATTCTATATTTAGTTATGAAAGGTGGCTATTCAGTAAAGTAGGAAATAGTAGACAGTAGTCATGATTAATTAGGTGGCAGATGATTAAAAGAAGAGGAATAAGGACGGCTGATTTGGGAGAACTTAGTATCAGTATCAAAATAGACAGCCTAAACAAGAAACTTTTATTTTCTCCCTAGAACGGTACCAGAGCCTTTATGCTCAAATATAAAGCACTGACTGTGAGCATACTGGAAAGGAAATATAGTGTCTAAAATAACCATATTGTTTTTTTTAGACCAGAACACTTGGTAGGAAAAAAAAACGGTATAGTGAAAGATCAATGAAAAGAACCATCACAGAAATCCTGGAAAGACTGTGTTTGTAAAACAAACAGCGCACAAATGACAAATACTCACACAAAGTACATTCATAGTTATATAGTTACCTTTTTTTGGAGCATCATGGTAACTGTAGTCCACATTGGCAGGCATGTCAGAGGTTAGGCATCATTGCTTAATAAAAAGGCAGGTCAGAATGCAACCCTGCAGATTTTGTTGTACTACAATTCATATGATGCTAAGCCAGAAGAAGACTATGAGAATTGTGGTCCAATAACAGTTGGAGAGGCATGGTTCAAAAGCCGTGTAGTCTATATTATATAAATTATTACCTTAAGCATGATTTGCAGCACATAACCCTCCAGCAAATCGGAGATTGATAAGGAAGGAAAAATGTTGTGTAACTACCCCTCCTTATGGTCTTTAAAGGTTATTAGATACACTTAAAGACACATAACATTCATATTCTCTCGATTAGCCTACGCATCTATTTGAGTTTACAAATGCCCCTCCTGACTTAGTCCACTATTCACAACCTCTGGGGCCGCTGATGTTAAGGGCCACAGCTCGGATTCTTCATCTTCTATCTAGATTGTAGGTTCCGGTATTAGGGCCTTCATGTCCTCCTGCTTTCGTTTTTTCAAATTTTGTATTGTCTCTTAGTTATATTGCACTGTGTCAAACACATGCACAATACTCTTTCCTGGCCCTTTTGTCTCCTGGTATCCCATTTATAGAGACACCAGAGACAAGTTGCAAGCAAACACAGTGCAAGGATGTTATTTAATTTGCTTGCGCTGTGCAGAACAAATACAGGGCCTTTTTCTCATGCTAGAGCTCTACAGCAGAGCTCTGCGCATGGTCTGCCCTGGAAGAGCATTGAACATACATGCTCACTTTGAGAGGGAGCGTGGTTGTCATTGGTGATGGCAAAACACCCTCTCTGGTCCTGCCCCCTTCTCAGTGGGCCGCTGTGATTAAAAAATGCCCGGGCCAAATTTTTTTCCCAGTCTCGCCCTGCTCGTACATGATAGCCAGATTCTCGTAACATTATTTATTTTCCTGAAAGTGGCACTGTCACCATCTGGGGAAATACCCTGATCGTGACATGGGGCAGGCAGTGGTGAGCTCTACCTACCTGATCCTGTCCCTTGCGGGTGCCACCCTCTTCTCCCGACGGGTCCTCTTCAGCTCCTGGTGCTTCAGCATTGAGGTCTGTGGAGGATCCTGCAAGAACACAGAATCGTCTATAGATAAAGCCAATTCCCCTGCTGCCATCACTGGTGACAGCTGGAGGGATTGACACTTCTAGAAGGCAGTAGTTCTGTCCAGTGTCTACAAGTGTCAGGCAGAGGAAGAGTACTACCTACTTTGTCTCAGTATATCTCTTGACTGGATTGGAATTTTATTGAAATTCCAACACAGTCAGTGTGAGTATTTTATGAAGATTCTAACTTTATGAAACACTCATTCTTTGTGGAGGGGATATGACAGTGCAGCTTTAACTTCTCTATTTTTATCCTACTAAATCAAGTGTACGTGCATTTACTGAAGCAGCATGTGACATTTCATCTGCTGGTTTGCCAATGCCCTTTATTTGTTTTATTTCGATTAATTTTACAGGTCTCATGTTCACCTACCTGCCTGGGGGCTGTTTCCATGCTATTTTTCTTGCAGTGCTCAGTCATGCCAGACGCCTTGCTTCTATCTTACTTATATCTTCCTTGTGTTATTTTTAAATAGAAACAAAATCTATCATTCCAGTCTGAATCTAGTAACATCCAACAGTTATGTTTAATACATTCACAACCGAGAGATTTCCTAAAAAAATAATCCAACATTTTGTTTGTGTCTGTGTTGTGTTTGTAATTTTTCAAGTCAGTATGTGCACATTATTTTTACTTTAAATAAATACAGTTGCAGAATAATTAAGTTAAAGATCAGCAAACAATATTTTAAACATAATACACATGACATAAGCCTCACCTATGAGTTTTGCCTTGATGGGGCAGGTGAGCTTACTCTTTAATGACTATTGGTGTGATACTAAAAACCTCGAGTTATTGAAATGTACATAGGGATTTGGGATAGTGCCAGGGCCAGACTGGGATAAAAATTTGGCCTGGGCATTTTAAGGCAGTGCAGGAAGGGCCGTGTTGTGTCACCATTGGCCCTAGAATGAGCCCAGGCCCTAGGCAGCCACAAATGCTTTATGGGTAATCCAGCTCTGCCTAGGAGGCTATCGTTCCCTGAGCTTCTCCTAATCCTGACCTTCAGATTTTCTGCTTGAAGTTGATGTTTGCCTTAGTGTTAGTAGATGTGTGTTAGTATGAATGTTAATGTATGTATGTTAGTATAAGTTTTGGTGTATGTGTGTTACTCAATGTGATAGTATTAATGTTAGTGTATGTGTGCTAGTTTATGTGTTAGTACGAGAATTAGTGTATGTGTGTTAGTTTGTGTTTTAGCATGAGTGTTAGTGTGTGCGTGTTAGAATGAGTGTTAGTAGATGTGTGTTAGTATGAATGTTAATGTATGTATGTTAGTATAAGTTTTGGTGTATGTGTGTTAGAATGAATGTTAGTGTATGTGTTACTATGTTTGTTATGATTTTTAGTGTATGTGTGTTACAAAGTTTTAGTACATGTGTGTTATTGTATGTTTGTTATTATGAGCTTGGTCCTTTCAATTAACATTCTCCCTTTATTTTTAAGAGAAAAAACATGAATTAATCCCATTAATAGTTTTGCTTCACATCTTGCAAATTCTGTAATATACCCAGCATTAACAAATGGTAGAGCAAATCCCCTTAACATCAAAATGACATTAAACAAACCTGTGCTGTATGTGTAAAAAGAAGGGCTCGCTCCCTAACATGCAGTTGATTTTCCAGTCCAACACAGATACTAGGTGTAACCTTTTAGAGCAGAAGCTAACTAGACCAAATTTTTTAAAGGGTCACCAAGGACAGTGCCTCCTCTCTCCCCTCCCGGAGGCTCGGTACATGCATACCTTTAAAGGTGTTTCCCTTTAGTGACTTGGTCTGACTTATCCTCCCCTGAAGTAGATGACATTGGTATTTTTAACTCTCTTTCCTCGAGGGCAGAGGAAACTGTTAAAGAAGTTGTTTTTTAACAAACAGGTTTTTTAGGTTTTGTAATAGAAACACGGCAGACATCTATTCATTCTGCTGCCCATATAAATAAAACATTCACAGTCAGGAGTATATTGGTGAGCATGTTTTTTGCCCTTGTGTATGCCCAGTACATGACCAGTAACTTAAGTGTCCTCTGACGCTTGTTCCTAGAAAAGAAAACTCACTATTACTTATAATTATTTGTTGTTTCAGTTTGAGAAGAATAGTACAGAATAAATACTTTTTACTGTGACTCATTTGTCCTATTATTATTTGTCATATATCTGTCTTATTTTGGCAGCCTCTTTATATGCATTGCATTTTATAGACAAATTATAGTTACTAGCTATGAGCCACCACTGGACTCCAGGGAAAGTCAACCTCCTGCACCTAAAAGGTAGGAAACAGGAGGGTGACTTAAATATTATGTGTGTGTTTGTATGTATGTACTATGTAACTATGTAACTATGTAATATATGTGTATGTGTCTGTGTCTATCTGTCTGTGTGTATGCCTGTCTGTATGTATGTGTCTTTGTATGTATGTGTGTTTGTCTGTCTGTATGTATGTGTGCCTGCCTGTTTCTATGTATATGTCTTTGTATGTATTTGTGTGTCTGTCTGTGTCTGTGTGTATGTCTGTTTGTATGCATGTGTGCCTGTCTGTCTGCCTGTTTGTATGTATGTATGTGTGTGTCTTGTCTGTATGTATGTGTGCCTGTTTGTATGTATGTGTCTTTGTATGGATGTGTTGTGTGTGTGTCTGTATCTGTATGTGTGCCTCTGTATGTATGTGTGTGTGGGTCTGTTGGGGGAGGGAGTTGGAGGGGGAAAGAGGGAGGGAGGGGGTTCCCATGGATCAGTTCCGCACCAGGACCCCATGGGTTGTGTGTACACCACTGGTTACTTTAATGATTAATAAAGCAGTTTTGGTGTATAGATCATGCCCCTACAGTCTCACTGCTCAATACCTGGCCATTAAGGAGTTAAATCACTTTGCTTATACTGCCCTAGTCACATCTCCTAAGCATAGACTTCGAATGTTTAAACTTCCTTTATTGCGCAGTTCGTTTCTTTTATAATTTCTTATCTACTGCTCAGTTAATAGCTTGCTAGAGACTGCATGTAAAACCATGTTCATGTTATACCATGACTCACAATTTCAGCAACAGATAAACTAGTCATAATGCAATTTATTTCCCTCTTACATCTCAGCAACTGTCTGATGAAACGCTATTGAACAAAATCTTGCATCAAGGACTCATTTAGCCAAGACTGTCTTGCAACATGTAACATCGTAAGAATTGTGATTGCTTCTTCTCTGGAGACAGTTGCGGTTCCAGTTGTACTTCAAGAAGGTATTTTGGCTCTGTTACAAAACAATCAACAGGACATTGTCCTTCTAAAATAAAAAGTCAGGTTATGTGGTAAGATTTTGACAGTCACGTTGTGACTTGTTGACATCTGCCATTGTTGCCAAGAGGTATTATACACACCTCAGAGTGTTTCCCACAGAATATCTTAATATCACTTATTCAGCACAAAATGTAACTACTCATCATTGGTGCACATTCAAAATGCGGGAAATCTCCAACCTACAACAAGAATTTTCACAAGTCTTGTTCTTCCTATAGATATGGTATTGGATACCGCAAGACAATTTTATTACATGACAGGTATGGTATTCCCAGTGAACAGGCTCCTCCACCTCTTTCTTTACTGCTCCATCAGCAGACAGGTCAGAATATTGAGCTCCTCATATTTATTCATGTTTACATATTTATTATACTTATATTCCTTGTAATTTATTGCTTGTTCTGTTTATCAGTTGTTTAACTGTCATTCCTATATGCCTGGTTAACTTTTCTACTCAGGATTTTTCCTGAGGCCCCTTCACATATACCTATATGTATTATGGGCACTCTGCTCCCACCCCACGGTTTCATTTACACCGGGTGATTACAAAGTTTTTTTTCCCCCCTTCCACCGCTGGGAACTTAGTCCTACAGTGCCCTTGCCCCCCCCCGGCCGCCTAACCACGCGTTTTCACGCTCAGGCCGGCTGCCGGATCTACTTTCCCACACCTTTAGTGTGGCGGCGGCCATCTTGGATCTCGCGGCTCGCGAGACCCGCGGCCGCCATTATGGAGCTTCACCAACTCGGTCTGACTCGGTTGGAGATCTACACCTGCTTGGTCTCTTAAGGTAAGCATTGTTTTATTCTAACACCTTGTTTGTATAATCTTATTTCAATCCACCTGTGCCACAACTCAGTTGGTCACTTATATCCCCTTACTGTTTCAGATTCCACTATCAACTCACACTACTCTCATCCAAGCAGGGGTCCCCACAGAAAGTCTCTGTTACTCCTGTGGTATATGTGCACTATAGGGCTCAATACCCTGTGCACTCTGGGGTGAGGCCCCATTAAGGTGCTGCCTTTCAGAGCTCTGCTGTTGCAATCTCTGCATACTGGGTGCTGCACAGACACAAAGCCCAATACACCCTGCTGGGGTGATATATTCAGAACTGCTGGTACTTATTGTTCCTGAACTATCCTACCCTACTGGGGCCCTAGTACTACGAGTACTATTCTGGAACATTACCCTGCTGGGGTTAAATCTGGTACTGCTGGTACCATAACTACTGTAGGATCTTCTCCTACTACTGACCCCTGCCTCAACTGCCCTCTTACAAGTGCCGAGTCCTTACCATCATGGAAGACTCACAGTCTACTCCAGTGGACTTTCAATCCATGGTAAATGCAGCGGTGGCAGCTTCTATGGAAAAGGCCCTATCCCATATGATGGCCATTTAACCAGAACGCTCCAGGCCACGCCGCACACGCCCAGACACCGAGTCTGAAGATTCTGAAACCCAGTCAAAGGATGACACCCGGGCTAGTTAGTGCCATTGGAAAGGGGAGAAGGACCCCAAACTGAGCAAGGGCAAACAGCGCATTAAGAAAAGCAAAACGGCGACCGCCGTTACCCCTGCTCCCCCCCAGGCGCTATCCTCAGAGGAAGACATTGATGACACTATGGCCATATTGGATGAATGGCAGGCTTATGCCTCTCAGTCCGATGACGACGCCTGGGGCTCAGAATCCAAACCCCTTCATACAGGGGATTCAGACTCATTCGCTGCCGAATGGCAAGGGACAGGGGACACCACCCTGCCACAAGACGAAGCTATTCTGGACCCCATGTGCCAGACGCTTTTTGATCCACGTAACATTAGGCACAGCCGCTCGACAGACTGGACGCCTCCGGAACACCTCGCAAAGTTTATGCACCTATGGATGCACAAACCTATGGACAAGATAGTCCGCAACCGACTGAAGTCGGAATGCCCCCGCCCTTCCCTACCAGACCAAGTAGCCATGACATTGGAATTTGTAGGTAATCACTACCTTCATGAGCAGAGGTGGTCACAACCCCCGCCGCGGGGTGGAGAGAGGATTCAAAGGAGTCCAAGACAAGCTTCTAGATACCTCCGGACCCCTCTCCCGCATAATGTACCTGGCAGACGATGCCTTCCAACGTGCAGACCAATTCGATGCCGACATGGTCAGGGAATGGGCTCACGATATCCGCGAATGGGCTCAACGCGGTTTTTGTTTCCTTGGAAACGCAAATGTGGCCCTCTCTTCGGAGAGGCGTAAGGCAGCACTTCTCCGCATAGACGGGAATTTGGTGGAGTTGGGCACCAAAGAACTCAGACCTCTGGCACAGGGCAAATTATTTGGAGACCCTTTTCTAAAGGAATTGAACAGACACATCAATGTCTTTACCTCACTGAGTAAAGCTCAAACCTCAATGAGGAGGGTCTTCAGACAATACCCCCCTAGGGGTGTTTTTGGACGGGCTGGCTGCCACAGGGGCCGTGCTGCCAGCCGTTTCTGGCCATCAGGCCCCCGTTCATCAAGACCGCATCCCTTCTACCCAGAAACGGGACACCGTCAACCTTTCCCCTACTCAAGAGGTTCGGACAGAGGATGTGGCAGATCCCGCTTCGCACCAGGTAAGCTATCATCTACCTACCATCACCTTGCATGCAGGTCGTCTCTCCCTTTTCTTTCAGAACTGGACGACCATTTCGTCAGACGCTTGGATACTCCAGACGGTACGGGGATACATCATAGATTTCGTCAGCACACCTTATCAAGAGGTCCCACCACGACTGCTCAACAGTTTGGCAGAGGACTCCAAACTCATCCAAGCCGAACTTCGGGAACTCCGCAACAAGGGTGCGATAGAACTCACCCCGGACTCCGTAGGATTCTTCAGCAACATCTTCTTAGTAAAAAAGAAAACAGGAGACCTCCGACCAGTCATAAACCTCCGTTCTCTCAACGCCCACGTGGTCTACCGCCACTTCAAAATGGAGGGAATCCACCTCTTACAAGATCTCATGCAAGACGGCGATTGGTTCACAAGATTGGACCTCAAAGACGCCTACCTTTCAGTACCGATTCACACCGACAGCAGACGTTTCCTCCACTTCATGTGGAACGACCGACCATGGCAGTTCACTTGCCTCCCTTTCGGCCTCAGTTTGGCTCCATGGTGTTTCACCAAACTGCTGAAGCCGGTGGTTACTCATCTGCGCGCAAGAGGAATTTGTTGCATTATATACCTGGATGACCTTCTAATCTTCGGCTCCGTCAAGTCACGACTCAGACTACACACACGTTTTGCCATGGAACTCCTAGAATCCCTAGGGTTTACGATAAACCACCTGAAATCGGCTATAACTCCGTCCCAAACCATACAATTCCTGGGATTCGAAATCAACTCAGTCTCCAGCACGCTCCGCCTGCCGACAGCCAAGATCGCGGCTATTCGGAAGGAAATCCGCAAGACGATCAGATGCCAATCGGTTCCCCTACGCAACTAGCACGGATCGTAGGTCTCCAATCGGCATCCATCCAAGCCATCTTCCCTGGTCCACTCTACTACAGGGCGATGCAACGCCTCAAAGCATCCTTCCTCCGCCGAAATCCCACCTACGACCAACCAGTACCGATTACGGCAGAGATCAGGGAGGAACTACAGTGGTGGCTGGACAGCATGCAGGCCTGGAACGGCCGAGCGATATTCGGCGAAACCCCAGATTTCGTCCTGGAATCGGACGCCAGCCTTTGGGGCTGGGGCGCCACGAGCGAGGGAGTATCGACAGGAGGAGCCTGGACTTCACAGGAACTCAACCTGCATATCAACTGTCTCGAACTACTGGAGGGCTCCTTCGCCATACGCATCCTGGCAAGGGACAAAACAGATTGTTGCATTCTCCTCAGGATGGACAACATCTTGGCCGTCCGATATATCTACCGCCTAGGCGGAGCCCGCTCACGACTTCTATCTGAACTCACGAAAGAGGTGTTCGACTTCTGCCTTCCACGCAACACCTCCCTCAAGGTGGAATACCTCCTAGGGGAGTCGAATCTCACAGCCGACTGGTTCTCTCGCCATTGGAGAGACGGTAGCGATTGGATGCTGGACCGAGAGACATCCAATGCCCTCACGCAAATGAGAGGACCCTTCCATCTGGACCTCTTTGCATCCCGCAACAACAGACAAACACCAGACTTTTTCAGCTGGCTTCCAGATCCAGAATGCAAAGCAGTGGATGCTTTCCTACAGGCCTGGCCGCCCTTCGGCGCCTACGCATTTCCCCCATTCGCTATGATAGCGAGGACTCTCCACTATCTGAAGGTACACCAGATTTCTCTGCTTCTGATTACCCCCCTATGGCAGAGTCAACCGTGGTTCCTGGACCTTCTAGCACTATCTTACGCAGACCCGCTCTTACTGCCGTCCCACCCGACGCTCCTTACGGATCCGAAGGGGAACCCTCACCCGCTAATACTGGAAGAGAGACTCTCCCTGGTGGCTTGGACTCTTTCTGGGGTACCTGGCAAGTCGGCAAACTATTGCAGACTGCTAGGGACCTCTTATGGGATTCATGGGCACCAGGGACGAGATTATGCTACCTCTCTGCTTGGACATCCTGGTCCGCTTGGTGCCTGGAACGGGACCTCGATCCTCTTACGGCACCTATTCCCACCATCCTGAATTTCCTGTCGTCACTTTTTGCAACAGGAAAATCTTATAGAACTATTAATGTAGTTCGATCAGCGATCTCAGCGGCACATACCCCTATCCAAGGGATTCCGGTGGGTAAGGATCCTATGGTATGTCGATTACTGAGGGGCATGCGACTAAAACGGCCTCCGGCCCCCAAATACACCCACCTATGGGATGTGGACCTCGTCCTCACCTGCTTAAGAGAATGGCCGCCTAACGACAGACTCTCGCTCCGCCAAAATTCTGCAAAAATGACGATGTTACTTTGCTTAGTTTCCTTTCGTCGGGTATGCGATGTTAAGACCTTCGAAGTCAACGCCTTTTCGATAGATTCTGAAGGGATCACCTTCCATGTCTCCCGACGCACCAAATCGAACTCCACTGCCATTTTTTACCCCTTCTTCGTCGCGGAACCCCAATTATGCGTGGTAGAAACCTTACGCAGCTACGTGACGGCTACCGCCTCTCTTCGCCTGACTCCCTCCGGTCAACTCCTGATCTCCTACGTCAAACCCCACAATCCAGTTTCCTCTACCACTCTCGCTAGATGGGTATGCTGGATCTTGTCACTGGCGGGCGTGGATGCCAATTTTAGGGCTCATTCGGTGAGAGGCGCGGCTGCTTCTTAGGCCTACGCAGCCGGAGCATCACTATCAGATGTTCTACGCATGGCCGACTGGTCAGGCAAATCCACTTTTCGAACCTTCTACTTTAGACCGAACTCCTGCGCGGCGTTTTCTTTGTTACATCAGCGTTAAAAATGCAAAATACGAAGCCTCCTGTCATGTAATAAAATTGATTATTAGTACACTAAAGCTAGCATAATAATGGAGTTTAGTAAAGAGAGTTATGCAAAATACTTGCCTCCTGTCTTTATTAAAATTAAGATTATTAGTACACTAAAGCTAGCATAATCTTCCATTCTCATCAAGAAAACTAACTGCTTTCTTGACAAGTCATGGTTATACATAAAAGATGTGCACCTTGCCATCCACCATCTAATGAGCAAGTTGAAAGATTTATGGCCATACTAGGAATAGCATCACATGTACATAGATATTCTAAGGAAAAATCCATAAAATATAATTTTATGAGCAGTGAAACATGAAGAAGCATATACATTATATATTAAAGTAAATCTTGACATAATTTTAATATATGTAGGCCCATAAAACTACATCCAATAAAATGTCTACTTTACTGGGGAAATGCATGATAGCTCAGAGCATGTTATTTGAAAGTGTTACTAACTAATAAAACAACACAATGACGAAGAAAGTGAAATGATTCTTGGTATGGGTTTTGAAGGGGACCTAGGCACCCATAATGTAATATATTGGAGAACAAATGCAAGTACTATATCATTTAAATCATTCCAGATCATTACTTGCCCTGATGTCCACTCATTGGTGAAATAAAGGTATGTATGTTGTTAACCTCCCTGGACAGAACATTAATTGTACTCCACTCAGCGGTGGATTGCATATTCAGACCCACAGTAGTCTCTATGGCAGTAAGGAGCCTAGCCACTACTCCATGAATGTGCAATTGGAAAACAAAGAAATTATTGACTGAGTTGCTGCGAACTGGAGCAGGTGGGTTGTAATAAAAAATGTAAGGTTGTGCACCTCAAACAGGAAATAATGTTTACCCTTAATTGCAATCTTTATGTGAAGGAGTTTTCTGTTTCTTAGTGCCTTTGCATACTAGTTATAGGTTTATTACTGGTTGTTTGAATTTGGGTTTGGATTTGACTGCATTGCCCTCTGGTTTCCTGACTGTTTGTGTACTGGACTCCAAAATTGCCTTCTAATTTGGATAATCTACTTCCTGCACTCTGTTGCCATTTAAGCCCCGACCTTCTCCTGCAATATCTGCAGAGCTCAGTGGAGAGCCGCACACCTGGGATTCCTGGGATCCCAAGAATTCCAAAGAAGCAGCAAGACTCCCTCTGATTCTTTTCAGATTAGAGATGGGATATAACACCACTGACTATTTTTATTGACTTCTTATCAGGATTCCATACATATAATTAGTTACTTTCTATCTATCTTCTGAGTACTTTCCCTGTTTATTAATATGGACCTGGTTTATAATAAAATGACCTCATTAATTCTAAAAGACTTGCCAATATCCCATGCACAGAGGCTCTTATCTGAGATCCTAAAACACACTGTGACACCCTCAAAAATGCTGATAAAAATTGGAATTGGGGCACACCCAGAACATGCATATCCAAGCAGTGGTGCTGCTGTAAAGACCAAAACATATACAAACACACACACAAACAAACAAACATACAGCTTTACATTTAACAAGGCTACTTAAAATCACCTATCTTAGCAAATAAATATAGGGATTCAGTTCCACCATATGACCATATTGTGTTACGCCCACCTCTACGTCACAGTACCCCAATATCGGTGGGTCTCACACTAATTTTAACATGGGAAATGTTAAAATTGTTTTTGTGTGTGTGCTGTTCCTTTAACTGTATTTTGTATATGTTTTGGTCTTTATAGCAGCACCACTGCTTGGATATGCATGTTCTAGGTGTGCCCCCAATTCCCATTTTGTTCTATGTAGATTTGTAATCCAGACCAGCTTCCTATTGGGCTGAACACCCCACCCATCCACTATGGGTGCCCCTTTGGAGATGACCACAGGAAAGCTTAAATTGAGGAGTCTCTTGAAGTTTATATTGCAAGTAAATATTGCAAGTTAGCATGTAAATCTCCCATGTTAAAATTAGTTGTAGGATCCACCGATATTGGGGTACTGTGACGTAGTGGTGAGCTTAACACAAAATGGCTATATGGTGGAACTGAATCCCCATATTTATTTGCTAAGATAGGTGATTTTAAGTAGCCTTGTTAAATGTAAATCTGTATTTTTGTTGTATTGTTGTTTGTGTGTGCGCTGTTCCTTTAACTGTACTCTCAAAAATGCTGGCAGGTTAGCCTCTTGAGAGTAGCACCTCGAAGAAACAGTGAATCAAACTGACAATCACCATTGGACAATGAATCTTCTTAACATCGAGTTATTCTGGTGGCTTTGGTTGCCACCATCCAGAACTTTGTGGCTTTAGCGTAAGTCAGCAGCAAGTGGGTTGACTAAATCATGACATGATAGATTGACCGTATCCTTCTCTACTGCAGTCACTGTCTCTTCCTCCCAGCATGTCTACAGGATACACATGGTTTTATAATCAATTTAAGGTGCAGGGACATCGCTGCCTGCTTCTACATTTTCCTTTGTATGCATGTGTGTGCAGTAATACATAATATTTCATGACAGGAGCCAGAAGCTTAGCACATGTTCACACAGCTTGACAGCCAATCCCAACCTCAGAACATCCATTATTATTTTTTACCTTCTAGACCTCGCATCTCTTCAAACAGATCTCTTTGTGGTTTTATTATGAATGCTGGTGGACTAAGCAGCTGATCATGTTTTATGAGCCCTAAGTTGAGTGATAGGTCAAGCAGTGGCATGACTAGGGCAGTCAGACCATACCAAGTAGTGACCACATCAGAGGGGGTGACACCAGGTGCAGTTCTTTAGCCTCCTGCCCAATCGCTTCTCTCCCTGCCCAGCCAGCTATGTGAGTTGTGGCTGTAAACCACAGGGAGAGCACAACAAACCTGTAAAGGGGAGAGTGGGGTCTAGAGAGCTTCTGGTGTCACTCTCTGCCGGTTACAGACCTGGAGTAATGACCTCACAAATCTGGACCTTAGAGCCTTGCCATAGGTTACCATGGTAATGTTCTGATACTATGAGTCTGGATCTCGCAAGAGCTATTACATCAGGTTTGCAGCAATACTAGATCCACATCAGTAGCTCTCTGAACTGCACCACCAAGGATAGGTATGTACTCCATCACTGGTCCAAAGGAACAAGAGGGAGGGGGGAATAAACATTCTTTTTTTTATAGTAATAAAAAAAAAATACTCCAACAAAGTCCAATCCCACACATATTAGCTATGACTTAGACTGGAGGCTATCTTTATTTCTAATAAATCACATGATCATCTGTTCAGGAAGCCACATCACTGTTTAGTTAGGGGGAATATGTGAGTGTGATCCCAAGGCTGCTTTACGCAACAAAATTGTTAAGGTTTGGGTCTTAAAAACGTATTCTGTGTGCTATAGAAGCAAGCTATCCTTTTTGAATGCATTCCGTGCATAGTTAGGGCAGCACACATTCATATTGCATAAAAGCCAATGGTAAGGGATCAACATGTATCCTCTAGTGTGTCTTTTACTGCAACTGCAGGAAGAGACTGCGTTATTCTGATGTAATGGCCTGTACAGGTCCAGCTGGGCTTGACAAAGGTCCTATTTGGGATTGGAACGCTGTGTGGTACACATTGGTGGAATAAAGTTCTACTTGTTATCTCTTCTGGTGTGTGAGTCTTTTACTTGTTTTGTGCATTCGGAGGAATACTTAGGGTACCTCCAGACATCACACCTTGAGCTATTTGCTATAGAACGCTATCTCTCTCACCTACACTGCTGGACACAGGTGAAGACTGGTGATCCCCATAGTAGACCTTAGTGTTCAAAGTTTCACCACTTGGACACATACAATTTTTTCCAGCACTATATATTGAGTTTTTAATTAGTTGATAACCTTCTATGCTATGATGATTTTGGTTTTTGTAGTGCCTTATGGGTGTCACTAGGAAGCATCGCCATCAATCCAGATCACCAGGGAGCCGAGAATGGACTTGTTTCTTTGTGTTAAGCTAAACTCAACTCTACTGGGGCTAGGTAAAAAACTGTACAAAAAGAAAGGAGAATAGAGAAAACACGTGAAGAGTGGAATTAAGAATTCAGTGAGAATCCATGAAATATTTAGTATCCACTAAGAAGTGATCAATATTTAAAGTATGATGGTAGGGTATTATGTGCTGCAAATCATCTATTTCAGATACAAGGATTTTCTTTGTATATAGATCACAGGTGGCTACCTGTGGCATCCCATCCAGAAAGCAAACCTTTTGTCTTATCAAGATCTTCTGGTTCTACTCCACTATATCTCCCAAGGACGCACTGTTTGTAACTACTTAACCTGCCATTTAAACGTAACTGGGGGAGGAGAGACAGATAATTGCATATTCACTCCTTAACTCTTTAGAGGAACATCTAAAGTGTTGTACAGCGTGACCCATTTTAAAAACTGACATCTGTAAATCCCTCTGGCTCCAAAGTTCCTAATACTCTAGGGCAGGGGCAGGCAACCTTTTAGTAGTACTGTGCCAAAACAAGATCTTGAAGTTCATTGGTGTGCCAGTCCAACTTTTTTAAACTGATGTGTGTCTGTTGCCATATTATTCTTGTGCTATTTATGGGTGCTGCAGTTGCTTTGTAGTGCTGTATTTGTGCGTTTGTAAGCTGTTATATTGTATATGTTCATGAATAGCTTGTAGTATTGTGTATATCTATGAATGTAGACTGTGTATGGGGGCTCTTTGTGGAATTGTGTGTGTGTGTATGATATGTCACATAGTGTGTTAGATGGTGTGTGTATCTTTGGGACTGCTTGTGATATTGCATGTGAGAGGCTTGTGGGGTTCTGTGTGTGTGTGTGTGTGTGTGTGGATTGTCAGTGGTGTTGTGTTTGTGGGGACTGTGTGTGTGGGGGGGGGGATGGGGCTATTTTTGTATGAAGGGAGACTTATTCTGCAACTCTATACATCTAGCAGTGTGGGTGGTTCCTATGTGATCCACTGGGGACAGGGCTGGCCAGGTACAGGTCAAGGTCAGGAGCTGCTGGCTGCTCTACTCCAGTGCAGTATCCCATGCACCAGTGCTGGGAGGAAGTGATCTGAGATCACTTCCTCTGAGTCCTGCAATTCAAACATTGAGGCTTGTCCCTCACCACCTTTTTGCACAAGCAGATATCTGAAGTTCCATTGGGACTGCTGACAGGCCAGAGCCTGTTTGGTTATAGCAGCATTGAGTGTCATGCCATAGGTTGCTGACCCCTGCTCTAGGGAAATACACATACATACATATACTTCTGGAAAGCAATTTCTATGCTCAACATTTAAGGAACACCCTTCCTAGAACTGTCAAATAATAAGTTACATATTTGTGCAAACAGTTAATGGAACAGTGTGCCATACTCTTGTTTGTAGTGGTTAATAAAGCAAAACATGCTGTGCATCGATCTTTGGGATTTCTACTCAGAAATACAAATTTTGCACTGATTTTGGATTCTGCTTACATTGCGAGTTTAGTGTATATATAAGGCTAATTGTAAGAATTAGGTGCACAATAAGTGGATACATTAATAAAAACACTCCCATCAAAACATACACAAACAGGTACAGCACACTTATGAATGTAATTGTAAGACTGTTATCTTGTTTAACCCCTTAGTGACCAGACTGCTTTTCCATTTTCTTACCGTTTGGGACCACAGGGCTGTTTTTACATTGCGGTGTTTGTGTTCCCCCCCGCATTTTTCAGCTTATTCTGCTAATTTTCGTGTGAGATTGAAAATACAGTGCAATACCGGCGCTGGCCAGTAGCACTTTGTATGGAGAGAGACAGGGGTAGGAAGCTACATCTTATCCTTGTTCTCTCTGACTGAAACTGCAGGGGAGCAACACATGCAGCCAGCAGAGACAGCCTACAGATCAGGTAAATTAGGGATGGTGGGCAGAGACAGCCTACAGATCAGGTAAGTGAGGCATGGGGGGAGAGATAGTCTACTGATCAGGTAAGTGAGGCATATGGGGGGCAGAGATAGCCTACAGATCAGGGAAGTGAGGCATATGGGGGGCAGAGATAGCATACAGATCAGGGAAGTGAGGCATATAGGGGGGCAGAGAAGTGAGCATACAGATCAATGAAGTGAGGCATATGGGGGGCAGAGATAGCCTACAGATCAATGAAGTGAGGCATATGGGGGGCAGAGAGAGCCTATAGATCAGGAAGTGAGGCATGAGAGGAGAGAAAGCATATAGATCAGGTAAGTGAGGTATGGGAGGGGGAGATAGCCTTTAGATCAGGTAAGTAAGGGATGGGGGAGACAGCCTACAGGAAGGGTCAGCAAGGACCAGGAAGATAAAGTAAGAGAAGGAGCAGAAAGGATAAGGAAGGAGCAGAAAGGAGAAGGAATAGAAATGAGCAGAAAGGGGCAGCAAGGATCTGGAAAGGACATCAGGGAACATAACAGGTAAAGTAGGAGAAGGAGCACAAAGAAACACAAATGAGCAGGAAGGGGCAGCAAGGAACAGGAAGGGTCTGCAAGGAGCATGAAGGGTCTGCAAGTAGCACAAAGGGTCAACAAGGAACAGGAAGGGTCTGCAAGGGGCAACAAGGAGCAGGAAGGGTCAGCAAGGAGCTGGAAGGTAAAGCAGCACAAAGGTAAAGTAGAAGGAGCATAAAGGGTCAGCAAGGAGCTGACAATGGCAGCAAAGAGCAGGAAGGGACAGAAGAGCACAAAGGTGAAGTAGGAAAAGGAACAGAAATGAGCAGGAAGGGTCTGCAAGGGGCAGGAAAGAGTAGGAAGGGTCTGCAAGGAGAAGGAAGGGTCTGCAAAGAGCAGAAAGGGACAGAAGGAGCACAAATGTAAAGGAGGAGAAAGGGACAGAAGGAGCACAAAGGTAAAGTAGGAGAAGGAGCAGAAAAGGGTAGCAAGGAGCAGAAAGGGACAGCAAAGAGCACAAAGGTAAAGTAGGAGAAGGAGCAGAAAGGGATCAGAAAGAGACAGGAGCAGAAGGGGGAGCACAATAAGCAGAAAGTAGCAGAAAGGTAAAGGAGCAGAAGGAGCCAAGGAGGAGAAGACAGTGTCAGAAGAAAAAGAAGACTGTGTCAAATGAAGGAGAAGAAAAGGAGATTGGAGCAGGAAGGACAAGTGAAGTGAAACCTCCACTTTATTCTGGACACCACATCATAAAGCTTTGGTACCTGGGCATGGCAGGGAAACTTTGGACCTGCTCATCTCCCCAGGTAAAAAAATATCAGTGTTAATGTGTTCACTTTTATTTACTGAGTGTCAGGAAACACAGAGTGCCACTGGGTAGGGGTGTCACTGATTGGCTAGAGCAGTCAGCTGGCACTCTAAGCCAATCAGTAGCTCCCCATTAATAAAAAAGTTAAACATTTTTATGAACCGGGAACTATCGATTGGCTTTAAGCTTCAACTGTCCACTCTAGCCAATCTGTAGCACCCATGCCTGACGTCAATCTGCACTTCCTGACACTCCGTTTCAGAAGCTGAATACCACTGAGCGACCTGGAAATCTGGAGCTGGAGGAAGCCTTTGGGGTTAAACCATTTGAGAGCGGTTAAACCCCTTAAAGGAAAGAGAGCACCCAGGGGCTTCCTGGCATCATAGCATTTTCATTTAGATGAAGTTGTTATGGTGACCAGAATGTTCCTTTAATTTGCTTAAAGGAACACTATAGTGTTAGGAATACAAACATGTATTCCAGACACCATAGTTGTGAAAACGCTATTCACCCTGGCTTTATGTGATAATGACTATGCTCCTCCCCTTCATGATGTCAAGCATGGATGTCATTACAATTATGCCTCCCCCCGCCCCCCTGGAAAAATTCCATTCTTTTTTAGTAGTCAAAGTTAGCATTTATATTTGTTTGTGTGTTAAAAATGCAAAAAACTATTATAAACGCTACCTTTGGCCAGTGTTTGTGACTAAGTGGCTACTAAAAAAGACTAAACCATATTTGCAATACCTTGGGTTGTTTTCTTTTGCAAATGTTATGCTATCATGGGGGTAATTCTAATTCCTGGGCTACCATATGCTCTCAAAGGCAAGATAACCAATATGGCAAATTAAAAAAAAAATCAAGCCTTATATTTCACCTTATAACTTTCAAAACCACTATAAAACCTGTACATGGGGGTACTGTTATATTGTGGAGACTTCGCTGAACACTGGATATCATCAGTGAGAGTGCCGTTTGTGTGTGAAAAATGCAAAAACTTAATTTTCACTGACAATATCATCGCTGTGATATGTTTTACTGTTTTGAAACACTAATATTTGTGTTCAGCGAAGTCTACCGAATAAAACAGTACCCCCCCAGGGTACAGGGTTTAGGGTGTCTTGGAAAGTTACAGGGTTAAATATAGTGCTAGCAAATTAAATTCCCCCAAATTGCAATCAATAAAATTAATTATGTAAAAATATTACATAAATATGAATGTAGAATTGAAATTATATATATATATACATATATATATATACATACACATATTTATATATTTGTCTATATTTATGAAATCATTTATGTAATTATGTATATGGACATCTGTATATTTCATATTATATATATATATATATATATATATATATATATATAATTTCATTCTACGTGTATTTTGATATATATATATATATATATATATATATTAATATCAAAATACAGTTAGTTTATTTTTTAAATTTATTACCATCACAAATAGGCCCTTGGGGTCCTATTTTACCGAGAGGGGACTGTCTGGGCTGTCAGTCCCCCCAGTGGAGAAGAAGACCAATCGCCAGCGGGGAAATGGAAGGGGGCTAATATTTTTTTCTTAATTTACTTTTTTTTTTTTTTTTATAATTGTATTCTTCACTGAGTGGGGCATCTGCTTCATGTGGACTGAGATGGACAGGAGCAGTCACAGGAAAAGTCCAACCCCCTAGTGCTGGAGACATAGTCATATAGAGCTAGAAATACTCATAGGAATAGGAGCTGATGTGGCTTATAGGTAGTAAGGTAGGCCCAGGATCGCAAAGTACCCAGGTACAAATCCCCTGTTGAGCACTTCTGGGGGCAACCACGTTTAAGCGTCTGAAGCACTCTGTAAATCCTGAATCTGAAAATTCAGAAGCCAGATGTAGCCACCCGGGGATTGGACATCACTGTTGTAGGCCACTTTGGGGTTAAGCCATTTGAGAACAGTTTAACCCCTTGAGGTAAGAATACCTCCGGGGGCCTCCTGGCATTTAGATTAAGTTGTTTTGGAGCCTGGAGTGTCTCATTAATGACTGTTTTTAAATCACTCCTTTTGGCCAGGTTACCTATATATTTTTCAAGTTTATGTCTATTATCAGAAGGTTTTGTGTATTGTCACAGGGTTGTCAGAAGGTTTTGGGAATCCATACGTGATTTACTGCCGCCCTTACTTCACGTGTCACTTTTCTCTTGCTATTAGTACTACTTTTACAGCCTACAAGAGGTTCTAATTTTAGCCTAGAGCATTCAGAGTTGTTTATATTCACTATGGTAATATATAAATAAATACTATGCAGACTATAATTACCATCCACTCAGTCTGAGTGAAATTAAAACCCCAAGAAAAAAAACATAATACAAAATACTAGCAAGAATGAGCCATGAAACAGAAATATCCCAGAAACAAAATGTTAGGCCCTGTGCGCTAATCAGAGCCACGGCACACTGGTCTCAACATCTGGTATGAGAGGTTACATGCCAGATTTCCTTAGACATGCTTAAATGAGCATAGTAAACATGGCAAACATTTTACAGTTGTGATGGAAAGACTGACCAGAGACACAAGGTTGTCTATACAACAAAGCATTGCATAGTGACGGGGCCTGTAAGCTTTTCTGGAAACCATTGATGGAACTCAACACTGGAATTGGACAATCAATACTTACACCTTTCGTTCTTGCTTTTAAAATAGATAAACATAAATTTGGATAATTCCTAAGGGGAAATGGATGTTAAATTGATCCCCTAGATCTCATTAGTAACAGGGATCAGCACAGGGCAGTAATTATAGTCATAATAGTAATATATAATTGTTAACCCATTTGAGCAGGGCTCTCGTTAATCTCTTGTCCATGTTATATTTTGTGATAATTTAGTTTGTCGTTTATTTGCATTCGTATATTCCCTTTGCAAAGTTGTAAAGCAATGAGGTATATGGTGGTGCAATCTAAATGATAATAATATGAATAATAACATTGATATATTAGCGCAATAGGTGTAATGAGAATTAGCTCCCTACAGTTGTAGAAAACAGTTTTAATGGTTCATAATATTGGGTTTATTACAGAAAAATTATACTGCAAACATTTTCTGTGATATTACCATTTATGTAAGGGAAAATACATTTGCTGCTAGGAGAGTGATATAGTCCTACAGTGAGGGGAAAAAGTATTTGATCCCCTGCTGATTTTTAACGTTTGCCCACTGACAAAGAAATGGTAGGTGTATTTTAACAGTGAGAGACAGAATAATCCCCTATCAATCAGCAAGATTTCTGGCTCCCAGGTGTCTTTTATACAGGTAACGAGATGAGATTAGGAGCACTCTCCTAAAGGGAGTGCTCCTAATCTCAGCTCGTAACCTGTATAAAAGACACCTGTCCACAGAAGCAATTAATCAGATTCCAAACTCTCCACCATGGCCAAGATCAAAGAGCTGTCCAAGGATGTCAGGGACAAGATTGTAGACCTACACAAGGCTGGAATGGGCTACAAGACCATTGCCAAGTAGCTTGGTGAGAAGGTGACAACAGTTGGTGCGTTTATTCGCAAATGGAAGAAACAGAAAATAACTGTCAGTCTCCCTCGGTCTGGTGCTCCATGCAAGATCTCACCTCATGGAGCTTCAATGATCATGAGAACAATGAGGAATCAGCCCAGAACTACATGGGATGATCTTGTTAATGATCTCAATGCATCTGGTACCATAGTCACCAAGAAAACAATTGGTAACACACTACGCCATGAAGGACTGATATCCTGCAGCGCCTGCAAGGTCCCCCTGCTCAAAAAAGCACATGTACAGGCCCATTTGAAGTTTGCCAATGAACATCTGAATGATTCAGAGGAGAACTGAGTGAAAGTGTTGTGGTCAGATGAGACCAAAATCAAGCTCTTTGGCATCAACTTAACTCGCCATGTTTGGAGGAGGAATGCTGCCTATGACCCCAAGAACACCATCCCCATTGTAAAACATGGAGATGGAAACATTATGCTTTGGGGGTGGTTTTGGAGAGGATCTGCAAAGAGGAGTGGGACAAAATCCCTCCTGAGATGTGTGCAAACCTTGTGGCCAACTACAAGAAACGTCTGACCTCTGTGATTGCCAACAAGGGTTTTGCCACCAAGTACTAAGTCAAAGGGGTCAAATTCTTATTTCACTATTGACATGCAAATCAATTTATAACTTTTTTGCGTTTTTCTGGATTTTGTTTTGTTATTCTATCTCTCACTGTTAAAATACGCCTACCATTAAAACCCAATAAGTGAACTGTTGGTCTTTGGAGATATTAATATTGATTGGCTGAATCCTAAAAATAATATTTCTTGATCACTGCTTAAGATTTTGCAGCTAACGCAATTAATCTCCTCCCCAACTTGCATTAACATTAAAAGTCATAACCATACCCTGCTAGATTGGATTCTCTCCACTTCTCCTGATAGAATCCAGGAGGCAGGTGTTCTCCCTAACAGTTTCAGTGACCACTGCTTAGTGTACTGCGTGCGCAAAATAAAGGCTACGAAAATACTCTCCCAAGGTTAAAATCACCAGGTCCTTCAAAAAATTTAATTTTTAATCCTTTGTAAATTACATCAAGAACCTCCCATGGCACAGATTAAACCTAATCCCAGATCTAGACTGTGCTGTTGAATTATTTCAGTCTAAACTCCTACAAGTATTACATTTGCATGCCCCGCTGCGTAAGGTGAGAGAAAAAAGGGGCACATATCAATTGGATCACAGCTGACCTTATTCAAATGTACCAGTTTCATTGTGGTCAAAGTTCAAGCATTCTGGCTCTATGAACAATCACTGTGCATTAGACAATGGCAAAATCTATGCACTAAACAAACAAGATTGGCCAAGGCCCAATATTTCTGTGAAAATCTGAACAATAACATCTTAAACCCTAGAAGTAGCAAATGCCTTTAACAGTTTTTTTGTCAGATGCTCCACCATCCTGATTGCCAAGCTAATAAATAGCACACATCCTGAAACTACAAATGTGGATCAGGCCTCACTAAATTTGCAAAGACCAAGTAGAGACAAGTTCAATTTTAGACCTGTACCCATTAGTGTCATTAAGAAACACCTAAATAAAAAAAACAATCTGGACCTGATCAAATCCCAGCAATGCTGTTGAAGCTCAGTGTGCCAGCAATTGCTAAACCTGTCACAACCCTAATTAACGAATCCTTGGTGTCTGGATACATACCCAAACTTTGGAAGACTGCGAGAGTAGTGCCTATCCATAAACGTGGTGACATTACTTTGGTTTCTAACTATCGTCCAATATCATTGCTCCCAGTATTGTCAAAAATCTTAGAAATTGTGTCCCTATGCAACTATGTGAGTATTACCAACAATATAACTATCTGACCCCTCATCAATCAGGTTTTCTCCCGAATCACTCCACTACAACTGCCCTCTTAAAGGTTTGCAATGACATCCAAGCTGGCATGGAACAAGGAGACCTAACTGGAGTTATTTTCCTTGATTTTGCAAAGGGCTTTGACACAGTAGACCACGACATTCTACTGCACATACTCAAAAACTCAGGTATTGGTGATCATCTGCTAACCTGGTTTCGATAATATGTATCGGATCGATCACAATATGTGCCCATTTCTGACAGCGTCTCAATATCTCTCCATGTCACGTGTGGTGTTCCCCAATGTTCCATTCTCAGCCCCTTACTATTCACATTATTTATAAATGATCTGCCTAATGACTGCAAATCCTCAAATGTAGACATGTACGCAGACGACACAGTAATCTATGCAAGCAAATCTGATTTACCACAGCTTGAGTCTGTGCTCCAAGACCAGTTCACAGAGGTAGAAAAGTGGATCGCAAAAATCAAACTGTTCCTAAACACTGACAAAACGGTCACAATGATCTTTGGAATAGTACCTAAATTACACAAATTACAAAATTCCAATCTATGCATCAAAACAAAATCAAATAGCAGACTGACTGCAGTTCATTCTTTCAAATACTTGGGTATGTTGTTAGACCCCAATCTATCTTTTGGCCTCCACATAGAAAACTTGCATGTAAACTTTATCCAAAACTAGGTGCCCTGTACAGAAACAAATCCTGCCTAAGCCCTACAGGCTAGGAAAAAATTGTACAGCAAATGCTGTTGCCAATCATTGATTATGGGGATGTACTATATGCACCTGCACTTGTTCTGCCGATTTGTGCTACAATGTAATTACAGGACCCACCATTGTAACATGCTAAAATAACTAAACTGGCTGTCGCTGGAATCCAGACGCACCCTTCATCTTTCCAGACATGTGTTAAGAACCGCAGTGGTTATGGTACTGAGTTCTTCTATTCCTTTCCCGATAGCTGAGCATAAGTGATTATAGCTACAGTTAGGGTGTAGAGGAATAGTAGAGTTGAATGCAGCTTCCAAGACGAATCTCCCCAGTAATTAAAAGGTTACCCAAGCATGAGCCTAGATTTCACGAAGGGTACAACAGGAATAATGTTTTATTGATGCCACACTGGCTTTTATGGAAATCCTCCTGCAAGACGACCTCCTACAGCAAACAAATGTGACAACCAATCATAATACAGATTTACAGTAAACCACTCCCTTCCTCTGCCTGGGAGATAATGAAATAAGTTAAGGAATAACCCAATTATCTCCAATCAAAGGGCACACAATTTTCCCAAAACTTAAAACACCCCTTTATACACATGGTATCTCCACAAATCTGGGAGACCAACATATTCAAATTTCACCCAGATCGGTTCAGGGGTTCTCAAAAAGTATGGAAGTCTTAGTTCACCGACCACACTCGAGGCTCCTGCCCAAAATAGTTCCATGAGTTCAGTGTGTGAGGTCGGTCAATTTTGAAAAAGACAAATAAATGAATAAACCCACGAAGAACAAAGAAAAGCTAGCCCTTCTGGTGACTAAGTAGGATTTTCCCATGTAGACAGTGAGGCCGTATAGAAAGTCAGGTTTTAGAAAATCGAGACAAAGTGAGGTCTGCTCATATTTCACTTTTTATATGCATCACAACTAATGTGGTGTATCTCCTTTGGTGCCTTCGTGGCCTCTATTATATTGGTATGACCACAACTGCACTAAAGATGAAACTGACTGATCATATTTAAAATATGCAAAGAAATATGATAAACGCAGTATTTTAGCCCATTTTGCCCAATCCCATACGTCCCTGTTGTCCTTTGCAGCTATAAATAGAAAAAAGAAAAACTGGAAGGGAAGGGACAATTTTAATGAGCTGGGTGAATTAGGCCAGATAGATTTATAAAGGGAACTTGTCATATGCCCATTGACTTTAGGTCTTTTAAAACAGCTTAAAATTCCATCTATACATTGTACTAGCGGTTTTTAAAAATAGATTTTTCTCCTATATGTCTCTCAATTCCTGAGCAGACACTCAATGCTGAGGAATTGAAAGCCAGTGAGATCAGAGGATACCTCCCACAGGACATCCCTCTGCTTTCCACCCGTAGCAACCACAGCTCATATGCTGTGAGTGCTATAGTAACTCACTATTCGGCGCTGATATCATTGGCAAGAGAGTAGAGGAACGGAGTTAAGTGATGCTGACAATGAAGCCAGTGTGTTGGCAACTTGGCATCATGGAGGAAATTTGCCCTGCTTGGAGAAATGTCCCCAAACAGAGCAAATCAACAAAAAGCAGAGAAGGAGCACAGGTGGACCGGAGGTTAATATGAATACCCTTGCCCTTGAAGGTCTTAATTTGGATTTTGAGCTTGCTAAAGTTTCAAAAGATAAATTTTTGCCTGAATTTATGTTATACTGGTTGTGAACGGTGCCCCAATTATGCATGCAGGATAGCTTTAATAGATTTTTTTTTCCATTGGTTAAAAAAAACATTTGGGGCATATTTTTATTTATTATTAATTTTCTTTTTAAATACATTTTCTTGGAGCTTGTATGTATATATATATTTTTTACAATATTTGCATCCATAGAGGGGCTCCTCTTGACTGCAATATGTTTGTTTACTGCCATTTGTTAATAAGTTACTTTCTATATATCTTTTACATATCTATAAGTCTATGAACCCACAACCTCTTATCCAGTATGGCACCAGATATCTTCATATGTGCCTGGGGGTGCCGAACGGACGGCTTCCAGATTCGGAATGGAATCATGTGATCCTCGGAACTGGAAACCTGATGTACGTGGCAGTTGTTGAGGCCATGCAGCGATGAATTGGCACCAAAAATAGGTTGCAAGTGAACCTACAAGTAATAATACATAAAAGTCTAAAATTAATAGGTAATAGTGGAAATATCTACATTAAAACAGTAAAAAAATACATTTTCATTCTTGAGAGATTTAAATCATTAAGTGGCATAGTTTGAAATCTTGGTTCAGACCGTGGGGGATCATTATATTAAAATTAAAAATGAATTTCTCTCTTCCATTCCTATTTTTTTGTTATAGTCACCTCCTCTCCAATCTTTTTAAACTAGTTTTATGGCACAGAAGAATAGCCCTTCTGGATTTTGGTTGTGACATTGTTTAAAATGATCAGTGACGCTGTGTGACTCCAGCCTTTTTCCCTTTTCCCAGCCCCCATGTTAATACAGCGAATCGTTCTCCCTACGTATACCAGATTACAGGGCATTTAAGTGCATAAATTACTTCCTTGGAGCAGCACGTTAAGTGATCTTTGATTGTGAACTTTCTATTTATGTACGGGTTTAAATCTGTCATATGTCTTTTTTTGTTTTTTGTTGTTCTGCAAGCTAGGCAAGAGCCGCATCCGTAGAATCCTGCACTTTGAATTAGGAAACTATTCTTTGGGATTATTGGTTTTAAACTGCTGTCGATTTACGTGCTCTTTAGATTCCTTGCTCCTCTATATATTAATTTAGGTTTTGGTGGTAAGATTAATTTGAGGATTGGATCATCTTGTAAAATATGCCATTAGTTGCCTATTTCTCTGTGTATCTTTTTTTTGTTGTTATTATAATTACAGAGAAAGGGGACATCATTACTTTTCCATTTTTCTATGGTCTTTTTTTTTTTGTACTTAAGTAGTTCTTTCCTTGGGATCGTTTTAACTTCTTCCAAAGCCCCTTGTAATTTTTCCTTCTCATATCCTTTTTCCAAGAATTGGGTTTTTATCCTTTTCTGCCTGAATAGTCCTCATCACTTGTACAATTTCTCAGAATCCTTAGGAATTGGCCTTTTGGAGCATTAATGAGCCATGGGGTATGATGACAGCTATTTTTGTCTATATATCAGTTGGCACCGACATCTTTGAAATAGTTTTTTTTGTGATAATACAGGATTCCTGAATACTGATATTAATATCTAAAAAATTGATCTCTAAGGTGCTGAATTGTGAGAATAAAATGATGTTCCAATTGTTCTCATTAAGGTATTTTAAGAATGCCTTTAGGTCTGTCATTGTCCCTGTCCAGATGAAAAATATATCCTCAATGTAACGGCGATAGGTCACCAAATTCGCTACCCAAGCATGTCCTTGGTATACGAATTGTTCTTCCCAATATGCCATGAACAAATTGGCATAACTGTAACGGAGTCTTACCTGATAGGGAGTCCAGCTCGCAGAGTTATACGCTCACCCTTGCAAAGTAGACACAGACCAGGGTGACCAGGTAAGACGCCACCTGGCCTGTGAGTCTGTGCACGGGGGCTTTCCAGGAAAAGTGCTCCAAGACTCAGTACAGCAGGGATAAGCAGAAGCGTGGTCAAGGGAAGCCAAAATCAGGGAAGCCAGAGGTCAGAGTAGTCCAGGAGGAAAGCCAAGGTCAGAAGCCGGAATTAGACAGGAATCACTGGAACGCAGGTACGGAGTAACAGGAACCAAACAAGGGAACCAGAGTCAATGAACTGACACCCCTCCCAGGGTGAGGCAGGCTTTTATACCTTGTTAATTAGGCATCAGATTCAGCTGGATAGTTACTGACAGATCAGAGCCTTTGGTGAAGTCCAGCCCCCTAGTGCTGCAGGCAATACAAGAATAAACAGGAGTTATCCAAAGTCCTGAAATGGCTCAGAGGGAAAATAGCAGGATACAGTGTAGAACAACCGCAGTTCAAACCCTCTATCGGACGCTTCCGGAGCGACCACGTCTGGCAGACTGGATGTCACGGCGTGAACCGTGACAGTACCCCCCCGTCAAGAACGCCCTCCGGGCGTGAATAGGCTCTTCCTGGAAATGGTACTCCTCATCTTCGGTATCAGTATCACTAAGATAGTCTTTATAATTAAGGTATCCTTTTACGACCTGGGATTTTATGGTACCGGTTTCGGGTGCTATAGGGGAGGCATTTGCAGCTTTCAAAGCTTTTTCGAATACTTCTAGATCTTGTTTACACACAACTGTGCCATTTGAGGCATAGGTGCAGTCAGGAGGCAGAACTGTTTTGGCAAGGCAGGAAGTGGTGATGGTGCTTGCTTGAACAGAAGTGTCATCAGGAAGAGGTCCAAATATTTCTAGAGCAAGAGGTGAAGTTTCCACAGAGGTACTGGTAACATTAACTGTAGCAGTTTGGGTACCCTTTTGTGTCACAGGACGGGGACAGGGCTGGCAGTGTCCAGGCTGTCTTACTGGGATGACAGGGTAAGTCCAAATGGCACCAGACAGAAGGGGTCTTGTCCTAAGTGGACGAGTCGGGCAGAGCGATATGAAATGCCCTCTTTTCCCACAGTATAGACATAGACCATGGGCTCTCCTGCGGTCTTTTTCCTTTGGGGGCAATCCAGTTCTGGTGAAGCCAATCTCCATGGGTTCCTCCATGTCGACTGGAGTTTCACTGCTAGCTCGAGTGTAAACAGGGTTACAAGGCGGGTCCCTGAAAGTGGGTTCATGCTGCAACATGATGGGATTTTTGTATCCATAAAACAATTCCTCTTCTCTCGGCAACCGGGTTCTGCGAGAACCTGAAGTAGGCTTGGAAGTTGCTTTTCTCGCTGCAAAACACTGAGAATCCATTGCGGACATAAACAACTCCCAGGAGTCCAAGACAGTACTTCTCTCCTGCAACTTCTGGTGTGCCCACGCCTTAATCCGCCCGGTACATAGGTTAATAGCGGAGCGTACTTTGATGAAGTCGGTGGCGTAGGTTCTCGATTTCAGGGCAAATAGTAGCTCACAATCCGTCTTGAACATCGGAAAAGCAGAACGGGAACCGTCGAACCTGTCAGGCATAAAGACATACGGTTCTGGGCATACATGTTCCGGGACTGGAAGCGTTGCTCCTTTAAATGCCAATGAATGTCTCTGCAATTCTGTAACATTCTGGGACAGGTTGGAGACTTGCTCGGCCAGGGAGGTGAGTAATTTGTATAACTCTGCGGACTCCATTGGTCAGTTCATCTGTAACGGAGTCTTACCTGATAGGGAGTCCAGCTCGCAGAGTTATACGCTCACCCTTGCAAAGTAGACACAGACCAGGGTGACCAGGTAAGACGCCACCTGGCCTGTGAGTCTGTGCACGGGGGCTTTCCAGGAAAAGTGCTCCAAGACTCAGTACAGCAGGGATTAGCAGAAGCGTGGTCAAGGGAAGCCAAAATCAGGGAAGCCAGAGGTCAGAGTAGTCCAGGAGGAAAGCCAAGGTCAGAAGCCGGAATTAGACAGGAATCACTGGAACGCAGGTACGGAGTAACAGGAACCAAACAAGGGAACCAGAGTCAATGAACTGACACCCCTCCCAGGGTGAGGCAGGCTTTTATACCTTGTTAATTAGGCATCAGATTCAGCTGGATAGTTACTGACAGATCAGAGCCTTTGGTGAAGTCCAGCCCCCTAGTGCTGCAGGCAATACAAGAATAAACAGGAGTTATCCAAAGTCCTGAAATGGCTCAGAGGGAAAATAGCAGGATACGGTGTAGAACAACCGCAGTTCAAACCCTCTATCGGACGCTTCCGGAGCGACCACGTCTGGCAGACTGGATGTCACGGCGTGAACCGTGACAATAACTTGGAGCAAATTTGGTGCCCATCGCTGTTCCGCAGGTTTGGAGGTAGAATGTATTTCCCCCCCAAAAAAAGTTATTAGTTAAAATTAAATGTATTCCCTCAAGGATGTATTTTATTCAGTCTTCTTTGAAACTGGATTTCGTTAAAAAGTGTTGAATAGCTTTTAATCCTATTTCATGCGGTATTATACTGTGAAGACATGTGACATCACATTTAACCAGTTGATATTCCTCTTTCCATGCAACAGCCTCCAATATTTGTAAAATATGAATAGTATCCTTCAAATAAGCTGGATTCTTAACAACTATTGGTTGGAGAAGGTGGTGTAGAGATCTTTGCTGAGACTGAATTTATACCCGATATAATGGGTCTTCCTGGAGGTTTTTCTCTATTCTTATGCACCTTAGGAAGGTGGTAAAAGACCGGTAATCATGGGTGAGGGGTTGCGAGGTATTTTGCTTCACTTGCAGTAGGGATCTTTTTATCTAGGCCTTTTTTAATGTATTCTTCAAATTCGTCGGAGAGGATCCTCTCTGCTTCCTGTATATATTTGTCTTTTGGAAGGACCACTATCCTTGGGGTTTGAGTTCTCTGCCTTCTAATGTCTTGGTCTCTTTGCCTCCGGAATGATTTATGTCTTGTTGGACTAGGGGTTTGTTTACTGTGCCATTTTGTGTTGATGTCATATTTGTCTCTTCTGGTGTACTTATTAGGTGATTCTCTCCTATATTGTTTTGTATCCGTTTTGTTATATGCTTTATTCTCTTGAGTATATTAGACTTTTATTCAGGAAAATTCCATGGAATTTTAACCCGTTGTATCTCAGAGTAAGTTAAAGAGGCTGGATTACTTGCATGATGAGTTTTAAAGTGGTACAGTAATGTGCGGTTTGCAAATTTTTCCAAATGGTGGACCTACTGTTTTGCAGATGTTACATGTACCACATTTATAAAAGCCTGTATAAGAATTTAAAAAAATGTTTCTCAGGAGATGGTCTGGTATAGCTACATACCAGTTTGTCCTTCAATGTGGCAGCCCCCCTAAAATGATCTTGGGTTTTGATGGCAAAATTGAGGATAAAACTTGATCTTGTTTTAGTAAATCCCAATGTTTGTAAATTGCCTTCTTTATAAAATTGGATTGGGCACTGTAATTAAAAACAAAAGGAAAAAGAAATCTGAAGAGGTATTGTTTCTCTTCTTAGGGACAAATATATTATTTCTATCCATATTGGCTACTTTCTCCATTGTATCACATAAGAGGAGTAAGTCATAATTCTTCTCTGCAAATTGGGATTTTACTTTATCCATTTGTTCCCTACAGACATCCTGGTCCGAGCATTTTTTCTTAATCCTCAGGAATTGTCCGTAGGGAACATTTTGTAGCCAAAATGGATAATGGCAGCTGGACGTCCAAATAAAAACTATCGACGTCCAAGGTCATAGATTTTAAAATTCCTTGCTGCGCTTATAAAACCAAATCTAAAAAATCCACACTGGTATTGCTATATTTGTATTCTTTAAGATTAATATACGATAAATCTAAAAGATCTAATTCTGACCCTTCCCAGATAAAAAAAAAGTCATCTATATATCGCCTATACAGGACTAGTTGGAGTAAAACCTGTTACATAGGGGAATGTCTGCTAAGCGCTGATACTATTTTGTGTGTTTTATTCTTGGTTTACATTTGAAACTTGGGAAGGTATCTTGTTATCTAGCGGCTTTCCAAATTATTTTCTCTATACTATTAAGTATAGATTTTCTCATTTACTCTGTTTGTTTGTGCTCTCTTATATTGACTATTCTTCTAATTGTTTTTTTACGCTCAAGAATTACAGCTCACGTATTCATAGCTTTAATGTTAAATCGCTAATGTTAATTATTATTAACCGTAAACTTGCTTAAAACTGTTACCAAAGAGTCTATACTTTTAATTGATTTTTTTCAGTTTTCTTCCAGTGTGAAGACTGGCTTCTGTCACTACAACAAGGAATTTCCAATTCACTAGTCATTTGTTTACATGGTGGATCCCACTGAGGAACCTGATTCTTGACCTACTGTTCTTCATGGTTGAGGATATACCAGTTTAAGTAGCAGCAAGAAAGAGGAGTTGGGAGGAGCTTGATGACACTATATGACATTGTTGTACACTCTGATTTGTTACATTTTATTACATCATTGTTAACTGTTTCTGTGCTGCTGGGGGGTTCAGTATAGAAAAATAAGCAAATATTCGCCTCCTGTCGTTAATAAAATTCTGATTATTCGTTCACTAAAGAAGGAATGATCCCTAATTTATGACTGCCCTGGGTCACTTAAGGCTATGCGTCCTTTCCCCTTATACTTTCTGTCCCTCATACACACAATTAGCAATGTAGTCAGTCAAAATTACATACACACAATTATATTTAGACTTGCATACATACAGGGCTGTTTACTATAATATGTAAAGATATTTCTAAGCCCAGGCCAACTCACTGGTTTTGCACCCCTCCCTGATACAGGTGCCTTATTCCAAGGCCCTATATAACCTTGCACAGCAGAGAGTCCCAGTAGGAAGAATCTCCCAAGTAAGTAGGTTAATGTCATAAGAGCAGGCATTAGGTTGCTAGACTTGGACCTGCCAAGAATGGGGTACACTGACGATGTTGAAGTCTTTTGCATTGTATGATCATATACAGTAACTAAACTCCCATTATCTCATTATTTTTGCCTAGATTATATTTGTTTTTTTAAACTATTAAATTCTGTGAGCTTTAAAGTTGCTGTTTAGTGAATGAGCGAGTGCGCAGGATCTTGTACGTTTTTTATTATAGTTTACCTTTTCAGTTCATACAATAAAAGTGGAATGGTTGACTGAAAAAAAAAAAAAAGATAATGTATTATTTCTCATGGGGAAATGAAATCCCACAATGAACAAAAGTGATTCTGTGGGCACGGAAGGAGGAGAAGTGAAAACATGTGATTATTTTCTGTGTTCAGATTAGATTTACTCAGTGGTTTGACTTGAATGACTGCACTAGCTTAGTAATATGTAATTTGCTAATCTAGCACCCACAAAATCGGCAGCAAGGTTTAATTTTACATAGAGAACAGACTGGCTCAATAAGTTTTGAGGCCTTTCGTTTTTGAATTTTTGAACTTACCCGGGCTCTACCAGGCACTGATTTCCATCTTAACTTGCATCCCTAGACAGCCAGGAGTTCCCAAGCATAAATGTCCGTTGCCTCCTCAGCTAAACCCTGCAATGCTAGGGATTAGCAAATTGGCTGACAACAATTAAGTTACGTCCTCAGCCAATGAGCTAAGCCCTGCATTGCAGGCCTTACCTCGGGAGAGCTAACAAAAATTCCTGCTTAGAAAATTCTGGCTCCCCTAAAATGGCACTGGAGGTGTGGAACAGTGTCAGCAGACCCCAGTTAAAAAACAGTAAACCATTTGACTCTTAACAATTGAGTGGAGGGGGGAGTCATGAGCTGTATAGGTTATGGTGCTTGGAGCATTATTTTAACTGTTTCATTATATGGCTTCCTCTATAGTCCAAAATACATGTTTAATTGAGTGACTCTTTTGATATGGGACATTCTCTGGAGTATTGAAAAATTGGAAAAGTTACCTATGCTACCCGACTGTTTCACATGGAGCCCTGGAAGTGTCAAGGAGGATTAAAATATATACACAATTGGATTTAATAAAGTGTGTGCATAAAATACCACGGCTGCATCGCAAGCCAACTTGCATCACGACTGTGTCATCCAGAGCTCCCTGCTAGGAACTTACAATAACCAATATGCCTTATAGCCATGTTTGGCCAATCAGATGTAGCTATGGGCTGATTGGTTATTGTATTGTTCTATTTCAGAGTACAGAATGACACTTTTCATGCTGAAGTCTGCTTTGCTATGGAAGTCTGGTATTTGGTGCGCACAAAAATAAGTACATTGTGTACATGGTCTATTAGGTGGTGTGCTTAATATACTAATATTGTGGGAACAATTTAATAGACCTTGAATGTGATTTATTAGCATGTACAGATAATTTTACAGAATGTGCATATGATTATAAAAATTTCCATAGGGGCCTTGACAGACATGATGCCGAGATCTACACCACCGGCACCTGGGGACAAAGACCCAGTGATTGCTGCCCTCCTGAAATCCATGCTGGCGGAACTCCAGGCACATTTAGCCACAGATATAGCCAGCTTCCAGACCTAATTTGAGGGCATAAACACAAGACTCAAATAAAGCTAGAAACCACCACCGCTGATACAGTAACCAGGATTACCTTGGTGGAGCTGAAACTGGACGGGCAACTGCTCCTCACCTCTGACAAAGTCAAGGCCATGGACGACATGCAGAGACATTATGATGTAAAGTCTAGAGGCATACCTGAAGCTGTGGGCCTGATCGACCTACCATACTTCATCCGAAGGCTACTTGCAATCGTACTATAACCCAAGCAGGCCAAGTTGGTAAAGCTGGACGGCATGTTCCAGATACTGAAACCAGTGACGGCACCGACTACAGCAACTTCCAACCTCATCATCAGGTTCCAGACGCTTCAGGACAAAGCCCTCCTCCTCGCGGCAGTCAGGGGACAAGAAACTGATCCAGTTTGAGGGCACTACTCTGCAGTTCTTCTCAGACTTCACAAGGAACTCTCAGGCTTGTAGAAGGTCACTGAAACCCCTCCTGCACGCACTACACGCAGGAAAGGTCCAGTACCGGTGGGGGACTCCACGTTCGCTTTCATCTACCCACCAAGAGACTAACCACAGGGAAAGAACCTACGAGGAGCTGGAGACCCTCCTGAACAAGCTGGGACTGCTTTGCTCGTCTACCACCAGTGCACCAAACCTATATCACCAGGATCCCTTGAAGATCGCAGTTTACACCCCGCTCGGCTCGACAACAACCCAGGCAGAAACCTGAACAGCGCTCTCAGGGGTACACCTTGTGAGGACACTGCCTCTTGCCCAGAGGTTCACTGTTGTAGTTTCAGTTATTACATATGGTTCTTAATTTTTTTATACTTCTTATAATGTTATTCATAACATATTCATAATCCAATATTGTCATTCATGAGCAAAAGTGTTACCGCAGTTTTGATAGCTCGACATACACATGGCTCAATATTTTAGCTGACAGGCAGGCGTAACGGTTACATAACCCTCCCACCAGACCACAAAGCACCTGGTCATACACCACAGCCTGAAAACTCCTCCTCCCACACTTTCCCCCCCTTATGCCACACCATGTCTGCACGATAATGCCGTATTGCTACACAGAAGGGGTATCTCTTCCTAAGGGCAGTGACCCCTCTTGAACGCCTAAAGTGTTCCCTATCTCAGCCCAGGAAGACCTTCTAGTTAACTCCTAGTCTAGATTTCAATTGTTCAAAAAAATATAACATCCTCGTTCTGCATGTCTTTTGCCTATGATGTATAATGACTCTGACATGTGCTCTACCTATGTTTTGTCATCAGCAGCTCAAAGTATCTTATTGTATGCATGCAGAACAGGCAAAAAATAAAGAATTAAAAATAAAATAAAAAACATTTCTGTGGGGCATTTCATAGTTGATAATTATGGTGGGTGGGGAGTTGCCATACTTTCATTTATTTTTCTTGCATATAGAAAGATTTAGTTTTTTTCTTTCTGTGATATTTTTTGATTGGGAAACTCCCTCAGTATCAAAGTAAAACTGATAGTTAAGTCATATATTTTTTTTCACAGTTTCACAGTGAAGCAGTTGAGATACAGTGTAAAAGCCAGCAATTATAGAATTTTCGAAACTGTTCACAATTTCTACACATTTTTAAGTAATACTATGTAAATATTGCATAGTATTACTTAAAAATGTGTAGAAATTGCTTAAGAATAAAACATTTTGTTTTACTAGGATTGAATAGTTGATATATACTCATCATTAGTTTAGTTTTTAACATTTTATTTAACATTTAACATTTTTTTTAATGATGATTTCTACGTTAATACAAGTAATTCCCACCAATGTGATGCACTATGGTTATAATAAATACCGGGATGAGTGTAAGATTAAAAAAAAGGGTTTGAGAAAGGTCAAAGGATGAAAACATTGCTCTGTGTATTGTAATGCGACATTACTATTTCAAGTACCAGTTTACAGGCACCAATTATTAAAATTGCATTGTCAACTCTTCACAATAGGTATTTATCAATTCAGCATTTAATAAGATAAATTAATTTAACTATAAATTAAAGTATTACGAGTTGCACAAAAATTTGTAACAAGAAAATTTATGGTAACTTTTTGAGTTTTAAAAGAGATGTGTGATAAATAAATTGAGATCCACAATGCTTTGCATAACTTTTAGAGGGCCCCTTTAAAAACAGGCCTGTTTGAACATTAATGATGCTATTTCATTTCAAGAGAGAGCTTCTTTGTACACGGTCACAGGGCCGGATTAAGAGCACAGTGGGCCTGGTGCTGACAATTATGATGGGCCTAATTACGGAATCTTATCGACCAAAAACACTAAAACAATCATACCTCATGTATCTGATGGAGATGGTGCTGGAGGGAAACTCATAGGATGCAGATATAAGTAAACACATACTCTATGCTAATTTCTCTCTAATTTATGCTTTCATCTTTCAAGTAAATCCATAACCCCTAACAGCAGTGTCCAGTGAAGCAGGAAGTCAATGGGCGGGGTAAAAGGGTGTGCCACTGGCGCGAATCACGTGACAAGACCTGCCAAAAGGGGTGAACATGCCCAAAAAGGGGCATGTTTGTCCAAAGAATTGGAAGGTCAGCCTGGCATGAATGCATGTCAGGCTGCCTGCCAATCCTGCAGGCTGTCCAACTAAGGGCATACTATGCAGGCAGCACTTTGAGCTTGACATAAATGCATCTAATGATGCGCTCACTCCATTCTTTCTAAGGACTGTCCCCTAGCACTCGCTGGTCCACTTGTCTCCTTACCTTCTTACTAGCAGGCAGAAGTTCCTGGTATATAGTCTGAGACAGAGAAAAGATGTCTGTAGTGAGTGTAGAAGAATGGGGACATGCCACAGTGTTAGAGAGACCAACGTCTGCATTACCTAAACTAACTTTAATGTCAGCAAGTGCACACAAGTTTTGTTCCCATACATCCCTCTTAAGCTTCCAAACTTAAAGGGACACTATAGTCACCAGAACAACTACAGCTTATTGTATTTGTTCTGGTAAGTAGAATCATTCCATTCAGGCTTTTTGCAGTAAACACTGTCTTTTCAGAGAAAATAACTCCACTGGCTGCTCCTTAGATGGCTGCTAGAGGTGCTTCCTGGGGCAGTACTGCCTAGTGTGCAGCACTGCCATTCAGTGTCTCCACCCTCTGCATGCAGACACTGAACTTTCCTCATAGAGATGCATTGATTCAATGTATCTTTATGAGGAGATGCTGATTGGCCAGGGCTATGTTGGACTTGTGCTGGCTCTGCCCCTGATCTGCCTAGTTGACAGTCTCAGCCAATCCTATGGGGAAGTATTGTAATTTGCTCAGACCACCACTTCTGAGCCAGCAGCTGCAGAATTGAATACAAGTAATATTTTACTATATTTAGGGAGGCAAGAAGGGGCCAGGGTGGTGGTTTTAACATAATAGGGTCAGAAATACATGATTGTTTTCCTGACCCTCTAGTGCTCCTTTAAGCAAGAGTATGTGAAGATTAGTTAAGGTTGCCACCTTTCTTTGAAAAAAATACCAGCCTTAACCCCTTAAGGACCAAACTTCTGGAATAAAAGGGAATCATGACATGTCATGTGTCCTTAAGGGGTTAAAGGACCACTATAGTGCCAGGAAAACATACTCGTTTTCCTGGCACTATAGTGCCCTGAGGGTGCCCCCACCCTCAGGGTCCCCCTCCCGCCCGGCTCTGGAAAGGGGAAAGTGGTTAAAACTTACCTTTTTCCAGCGCTGGGCGGAGAGCTCTCCTCCTCCGATCCTCCTCTTCTCCTCCCATGCGGCTGAATGCGCGCTCATTCAGCCGGTCACATAGGAAAGCATTCATAATGCTTTCCTATGGACGCTGGCGTGCTCTCACTGTGAAAATCACAGTGAGAAGCACGCAAGCGCCTCTAGTGGCTGTGAATGAGACAGCCACTAGAGGAAATAGGGGAAGGCTTAACCCATTCACAAACATAGCAGTTTCTCTAAAACTACTATGTTTATGAAAAAATGGGTTAACCCTAGCTGGACCTGGCACCCAGACCACTTCATTAAGCTGAAGTGGTCTGGGTGCCTAGAGTGGTCCTTTAATCATTTGTATAATTAATTAGTTATGCGTGACATCACGTGATGTAAATCACAAGGAGTGACATCAGAGAAAATTCTGTAAAATCACCAAACTACTCACAGTTTGATTCTGCTGTATAGATGGATTGCTCCCAGTGTCTCCCTGTCTCCCAGTGTCTCAGTCTCGCAAGTCACCCAGTGTCTCAGTGTCCCTATGTATCACAGTAACAGTGTCCCCATGTCGCGCAGTCCCCTAGTGTCTGTGTCCCCATTTCTCCCAGTGTCCCAATGTCTCAGTGTGTCCCCATGTCACCAGGATACCGGGGACACTGAGAGACCCGGGGACACTGAGACATATAGGGAAACTGGGAGAAATGGGGACACTGAGACACTAGGGACACAGACACTGGGAGACATGGGGACACTGAAACATTTGGGGACACAGACATGGGAACACAGACACTGGGAGACTAGGGGACAATGGGAGACTAGGGGACACTGGGAGACTAGGGTACACTGGCTGGGAGACAGACACTTGGGGACACTGGGAGACATGGGGACAGTTGTGGACATAGACATGTGGACACTGGGACATATAGGGACACTGGGAGACATGGGGACACCAGGCACACTGAGACACTAGGAACACACTGGGAGACATGGAGACACTGAAACATTTGGGGACACTTTGACACTAGGGACACAGACTATGGGAGACTAGGGGACACTGGGAGACTAGGGGACACTGGCTGGGAGACAGACACTTGGGGAGACATGGGGACAGTTGTGGACATAGACATGGGGACACTGGGACACATGGGGACACTAGGCACATTGAGAGACATGGGACACAGACACTGGGAGACTTGGGGACACTGAGACACTAGGGACACTGGCTGGGGGACATAGTGTCTCCGTGTCCCAATGTCTCCCAATGTCCCTATGTCTCACAGCGTCCCCATGTGTCTCAGCATCCCCATGTGTCTGTGTCCCCTAGTGTCTCAGTGTCCCCAAATCTCCCAGTGTCTGTGTCCCCATGTGTCCTAGTGTCTCAGTGTCCCCTAGTGGCAGTGTCCCCATGTGTCCCCTAGTGTCTGTGTCCCCTAGTGTCTCAGTGTCCCCATGTTTTCCAGTGTCCCCAAGTGTCTCAGTGTTCCCAGGTCTCCCAGTGTCTGTGTCCTAGTGTCTCAGTGTCCCCTAGTGTCGGTGTCCCCTAGTGTCTCAGTGTCACCATGTGTCCCCTAGTGTCTGTGTCCCCATGTGTCCCCTAGTGTCTCAGTGTCCCCTAGGGTCTGTGCCCCCCATGTGTCTGTGTCTCAGTGTCCCCATGTGTCCCCTAGTGTCTCAGTGTCCCCATATGTCCCTGCTGCCTTTTCCCCATCCCTCACTTACCTGAGCTGTAGAGATGCTGTCTGGACTCTCTGTGCTGTGTAGCTGCTCCTCCACGGATCAGTGAGTAGCAGAGAAAGGCAGGGATATTCTGTAACTTCCTATCCCTGACTCTCTCCACACACAGTGACCCCTCCTGGCCAGTGCTGGTATTGCAGAGTAATTTCCATTTATTCTGAGAAAATTACCTGCATTTGTATTGCTGGTATTACTGCAATACCAGCAGGGCCAGGCAGCCTCAAATACCGTCTGTGCCATTAAAATACCAGTCGGGTGGCAAACCTAAGAGTAGTGTGTAAAACAAAAAAAAAAAATTCTTTTTTTTTTTTTTTATATGGGCCTATTCCATGGGCCTGGGCCTGGGCCTGGAGCTGCAGCTCCATCAGCCCCTATGTTAATCCAGCCCTGCACGGTCATGATTTCCCCCCCCCCCCCAAAAGGCGCACAGTGCAGTTAAATCCATTAATGCAATTTTTTTTTTAAATGTTCATAGTACACGCAGTCCCCAATTCACCTTGAACTCGTTCTTATCCTTTCTTAATTTTGTTTGTACTAGGCAAAACTGCAAAATCCAGTTCAGTCCTGCTAGAGTTATAACTATTAACACAGCAAGCTGGTTACTCTTTGGTGATTGAGAAACAAAAGGTTGGTTGTAGCTGGTAATTTGCAGAGATTTCAAATCCCAAGGAGTTTATACAAATGAAACTGAGAGGCTTTACTCTAAATACTGTCCCAGACTTTACGTGTCTTCTGATGGGACAATCCCTCATTTGTACTCAAATGTCAGTCTTTCATGCCAAGTGTTCTCCTTATCTGTGGGATAGAACCTGTGGAGTCCCAAGTAAATGACTATTTATTTAGACTGCAATAAATATTTCTATATCAGTTTGTTTAACCCCTTCAGGACCAGTGGTATGTTAAGACCCCTTTTCTATGCCAGGATGAAATAAAATATTTAAGTTATTTTTATTCAGTGGCCTGGGTGCAGTGTTCCTTAACCCTGATATGTAAAACATTGCAAATTTTGAGTAACTGCAATATTTACATTGCAGGGTTAACGCCTCCACTAGTGGCTGCCACTAGAGGCGATTCCGTGGCACTGACGTGGAAGCACCATAGGAAAGCATTGATTCAATAATCCGTGATTCAGTAATGATAGATGATTCAATGCATTCGTATGAGAAAGTTTTAATGCACACACTACCGTGCATGTGCATTAGGTCCTCTATGAGGAGCATTGGATTAGATACTGCCGGAGGAAGCGGAGGGTTACCATATCCACCATGTTCTCAGGATCACAGATCATGTATACATATTGATGGGCAGATCGAAAAGGGATCGAAAAGGGTTGCCCTGTAGTATGTGGAGTTCAGAAGAAGATGTATAAGATTAAAAATTTAGGCAATGAAGAACCATGCATAATATGCAATATACATACTGCATGGCAATCCTTTTCATGGTTTTCATAAATATGACAAAATTATATCTGTACCTGATGGTGGTTGTGGTATCACTGTGTGTGTGTGTGTATATATATATATATATATACATATATATATATAAGATGATGAAGAGAGCACTCCAGAGGATTTATTTAACAAATTTCATTTGTGATTCAAAATGATCAACGTTTCAACCCAAGAGGTCTTTGTCAAGATATATACGTACAGCAATTTAAAAGCTCACAGAATGTAATTGTTGTTAGTTTTGAAGCTGCTGAACTAAATATAATACTCTGGAAATAAACTGCTTTTGCTACAAAACGATGGAACTTTCAAGTGCATTGTTTGTCACCCCCCAGGGTTTGCTGGTCAACTTCTGTATGGCAAAGTATTGAACAGTACAGACAGACTGTTGCATGCACATCATATACGTCCAATGAGTGTCCATCTCTTGGTCAGCCGTCAGATGAGCCACCAGTCTCTGTGGTTCATCCATCTGTCGCCTAGCCATCTGTGTCTAATTCAGCTGTGGAATGTTCTTGCACACTATTGTACCATTGTACCAATAATAATGTACTGGCTTCTTTGAGAAAGATTCCTGCTATCTAAACATTTCAATGATGAGTTGTTCTGGTCCCTCAAGTCGCATAACTTTTCCTCAATGTCTCACTTGTCTCTTCTAATGCCTTCTTAAGCTTCGCTAATAATAGCTAAATATGATTAATATTGTACCAAATTAGTAACATCTGCTTGTAAACCCCCGCCCCCACAATACCACCACCCACATTTTGTTCCTGGCAGCAGACAAATTGTACAGATCATTAGGTGAACCTCAGAGTGAAACAAGTTGGAGGAACATGCAAATAGTTAACCACTTAAAAGGGTGAAAGAAGCTTAAGACGAGGAAATAACAGAAGCAAAAAGTCAGAAATGAATGAGGCTAATGCACCTGTATGAAAAAAAACATTTGTAGAGTAAACGACCAGCATGTACGCATACCGAAACAACTTTTCTTTTTTCACACATGTGTATATTGGATGCTGAAAATCTTGCCAACAAGGTATCTAAGTCCTTGGTGAACGACTACCCAAATGATTAAAGAAACGTGAGAACACCAAAAACTAAAGTAAAAGCAAGCATGTATATACATATATACTGGTCCTGCTCAGACCTGAATCATCTTTCACCCTTCCCTGCCATCCTCCCCCCCCCCTCGGAACCGCTATTTTGACTGACGAAAAGTCAACAATCCATAGTCTCCAGGTGGAGGATGACTCCCTTGACGGGCACTGAACCTCTACTTATGTTAGCTAGACCCTACTTACATGCCCACATTGTTGTTGTATCTGTACTTATTGTTTTATTACTGCTGTAAAAAAAAAAAACCCATACTGCATGCATTCAACTGTTTGACATTGTACGGCCTTGTGGGCCTGACTGTATTATGTCGATCTACCTTTGATGTGTACTGCTTTATGTATGTCAAAAAAAAAAAATGAGGCTGGACCGGTTTATGGTCCAGGGTGCTTTAATTCCGCACATCTTGAAATCTGATATCTTAAACATCAACTGGTCCGACCATGCTCCAATCATAATGCATATTGACAAAATTGTTTCATCAGCCCCTAACAGAACTTGGAAATTAGGTGATTATTTGTTAAATGACGGAGAAAGCTTTGTGTGATTATTTTTCGGAGAATGCCTTGCCCGAGGTTCCTGACGAGGTGACTTGGAATGCGCATAAGGCTGTGTTAAGAGGTCATTTTATTTCTAGAGCGTCTCACCTGAAGAGAATTAATAGCAATAATTTAAGAACATTGGAAAAAGAACTGTATAATTTGAACCAAGCTAATAAATTTGGTCCATCGCCCTCCCTATCAGCAATGATAGGAGAAATTAAGGCTAAAATCAACAAAATTAATTTAGATCGTACATCTCTCATGGTGAGATGTCTCAGGAAAACATTTTACTTAAAAGGCAACAGGGCCTCAACTCTTTTGGCATCCAAACTCCGGCATGTGAATGCCTAATCAAAAATAGCATATTTACTTGATGATCAGGGGCGAAAAGTGTTTCATCCAACTAAAATTAGTGATATGTTCGCAGAGTATTATAGTAAACTTTATAATTTAGAATGTAATTTGGACCTCCCCCAGCCTTCTTCAACAATAATTGATAAATTCTTAGACAGAGTGTCATTGCCTCAGCTGTCTCCAGTACATTTAGAAAGCTTAGAATGTGAAATATCAGCAGCAGAGATAGCTGAGGCAATTAAACTTATGCCATCTGGAAAAGCCCCTGGTCCCGACGGATTTACTATTTTATATTATAAAACTTTTCCAGAAATTTTAATTCCCCATATGACTAAATTGTTCAATTCCTATAAGTCAGAGGGAAAGATGCCAGATGAGTCCTTGTGCGCACGAATAGTCACTTTGCCAAAGCCGGGAAAAACTCCTGATAGATGCCCTAACTTTAGGCCCATTTCTCTGATTAATAATGATTCAAAGATTTATTCTAAAGTTCTCGCTAATAGATTAACCAAACTAATCCCATTGTTAATTAAGATCAAGTAGGTTTTGTGCAGAATAGACAGGCGCCAGACGGAACTAGAAGATTCATAAACTTGATTCATCACATCAATATGACCAAAACGCCTTCTTTGCTTCTATCTCTAGACGCAGAAAAAGCGTTTGACAGGATACATTGGGGATATTTATGGAGAACATTAGACAGGTTCAACATACCATCATCATTTATCACAGCAATTAAGGCGTTATATTGCGCACCCTCCGCCCATGTCTCAGCTTCTGGCTTCACATCCAAAACTTTTTCTCTAACCAACGGGACGAGACAGGGGTGCCCTTTATCTCCAATTTTGTTTGTTTTAGCGATAGAACCCCTGGCAGAACTGATTAGGACAACCCCACAAATTGTAGGAATTGCTGTTAAAGAATCCGTTCACAAAATTGGTTTGTTTGCAGATGATACAATCCTAGCTATCAAAAACACAAAAGAATCTTTGAGACACCTCAAGGATATTTTAACTCAATTTGGTGAGATATCATATTACAAATTAAATGAGTCCAAAACTCAAGCCCTCCCGTTTCATTTAAACAATTTGGAAACCATTGCCCTTAAGAAATCATATTTATTTGATTGGAGAACTGAATATATGGAATATCTTGGCATTAATTTATGCAAAAATTTGGTCAATATGCACAATCACAACCTGAGGAAAGCATGGTCAGACCTACAAAAAGAGATGGAGAGATGGGGTGGGATGGAGCTCTCATGGCTGGGGAGGGTCGCATCTATTAAAATGACGATACTCCCCAAAATTTTATATTTTTTTAGGACCATTCCTCTGTCCATTCCATTATCATTTTTTAATAAAGTTCATTCGACAATGTTGAAATTTATATGGGGGAACAAGCCTGCCCGAGTGAGGCTCACTTCCCTGCAGCACCATAAATCGAACGGCGGTATCGGTGTCCCCGATATCCGCAAATATTATTTCGCCACTAACGCTGCAGTGGTTGTGAGCTTTAACAACCAGGATGATAAACCCAGATGGATGGAGATAGAGGAATCAAAAATTTCACCGGTTAGATTATCAGAATTACCTTGGTTAAATCCTAAAATAAGACCTGGAATTACAAAATTATTTTTATCCACCAAGACTACGCTTAAGGCCTGGGACATTGTTTTTAAAAATGACCAGTCTCCCAGTTTATATAGAGCAATGCCTATTGAGTTATTGAAAGATCATATACCATCCTTAAAAATAGAATTATTGAAGGATTGCTCTCTAACCAATCTGGACAATTTTTTTTATGGCAATGCTATTCTTTCTTTGGAAAAATCGAAGCTTAAGTATGGATTGTCGAATGCATGTGAACTGGAATGTATGATAATCATTGATAAATTGAAAGAACTATACCAGGTACCTGAAACAGATAAAAACTATAAATCACTTGAGATATCTCCTTTAGAGAAAGTTTTTTTATACAGCCCCGCTAGTAAAGGTATGATATCCTTATGTTACTTATCTCATAATGCCAAGCCCTTAATTAAATTAAAACATATGCTGTCATGGGAGACGGAGTTGGGTGCCCAGTACAATTTAGAAGAATGGTTCGGTTTCTTTAAAGGTTTAAAAGGTATTTCGTATTGCACCGACCATTTTGAAAATGATTATAAAATCTTATATCGCTGGTACCTGGCTCTGTCTAGATTACATAACATGAACAATATGTATTCTGACCGGTGTTGGAGAGACTGTGGGGGAGCGGGCAATATGGCCCATATCTGGTGGTTCTGCCCCAAGTTAATTAATTATTGGAAAATGATCCACGATCTGATTATTAAAGTGAACGGAACCATTAGTATCTTAACCTCGGAACTAGCCTTATTTAAAAACTCCCGGAGTCCATTAATAGATCAGATAAAATAATCATAGGCCACATTCTGATCGCTGCTACATCCTGTTTACCTAGACATTGGAAGTCTCAAAATGTGCCATCTCTCAGAGAAGTTTTTAATTTGATTTTAGAAAATAAGGCACATGAATTATCACACAGAGCCAATATGCATGGTTTCCCAATACTAAAATATAACTGGGATAAATGGGAAGAAAAAATCAAAACAGTTTATGGTCTTTGATATATTTATTGTTAAAGTGCATTGTTGTAAAACATTTTTCTTTTTGCCATATACTTTAATATGTTTATTTCATTGATGGATGGATACCCCTTCCCATTTCCAAGTTACCCCTCCTTTCCTACCCCTAATACAAGGTTTGTATTATTATCATTTATTATACAAAAAAACTTTAATAAAAATTATTTGAAAAAAAAAAAATGTAAAATTTTTTTTTAAAAAGTCCCCTTCCTACCTCCAGCCTGGTGTCTGCTATTTGCTGAGCGGAACATATGCTACAGGACTGTGTGATCGTGTAAGTTTTTAATTGGTTTGAAAACATGATGGAATTGTGAGTCGCTTCAAAATTCTGTGCCTACAGTTTTTGTGATGTAAAGTTGACCCTGCGTGCACTTTTTTTCCTATGCCTCAATATACACTGATCAGCCACAACATTATAGCCTAATATAGTGTAGGTCCCCCTCGTGCTGCCAAAATAGTTGAGGCATGGAGTGCACAAGACCTCTGAACATGTCTTGTGGTATCTGGCACCAAGACATTAGCAGCAGATCCTTTAAGTCCTGCAAGTTGCAATGTGGGGCCTTCATGGATCGGATTTGTTGTTCCAGCACATCCCACAAATCCTCAATCAGATTGAGATCTGGGGAATTTGGAGGCCAAGGCAACACCTATAACTCTTAGTCATGCTCCTCAAACTATTCCTTAACAATTTTTGCAGTGTGGCACGGTGCATTATCCTGTTGAAAGAGGTCACTGCCATCAGGAATACCACTGCCATGAAGGGTGTACGTGGTCTGCAACAATCTCTAGATAGGTGACACACAATGCGACCCAAGACTTGCTGTAGACATCCCAGTTTAACCCGTGACACCCCATTCTTTTAAATTGCATTGAGTAGTCTAGATCTTGACTATTTAATTCACCTCACTTTTTTTGTTGGGGGGCACTTGGTGTGTTTTGTATGTTACTGATTCTCTGTTACTAATAAAGTTACTATTTACTATTATCATAGAATGTTTTAACATTGGAGGTAACCTAGTGAGGTTAGGATCCTTTTTTTAGGCTCTGACCCTCAATTGTTTGGTTTATTTCAACCACTCAATCCTGTTCAAAATTATGCTCAGAATCTCATGGATTATGAGAATAAATATGCCCATCACCATGGGAAACAACGAGCCCAAACAAACATCGAGGTCCACATTTTAAGGGTGGACAAGTGGAACCTGACAATGGGTGCAGAAACAGTGGAGCAAAATCCAGGGGCTAGAACGCTTCTCAATAAATGGAGCAAAAATGGCATATGGGAGGCAAGGTGAGAGCAGTTACAAACCTCTATCCTCCTACCCAGGGGAGATAGAAAGACCCAAGCAGCAAAGGAAAGCCCAAAGAGACAAAGAGAGGCAAAGAGGGGAGAATCCCTAGATGAGATAACAGGAAAAATATACAATACAAAATAGAACACAGTAAGGCAAATTACAATATGAAAAGCTTAATCATCTACCTGATTTGTGCTGGAGCAACAAAGAAAAAGGAAGTATCTGTTGGCATCACCTCTTTAGATGGCTGGTTTTGATTGGTTCTTTGTTTCTGGTTTGTTTTGCTGCTATCTGGAGTTCAGGAAAGAAAGGGTTAAGCAAAATATGAAGTCTCTTGTCATGTCATAAAATTAATTATTACTTGAAATTATCAACATGACAAGAGGTGTTTGAACTTTTAGTGAACTCTCACAATAAGTCTCTCTTCGGAAAGCAGGCATCCCAACTATCCCGATTTTAGCGGGTCAGTCATGATTTTGGATTTCTATCCCACCGTCCCAATTTGTTCCCTGGTTTCCCGTTATTGGGCAAACAAGAGAACAATCCCTAAGAAGCATAATGCAAGCACATCATTAGACACATTCACGCTATGCTCAGGACATTAGGACCTTGCAGAGGACACTGAACCAGTGCTTCCTGCATTGTCCACCCTTGGTGGCTCATCCTACTTGATTGGCAAGCAGCGGGTCAATTCTATGGGTGGACTTGCCTCCTTTTAACCCCTCCCACCGGCGTCCTGCTTCACAAGATACTGAAGCTGGGAAGATGAGATGTCCTAACTTTGTTCTTTTCTTTGAAAGTTTTGTGTTGAGTCATTTTGGACACCACACTTTACATATTTAACATTATTATAATTTATGTTATGAATTATAATGCTTTCTTACATAGCACATTCACAGTAAACCATTGCCAGGTATTACATTCTTTTGTGGTTTCATTTTAGGAATCGAGGAACAAACAGTCATATCTACAGATAACAGATTGCTTGATGAAATATTACAATAAACAAATAAAGCAGACTAAGGATGCCAGATTAAGTGAAAAATGTAATAGCATCCATTGTGTTTGTATGATGTCTGTGTACTCTGTTTCCCCAGGGGTTGAAGTATGAGACGTGCAATTCGTTTCGTTCCGAATGGGTCTTTCAGCCAAATTTACTAATACTAAGTAAAGATTACTTAGTATTAGTAAATGATGCCCCTACTCACTATACCACGAGTAGGGGCATGTCTATTAAACGTTTCCCCCCCCCCCACCCCCACCGCTGAATGGCGGGTGGGGGCCTGAAAGAAGAATAAGAGGGGGGGTGAAACTCTCCTCCAAGAGAGTGAAGCAGGAACAAGCTCTTAAATGAGCTTAGTAGTGATTAGCTAAGGGAGTATGCAGAGCATAGCAATCCCTTGTAGTGATATAGCAATTCCCCCAATAAGAGACAGGACTCTAGATTGAGGGTGAAGTAGAACTGACTGTACTGGTACATACAGCCTCTTTTATTCACATTCTACAAACATAGTACTGCCCACAATGTTTTGAAGAACAACCAATCAACACATTACAACACAGCTAACACTCCCATTCATTACATCAGAAATCCTACCCTCTGCCTGTGATACAATTATCTCAACACAATAGACTAACTTAATTATCACAGGCAGGAAAATACAGTATTATAAAACATATCACATGGACCCCAAAACATGCAATAACCCCATAAAAATATATATCCTCGGAACCGGGGGGATCTGGGTGAACCACATTTCCAAAATTCACCGAGATCCGTTCAATAGTTTGGAAGATCCGGTTTAATGCAGATTCCACAGAACATATACAGGCTATATGAAAAATAATTACTGTTAAATGTGTCCCCTGTTCTGTAGTTTAAAACTACTGAACAATGTCTTTGTGCACCAAATACCGGCGAGATGGCACCGTGTGTGTAATAAATGTACTGTGTTTGTAGTGAGTGCAGAGTGTGTATAATTAATGTAGTGTGTTTGTAGTGAATGCAGAGTGTGTATAATGAATGTAGTGTGTTTGTAGTGAGTGCAGAGTGTGTATAATGAATGTAGTGTGTTTGTAGTGAGTGCAGTGTGTATAATAAATGTACTGTGTTTGTAGTGAGTGCAGAGTGTGTATAATGAATGTAGTGTGTTTGTAGTGAGTGCAGTGTGTATAATAAAAATAGTGTGTTTGTAGTAAGTGCAGAGTGTGTATAGTGAATGTAGTGTGTGTGTAGTGAGTGCAGTGTGTATAATAAATGTAGTGTGATTGTAGTGAGTGCAGAGTTTATATAGTGAATGTAGTATGTTTGTAGTGAGTACAGAATGTGTATAATGAATGCAGTGTGTGTAGTGAACGTAGTGTGTGTAGTGAGTGCAGAGTGTTTATAGTGAATGTAGTGTGTTTGTAATGAGTGCAGAGTGTGCATAATGAATGCAGTGTGTGTAGTGAGTGTAGTGTGTTTGTAATGAGTGCAGAGTGTGTATAGTGAATGTAGTGTGTATAATGAATGCAGAGTGTGTATAGTGAATGTAGTGAGTGCAGAGTGTGTATAGTGAATGTAGTGTGTTTGTAGTGAGTGCAGAGTGTGTATAATGAATGCAGTGTGTGAAGTTAGTGCAGTGTGTATAATAAATGTAGTGTGATTGTAGTGAGTGCAGAGTGTGTGTAGTGAATGTAGTGTGTAGTGAGTGCAGAGTGTGTATGATGAATGCAGAGTGTGTATAGTGAATGTAGTGTGTGTAGTGAGTGCAGAGTGTGTATAATGAATGTAGTGTGTTTGTAATGAGTGCAGAGTGTGTATAATGATTGTAGTGTGTTTGTAGTAAGTGCAGATTGCGTATAATGAATGCAGTGTGTGTGCTGGATGAAGTGTGTGTGTGTGTGTGTGTGTGTGTGCTGGGGAAGTGTGTGTGATGTGTGATGATGTGTGTGTGCTGGAAGATGTGTGTGGGCTGGATGATGTGTGTGTGTGTGTGTGTGTGTTGGAAGATGTTTGTCTGCTGGATGATGTGTGTGTGTGTGCTGGATGATGTGTGTGTGTGTTGGATGATGTGTGTGTGTTGGATGATGGATGTGTGTGTGTGTGTGCTGGATGTGTGTGTTGGTTGTGTGTGTGTGTGTGTGTGTGCTGGATGATGTGTGTGTGTGTGTGTGTGTTGGATGGTGTGTGTGTGTGTGTTGGAGTGTGTATGTGCTGGATGTGTGCTGGATGGTGTGTGTGTGTGTGTGTGCTGGATGATGTGTGTGTGTGTTGGAATGTGTGTGTGTGCTGGATGGTGTGTGTGTGCTGATGTGTGTGTGTGTGTGTGTATATGCTGGATGATGTGTCTGTGTGTGTATGTGCTGGATGATGTGTGTGTGTGCTGGATGATGTGTGTATGTGTGTGTGTGTGCTGGATGATGTGTGTGTGTGTGTGTGTGTGTGTATGTGCTGGATGATGTGTGTGTGTGTATGTGCTGGATGATGTGTGTGTTGGGGTGGAAGTATTTTTTTTTAATTTATGTGTGTATATTTTTATTTCCCTCCCCTCTCTGCTTCTTACCTTGTCAGGGAGGGGGGAGATCGCCTGGTGGTATGGTGGTGGGAGCCAGCCGATGCACACTGGGGCCCAGCACACTCTGTGTTCCCTCTCCAGCTCTAACTCTCACGAGACTCGCCTGCGTGCTGTGCGGAGCGTTGCCATGGTAACCCGTGGCAACGCTCTGACGGCCGCGGAACTCGCAAATGTGAGACACTAAGCAGCTGGAGAGGTAACACAGAGTGTGCTGGGCCCCTGTGTGCAGGTAGCAGGGCAGGTCTTGCAGGATCACGGCGTTCCTGCTTTGGAAAAAGTGCAGGAACACCGTTCCCTTGCGTTCCTGCAGGACTTGAGCCCTGTGTGTGGGTCTCTGTGTGTATGTGTGGGTATGTATGTATGTATGTGTGTGTCTACATGTATGTGTGCCTGTATATGTACATATGTGTCTGTGGGGGGAGAACATATAGGGGGTCCCCAAGGCAATTTTTGCACTGGGGCCCCGTGGTTTCTAGTTATGCCTCTGCATGCATGGCTGCCATTTTACAAAAATTCGGAACAGGTGGATTGTGCATTTCGGAGATCCACTACTTTTGCATACATTTTGCTACTGGTTAAAGTGGGTGGAGGAACTGCAAGCTTTTTTTGTGAAATAATTAGAACTGAGACATGGGAATTGACATTTATCCAATATCTTGTACAGTTTCTCATGTAAAAATCCTTTTTTTCACTAGTCATGCAGACATACAGTAGGAAAATGGAAGTGGGAAACATTAAAAGCATTTAAAGACAATACCATAAAGCATGGGTGCCCAAAAGGTAGATCCCCAGATTTTTTAGAACTACAGCTTACATTCTAAAGGCATGCAAAGCATCATGGGAGTTGTAGTTCTAAAACATATGGGCATCTACCTATTGGACACCACTGCCATAGAGATTCCATGTACCAAAAGTGTGTCTAGTTGGCACTTTGGGCTCATAATACCTATATGGCTAAACAGTGAGAACAAATGGTTGTTCTTCAGTCACCCTTAGTATTTTTCCAATCCTGAGGTTTGTCCATAAAGGGAAAATTGTCAGGTATTCAAAATCCATTCAAAATGAATTTAAAATTTAAGGCCACATTTTTTCCCAGCGTCTCTATTTTGCTCTTAAATTTGAAATTCACAGTGAATTCCCAATTACTTAAGTCTCACTTTGTATTCAGATTGTTTCCTTGGTCTCTCACAGTATTGTTGTCTTCTTTCAACTAAACCCCACCAGACTCCCCTGTTCTCTTGCCAATCTCTAGTTAGCTCACCCCCCCTGCTGTGGTTGTGAGGAGGGTGACCTGAGGTGAGGATGGTGTTAGACTGGCTTGAAAATAATAAAGCTTCTTCACTCTTTTTTTGATAAACTTAAAAAAATTATTATTGATTTAAAAAAAAAAAAAACTGACAACACAGGAATTCATGCCTTAATTTAACATTATTGCATAAGCTTTCCGAATTATTATTATTTAATATTCTGAAAGATATTGAATTGCTTTAAATATTTAGATTTTTTATATATTGATTTATTTATGTATATAAGTCAATATGAGCGCACTCGCTCATTCACTAAACAGCAATTTCAAGTCTCACAGATTGTAATATTTTTATTTAACCCCTAAAGGACCAAACTTCTGTAATAAAAAGGAATCATTACATGTCACACATGTCATGTGTCCTTAAGGGGTTAAAAACACCTCACCTAGGGAAAATAAAATTGGAGGCTTCGTTACAGTATATGATCATACATTGCATAAGCCTGCCACAACGTCAATGTACCCCATTCCTAACAGGTCCTACTCTAGCAGCCTAATGCATGCCCTTATATGCCTGCTATATATATATTTTGATATTTTAATATATTGAAAAACATAATGTGAAAAGTTTATCCAAAAATACTAGATCATTTAGAAGGCTTATCAAACAATATTAAATCTTGGCCTATGTAAGGTACATAGTTTATCATTGTAACGTTTACGCAGAACAAACAGTAATAAAGACAATATAAATCCTTTTTTTGGATATAAATTTATAAGCACAGCAAACATTGCATGTGAATGTTACAGGACAAGATTCTATATTTGCAAATGTTTAATGCAAAACCTGAAGAAGAAAAAAACAACTTGCATAGCTAACTTGGGTGATTGGGAATAGAGGCTGTTGCTAGAACTCAAAGAATCTACTAAATTGATCATATTATAAAAATACAAAAAATTGCTTGTTAGAGCTTGTCTCAGGTGCACCAAATACATTAGAGACTCATTAAAACTGATAATTCAACGTTCCAATCTGCCTTTGTAATTGGCTCCTGCTCCTTGAACAAGCGGGATATGACTTGGTAGATGACGTGGTAGATCCTCCTGAGACTTCTAAGGGAAGAATTGCAATAAGCAGTCCCACAGAGTTTGTAATACACATGCATATGGATGTAAAAAAACAAATGCTTTATAAACCTGACCTATAAGTAATGCCAATGCGTTTATACTGCATAGAAATGTTTTATTATCAAGGGCAGGGGTTGTAAAGGTAGATCCATAGTAAAACATCATGGGAGTTGTATTTCTCCAAGAGCTGAGGACCTACGTCATGGCATACATTTACAATCATTGGTTTTAATTATTTTCTTAAAGACAGAGATACAGTTAATACACAGGATCAAAACCACACAAAATCACAGATACATGTGCTATCAGCTTTTACAATATATAACAAAATAAATACTAACACAAAAAGAGGGAGTCGAAATGTATTGGAAAAGAGTGGTTAAATTGAGGAGGGTTTATCAGTGCTAGATGGTAGCAATGTGCTATTTTAATATAAAAGTAGATCCTCCGTTTAATATTTTGGATACACTTTTGAAATGGTTTCACATTTTGTGATAGACTATTAAAAATATGTATTTTAAAATATTAAGATATCAAAAAAATATAATTTATAAAAAATATATATATCAGCGTATAATACAAAAAAATATATAAAAATACTAACATGTTAAAATATTTTTCAAAACATCCAATCATTGTAAACGTTACTCTGAAAATATAGAATCATTGGTAAAGCTTATTTAAAAATATTAAATTGAGACCTAATTTGGATGTATGAATTATTCCATGGGGACCACATTTTATTACATGTTGGTATTATAAACAAAGGCAGTAAGCTGATCCATAAGGCAATAATTTCTGTTCTGTTTGGCGCGGTTTATCACCTGTTGTTTTGTCACAATTACAACCTAGTGGTCGCTTCACTCTGCTACCTTTTTTTCGTTTATTCCCATCCCAACATCCAACTCTTGCCTATTGGAATGCTCTTGGAAGTCCATTGTTATTAAATGCCTCTTATATTTTCCCAGCAGTTTCCAGTCCTTCAATAAACCTCTAAATCCTTTCTTTAGAGATGGTTATCAGGTAACAGTTCAATTTATCTCCATAGTAATAGACCTCTGTTTCACCTCCCCATTGTCTAGTCTAACCCGATTTCACCTTCTTCTCTAAAAGTGCTGTATATCCTATAATTTATGCATACTGTATATTGTTAATGCAACCCACAATCAATCTTCGCTCAGGATAGATTGCATTCTTACCTTTTGAAATTATACACCGCATCCTTTAGACTATACGTTTTCTTGGTTATACGTTTTCTTGGTTATAGGACATTCATCACCTCTTGATCATCTATCTCAGGATTACTATGTCACAATTACCGGTGTGTTTTGTTTACCCAGTCTGCTGAATATATTAGTGCTTTATAAATAATAATGACTATCTCTGCATCGAAAGAGTGACCAGGGTTTCAAGTAACAATTACAGCTAAACCTATGATAGTTTGATAGTCATTAGTTAATAATATTAGATAGCATTATGTAGTTACATAGCTGAAAAGAGACTTGCGTCCATCAAGTTCAGCCTTCCTCACATACGATTTTGCTGTTGATCCAAAAGAAGGCAAAAATCCAATCTGAAGCGCTTGCAATTTTGCAACAAACTAGGGAAAAAATATCTTCTTGACCCCAAAATAGCAGTCAAATGTCTCCTTGGATCAAGCAGCTATTACCCCACTAATTAGAAATTATATCCCTGTATGTTATGTTTTTGCAAGTATGTATTCAATTGTAGTTTAAACATCTGTATAGACTCTGACAAAACCACCTCTTCAGGCAGAGAATTCCATATGCTTATTGCTCTTACTGTAAAAAACCTTTTCTTTGCCTTAGATGAAATCTCCTTTATTACAGCCTAAATGTGTGACCTTGTTTCCTATGTATAGCCCTGTTTCTGAATAGAATTCCAAATAATGGTTTGTATTGGCCACGAATATATTTGTATAATGTTATCATATCCCCTCTGAGGCGCCGTTTTTCCAAACTAAAGAGATTTCCATTTTTTAACCTTTCTTCGTAACTAGAGTGCTCCGTTCCCCTGATCAATTTTGTAGCTCGTCTCTGCACTTTTTCTAGTGCCATGATATCCTTCTTTAGATCAGGTGCCCAAAATTGCACAGCATATTCAAGGTTAAAATTATATTTTCATCCCAAGAATTTATGCCCCTATTTATACATGAAAAAAAACTTACTGGCCTTAGCAACTGCAGATTGACATTGCATGTTGCTGCCTAATTTGTTGTCTATAACAATTCCCAAATCCTTCTCGTGTGTGGTTATCCCTAATTCACTACCATTTAGGGTGTAAGTTGCTTGTGCATTCTTGACCCCAAAGTGCATAACTTTGCATTTCTCTGCCATTTTAGTGCCCAGTCTTCCAATCTATCCAACTCCCTCAGCATCAAAGCAATATCCTGCTCACATTTTATTACTCTACAAAGTTTTGTGTCATCTGCAAACACTGAAGCATGGCTTTCAATGCCTATTTCAAGATCATTTATAAATAGTCAATTAGAAGTGGTCCCAAAACAGAACTCTGAGGGACACCATTTACCACTTTTCTCCAGCCTGAAAATTTACCATTAATGACAACTCATTGTACTCTGTCCTTAAGCCAATGTTCTACCCAAGAACAAAAATATTTATCTAGACCAGTGGTTCCCAACCTTTTTTTCACTTGAGTACCTCTTGGCAGTCAATTTCCATAAATTGTACCCCCGTATTAGAAAAAAGTTTATAATTAATATACTTGCTGTTATTTCAGATGTATATGTTTTTCTCTGCCACATTTCCCCTTATTTTCTCCCCCTGGCTCTCCCTGCATCGGGCTCTCCCTGCACTTCCTCTGCTCCTCCTCTCCATAGTTCTCCTTTTGCCTGGGCTCTCCCTGTTCCTTCTTCCTCTGCCCTAAACTCTCCCTGCTCCTTCTCTGCCCCATGATCTCCCTGCATGTCCTCTGCCCCAGGCTCTCCCTGCTTCTCCTTCCTCTGCTCCAAGGCTCTCCCTGATTCTCCTTCCTCTGCTCCAAGGCTCTCCCTGCTTCTCTTTCCTCTGCTCCAAGACTCTCCCTTCTTCTCCTTCCTCTGCCCCAAGTCTCTCCCTTCTTCTCCTTCCTCTGCCCCAAACTCTCCCTGCTCTTCCTTCCTCTGCCCCAAGGCTCTTCCTGCTCCTCCTTCCTCTGCCCCAGGCTTTGCCTGCTTCTCCTCTGCCCCAAATTCCCCTGCTAATCTTCTGCCCCAGTCTCTCCTTATGCCTCCCCTGCTTCTCCCCCAGGCTCCTCTGCTCTTTCTCTGCCCCAGGTGAGTGTGACAGTGTGTTTGGAGGGTTGTGTGGGGATGGTGACAGTGTGTGGTGGCAGTGTGTGGTGAGGGTGACAGTGGGGTGGGCAGTATGTTGGGAGAGCATTATGTGGGGAAGGTTGTGTGGGGGGCAGTGTGTGAGGAGGGCAGGACTGCCATCAGACATTTTGGGGCCCCAAGCACAGCTCAAAGCCTGGTTCCTAAGATGGCCACCTCCAAGTCAAACAGGGCCCGCCTCCAAGTAAGTATATATAAGCAAAATCCAAAGAAAGTCCTGATGAAAGTTCACCTGTAGTACTACAAGCACACCTGTGCAATAATCATGCTGTCTAATTGGCATCTTGATATGCCACACCTGTGAGGTGGATGAATTATCTCAGCAAAGGAGAAGTGCTCACTAACACAGATTTAGAATGATTTGTGAACAATATTTGAGATAACTAGGCCTTTTGTGTACATAGAAAAAGCCTTAGATCTTTGAGTTCAGCTCGTGAAAAATGGGGGCAAAAACAACAAGTGTTGAGTTTAGAATTTTGTTCAGTGTCTCTCTCTCTATATGTATATATACATCTCTCTCTCTATATATATATATATATATATATATATCTTTCTCTATCTATATATACACATCTCTCTCTCTATCAATCACGAACACAAACTTGAGCCCTAAACAAAAACACAAACTTGAGCCCTAAAATAATTTGGTGACCCTTTCCAAAAGCTCCACCATGCCCTTCCCCAATACCACTGCTTAACATGACTCTTGGCACACTCACAGGAACTTGCCGATACATATACACACACATAGACGGGCAGATACAGACACACAGACATACACAAGCATATACACACAAAGACACAGACAGGCACCAACACACATACTCAGACAGGTAGATGCAGGCACACATAGGCAAAGACAGGTATACGCAGGCGTAGACAGACACAGACAGGTCCAGAGGGAGGAGAACAGGCACATGCAGATAAGCACAAAATCTTACAGTAATGTGCATAGTAGTGAATCGCAAGAGCTCCACAACTATGTGTAAATAAATCTGTTTGTTATATGTGAATCTAGGAGGAGGGGAGGAGGAAAAGAGGGAGAGATAGAAAGAGAGATAGAGAGAGTGTGTGTGCGTGTGTGCTATACTAGTGATGGCTAGATGACTGGGTCAAAGTATCTTCAAAGGGGCAAGTCCTGTGGGCTATTAGTAGTTCAGTCATACCACCTTAACAGGCGAAGGACATTGGCCCTAACCTTGGGGAGGAGAGGACAATGGCATGTTGACCTTTCTTTTTATCACACATAACTCACCCCCCCACCCTGGGTCAACCCCGCATTGATTAATAAATAGCCATGCATGTGTGGGGGCGTTTGGCAAGTGCCCCCATTTTTCTACATATCCCCCACCTCCTGGCTACAGGGGTGGCCAGTATTGAATTTTAACCCCCAATCAATGCTCCCTGATGGTGGCAGAGTGGGGACCTGTGCCAGGCCCTCCCCTCATTATTTCACAGGCCTCATCCCCAATTGTTACAATGATTAGGTGTGGCATGTTCATTGTTTAGTAGACATGCCCCCACTAGTGCCATTACAGGTGGGGCCAAACTGAAGGTTTAAAGCCTCCATTATATTAATATGTACCCCCACAAGCTTCTTTTAAATTTTCTTTAGACACTTTAATGAGAAGCGCTGGCCAGCCTCCCATGATTAGTTTTTCCACTGCCGAAGGATTTATTCACTATTTGCCCACTCTCTGATATTGCTCCAGCAGGAACATAGTTCAGATTTTTAAAATCTGGACCCGGATATCTGGGTATGGATTTCCGCCGTCCAGCAGCGTTTGGTCAAACTGAAATCAGAACCAAATTCATTCACATTCTGCTCATCAAAATCCAGAAAAGTCTCTTCTTTGTCTCAGTATATCTCTTGACTGGGTTGGAATTTCGGTGAGATTCAAACACAGTCAAAATGAGTATTTCATAAAGTTTCTACCTACTCATTTTTCAGACGGGGAGGGTATGCTTTATCTGACTAAACAGATAAGCCTATGACAGTGTATATTTTACAAGTTCTATATTGTGTAACATTAGTAATCAGCAATCGGTTAAACCTCTAGTGACACTGTTGCTGAATATGTTTGCACAATCACTAGATACTGTTGCCATGATGTTACTTGTGTTCAGCTTGGCCTTATCAGAATGTTTTCGGAGCCATTTTATTTCCTGGAAAAAAAGAACAAACAGTTTATTCTGTAGCAGAAGAATAAAAGAAACAATATGTTCCTTATTTCATCATAAATTTGAGGATATTGCAGCACATGCAAATAACGGCAACACACTATTCACATTAGGATGGTAAGGGGGGGCAAGCTTCAGGGTCCTTGGTGAAGGACCTGCCATGAAGGAAGGTAGGTTGGAGAGCATACTGAGAGACGTTAGACTTGCAGATACACTAGGGAGTTAGAAATGGGTTGGAAACAATGCTGGAGAAAATTAGTGATCTACTGTGAAAAGAAACTGAAATAAGGACATTCCAGAATAATTAAAGGAGCTAATACAGTAATAAATTTAATGTGCAGAATGCAGAAGTTGTTAGATTTTTACTTCAATAATAAACGAGGATGCATACCACCATAGATTTAATTACAAAACGATATGGTTTTAATGTGGGAAAATAAACAATCACATAAATACAAAATTGCACACTGCATTCAATGTAAATTCATGTACACCGAAAAGAACCAAATCGAAATATAATCATAAAAACACATTTCAACACAAATAACACAATAAATCAAGAAAACTACATAAAGTAATACAATTGGGACTCAATATGTTCAATTCCACCACAACCTTTTAGGAAAATATTTGTGCTTTTTTTCAATGGACCATGATAAAGGAACATGACTTACTTTCATGGTAAGATACATATGGAAGATGGGAGCTGACATCAAAGGTGGATCAAGTCCTAATTTGAAGAGGGCATTGCAGGATTTTTGACACACAAATACACACATACATTAACACAGACATGGACACAGTGACAACTACCTACATCAACACTCTCAAACAGATTCATGTAGATATATACTTATATATATATACTTAAACGTCGATACATGCACCCACATAGAGACAGATACAGCAACTATTACAACCACACAGAGATAGAAACACAGATTGATATGTGCAACATGGCTTCAGGCATTCGATGGGGTTTACCATTCAGTTGATCTCTTTTTTATTTTGTAAGCAAATAAAAGTTACATTTTATTGCAAATAAGACCTGAGAGTGCTACCTTTTCATCTTATATATATATATATTACAATGTTAAACAAAAATCTGCACACCAGTCAAGCCATAAGACTTGCTTTTGCAACAGAAATCACACATTTGCAGTGATGTTATAACCGCAAAGGATTCTGGGTGGGCATATGCAAATTAGTTTAACAAAGAATCGCATTTTTGCCTCATTCCATTTTAAACATGGATTCCTTTTAATCTGTGTTTGCTGTATACAACTTCTTGGAACACAATTTAGGAAAAGATACAAAGCCAGTGAACCACTCATGGACAGCTGATTAGTTGTTAATGCAACTCGCCAGCATGAGGTCAGTTACTGGTTTGCTTATTGAGGCTTGGTAGTGCTTGGGAAGCAAAATCCAAATAGGTTATGGTGGGGGGAAATTGTGATTGAAAACCATTATCTGTATATCATACACCAAAGTTCATATTAGTCCAAAACAGTAGATAATGTGTCCACTTAAAAAAGTGAATACTTTTAACACGTAAGAACACTTTATACAGTGCATCAACCAAAATCATCAGACTGCTGCTAATAAGAAACTGGAGTCACTAGGGTTTGGCCCAATATTCTAGCAATAGTGCATAGAAATCAGATAGTACTTTATGACTTAGGTTTCAATAGAGAGTCAGACCACTGAAACAGGTCTATAATAGCAGCAGCAGCTACAGATCTGGAGATCTAAAAGAAAGAAAATGCCAGATCCATAGTGCTATCTGTTTAAATATTTTTTTCAATAGAATAAAGATTATAAACACTCACAAGACTCCGGAGATTGAACGCCTGTCCGGGAACGCAGGCAGTCCCTTATTCCTGCTGTCAGCTTTCACCAATAACGGGTCCAAAAAAAAGCCAGGTTTAGCAATATATTTGAGCTTTTTTGGGACTTCAGATCAATCTGACATTACTTTGGATTTTATAGACCAGGCATAGGCAACCTTCGGCACTGCAGATGTTTTGGACTACACCTTCCATGATGCTTTGCCAGCATTATGGGTGTAAGAGCGTTATGGGGGATGTAGTCCACAACATCTGGAGTGCTGAAGGTTGCCTATCCCTGTTATAGTCCATGATAACTTGAGTTTCTTGACCGAAAAATAAACAGGATTTTAGGTAACATTGATATTTTTAGGGCTGCCATTTGCTCATCAAGTTATACAGAGCATAGATCAGTAGGATTTTTAGTCAGTCACATTCCTAAAAAAATTACTTATTCTCTTTTCAATCATACAGTACATACATATGGCTCTTTACTTTGATATATTTATGTATATGTCTTGTGTTTTTGCTACAATTAATTTATTATACAAAGGCGCACTAATAGAACTCAGAAATGTATGCAAAAAGGCAATGCCGTGTGCGGGTGTGTTAATCTTAATATTAAATGATCTGCAAAATGTTTTATCTTATGTTCATCATCAACTACTTTCATTCCACTTATATCATTATGCTGTTGAAATTTAATAAACATTGGTTATTTTGTTTCTTTGATTATTCTACTTTAATGTTTACCATGACGTACAGTCAGATCACTTGTCACTAAAGTGACATCTTGTGACCTTGGTAAGTGACCTTACCATTATATTTACTAAAATGAGTGAAACGCAAGTGCGCAAGCTCATATAGCAGATTAGTATGTTATTATTTATATAGCGCCAACAAATTCTGCAGCAATTTACAATGGGTGGACGAACAAATATGTAGTTGTAACCAGACAAGTTGGACACACAGGAACAGAGGGGTTGAGGGCCCTGCTCAATGAGCTTACATGCTAGAGGGAGTGGGGTAAAATGACACAAAAGGTAAGGATAGTATTAGACTAATGGTGACAGTTGCAAGAGAGGAATCATTTGGGAGCTATTAACAGTTTAATTGATATGCTTTTATGAAGAAGTGGGTTTTTAATGATTTTTTTAAGAAGTCGAGACTGGGTGAGCATCTAACGGAGGAGAGAAGTGAGTTCCACAGGAACGGTGCAGCCCTCGAGAAATCTTGAAGGCGGGCATCAGAGATGGGAGTGGGAGTACGGACAGACGTTTAGACGTAAGTCTTCAGCAGAGAGTAAGGGCCTAGACGGGATAAAGAAAGACCTCCACTGATATATCTCACATTGGCTCAACTCAATAAAATAACTTGTGAAATATCTCCAGTGTGTGTATTACAGAAGTGTTTCACTATGTTGAAATAACGCCACATGTGACTGTAAATACTCCCACTCAGGGTGATAAATGCTCATGATGGATGGTGTATCACTTCCTTTAATGACAATATGATGTGCTGCAGTTGTTTCAAAGCTCCTTCCCTCTACGAATTTAGACTTGGATTTAAGTGAACTTTGTAGACTTCCAGGAAAAACACTTGTAACAGAGCTCCAGTACTCCGACCAAGTACCTCCGCCAAGTCTGCTTCCTTGTAGCTATCAGGGACCCTGAAAAACATCAGACCCAGACGCCGAAGCTTGACTGGGATCACTTAGGGCCTTTTCCACCCTGGACCAAACACCAGACGACACATGGTGAAGGTTAAACAGCAACTCTTTAATGAATACAGCACACATAGTTTAAGCCCCCAACAGCCTCATTTACATACATTCCAGCAATACATTCAACATACCCTGCACAAATAATAGGCACAATGTGACAAAACACAAAAGGAATTTGGGAGCCCACCAAAGTGTCTGTCTTCCATCCCCAGTGATGGTGACTACCGTCACAACACTGAAACAAAAAAAAGCACAGGAAAGTAATGTAGGTACTTTACACTGAAATCCGGTTGCCTTGTGTTTTCATGGTATTTATTTAGATGTTTTGTGTAGAGTGGCATATGCTGTGCATATATATATATATATATACATATACACACACACACACACACACACACACACACACACACTGACCTTAGGCTGGACACAATAAAAGACCAATCTAAAATGTGCAGTTTTATCACACAGCACAATGCCACAGATGTCGCAAGTTTTGAGGGAGCGCGCAATTGATATGCTGACTGCAGGAATGTCCACCAGAGCTGTTGCCCGTGAATTGAATGTTCATTTCTCTACCATAAGCCGTCTCCAAAGGTGTTTCAGAGAATTTGTACACAATTCCTGAAAGCTGAAAACATCCCAGTTCTTGCATGGCCAGCATACTAACCGGACATGTCATCCACTGAGCATGTTTGGGATCTGGATAGGTGAGTATGCATATACGACAGCATGTTTCAGGTCCTGCCAATATTCAGCAACTTTGCACAGCCATTGAAGAGGAGTGGACCAACATGCCACAGGCCACAATCAACAACCTGATCAACTCTATGCGAAGGAGATGTGTTGCACTGTGTGAGGCAAATGGTGGTCACACCAGATACTGACTGGTTTTTGGACTCTCCTCCCCCAATACAGGAAAACTGCACATTTTAGAGTGTTATTTTATTGTGGCCAGCCTAAGGCACACCTTTGCAATAATCATGCTGTCTAATCAGCATCTTGATATGCCACACCTGTGAGGTGGATGGATTATCTCGGCAAAGGAGATGTGCTCACTAACACAGATTTGGACAGATTTGTGAACAGTATTTGAGAGAAATAGGCCCTTTGTGTACATAGAAAAAGTCTTAGATCTTTGACTTCAGCTCATGAAAAATGGGGGCAAAAACAAAAGTGTTGCGTTTATATTTTGTTCACTGTGTATATATATATATATATATATATATATATATATATATATATATATATATATATATATATATACACACACACATATACACACACACACACACACAGGGCTCGACAAATTCCCGTCGCCAGGGCGACTAGACATTTCCAGCATTTGTCAGCCCTTTGCAAAGCCCAACAGGAAACATTAAGCCGCCGCGGGGAGCATGGAGGCGGCATGTGAGGGAGCAGTAACCTCCTGCAGTTCCTCTCTGCTCCCTTGCGCGCTGTTTAGTGACACTTTAGAGACACTTCACACGCTGGATGAGGTAAACTGACTTGCTCTTTTATTGAGGTTCCAAAATAAATACACAGTAAGGTATAAAGGTAACAAAAATATATCAAACAAAAGCCTTGCTCTTCTGAGCGCTAACTAAACAAAATAATCAGCTAACATAAACATAAACAGCCTTACTGCTTCAGGGTTTTCAGCTCTGTTTCCACTCACAGAAACCAAACACAATCTCCCCTCTTCCTTGGCAGGGGAGTACTTAATAGCACTGGTAATTGACAATCCTTTTCAGGTGAGTTTGATTAGGATTCAAACTCCAGAACTGGACTTCTCACCAAGCAACTTCCAAAATGTGGAGTGGAGCACTGGCCCACCCTACTCTCCAGGTGCTCCACCCCAGGGCCCAAATATACACATATTTAAAGTGCAACATTCATTAGAACATAACACATTTCCCTGGGGCTAATTACACAAAGTAAGAACCTTGCAAAATCTGGGGAGGTATATAGGTTCCTTCCAGCACAATTCCTTGCTTTCTGTCACACATCCTCCCCCCCAGCTCAGACCTATAGGGTCGAGCGACCATGGACATTAGAGAGTGCATCCGCGAAAGACCATCTGCATTTCCCTGTTTACTCCCGGCCCTATGCTCAATGGAGAAATTATAGGGTTGCAAGCTAAGGAACCAGCGGGTTACTCTACTATTTTTCTCCCTGTTTTGGCTCATCCAAGTAAGGGGTGCATGGTCTGTCACTAGTCTGAATTTTCGTCCCAAGAGATAGTACTTAAGTGTGTCCACCGCCCACTTTATAGCCAGACACTCCTTCTCAACAATGGAATAGTTTCTTTCCTGGGGATTAAGCTTCCTGCTTAAATATAATATGGGGTGCTCCTCACCCTGAATTTCTTGAGAGAGAACAGCACCTGGTCCTACATCAGATGCATCCGTCTGTAAAATAAATTCTTTAGAAAAATCAGGTGTTACCAACACTGGTTGGGCACAAATGGCTTCTTTAAGCTTTCTGAATGCTTGTTCCGTCTCTGGGGACCATTTTACCACTACTGGAGCATTAGCTTTAGTAAGGTCAGTTAATGGGCTTCCAATTGTAGCAAAATTGGATATAAATCTCCTGTAATAGCCAATGAGGCCAAGAAATGTTCTCACCTGTTTCTTAGTCAGAGGTCTCGGCCAATTTCGTATGGCTTCAATTTTAGCAACTTGGGGTTTCACTAGTCCCCTACCAATAGAGTAGCCCAAATATTTTGCTTCCTCTAGGCCAATCGTACACTTACTAGGGTTAGCAGTTAAGCCAGCATTTTGTATTGAGTTAAGGACAGCCTGTACTTTTGGAAGGTGAGATTCCCAATCCTCACTGTGTACTACAACATCATCCAAGTATGCAGCTGCATAGCGCACATGCGGCTTTAGTATTCTGTCCATCATTCTTTGGAATGTGGCAGGGGCACCATGCAAGCCGAAAGGCAAAACTCTGTACTGAAATAGGCCGTCAGGAGTAGAAAATGCTGTCTTTTCTTTTGCTCGCTCTGTGAGTGGTACTTGCCAATAACCTTTGGTTAAATCTAGTGTAGTGAGGTACCGAGCTCTCCCAAGTCGTTCTACTAGCTCATCAACTCTAGGCATGGGGTATGCATCAAACTTAGAAATAGCATTCAGTTTGCGATAATCATTACAAAACCGTACTGTATTATCAGGCTTTGGTACCAGTACAATTGGACTGCTCCAGTCACTTTGAGACTCCTCAATGACTCCGAGGTCTAACATTTTCTTAACCTCTGCTCTGATAGCTTTTCTACGAGCCTCGGGTATTCTGTATGGTTTGAGATTGACCCTTTTTCCTGGTTCTGTTAAAATGTCATGTTTAATCACGCTAGTCCTTCCGGGGACTGGGGAGAATACCTCTTTATTTAATCTAATAAACTCCTTAACTTCCCTTGTCTGGTGTATTGACAGGGTCTCTGAGATATTTACTTCGGGGTCAATATTACACTTATCAGGGAAGGTTGAAGCCTCTGTAGTAACCAGAATTTCCCTTTCTTTCCATGGTTTTAGCAAATTGACATGGTATATTTGCACTTCCTTTCTTCTACCTGGTTGCCTTACTTTATAATTTACCTCTCCCACTCTTTCAATAATCTCATATGGCCCATGCCAAGTTGCCAGGAATTTGTTCTCTACTGTGGGAACAAAGACTAGTACTCTGTCTCCTGGTTGAAATACTCGAATTCTAGCATCCTTATTATAGCTATTCTGCTGATTTTGTTGAGCCTTTTGCATGTGTTCTCTGACTATTGGCATAATGGCTTCAATACGTTCCTGCATCTGAGTTATGTGTTCTATTACACTGCGATGTGGGTTTGCTTCTTGTTCCCAAGTTTCCTTTGCTATGTCAAGTAATCCCCTGGGGTGTCTGCCATATAATAATTCAAAAGGTGAGAAACCCGTGGAAGCTTGGGGTACTTCTCTAATGGCAAACATTAAATAGGGCAATAGAAAGTCCCAGTTTTTCCCATCTTTATCAATTACTTTGCGCAGCATAGCCTTTAAGGTTTTATTAAATCGCTCAACCAAACCATCGGTTTGTGGGTGATAAACAGAGGTTTTGAGGTGTCTAATGTGAAGGAGCTTGCAGAGTTCCTTTGTAACCTTGGACATGAATGGAGTACCCTGATCTGATAGGATCTCCTTGGGAATCCCAACCCGGCTAAACATCATCATTAACTCTTTAGCAATGGACTTTGCTGAGGTTGTGCGCATAGGTATTGCCTCAGGGTAACGGGTAGCATAGTCTAGTACTACTAATATATACTGATGCCCCCTACTGGATTTCACCAGAGGACCCACAAAATCCATAGCAATACGTTCAAAAGGCACTTCAATAATAGGCAAGGGTACTAAAGGGCTACGGTAAGCCGTAAAGGGCGCAGTGACCTGACATTCAGGGCATGACGAACAGTAGTTTTTGATAGCTGCAATTACTCCAGGCCAGTAAAATCTCCTCAAAACACGCTCTCTTGTTTTGTCAACCCCTAGGTGACCCCCCAAAACATGGCTATGTGCAAGGTTTAACACAGTGCGCCAATAGGCTTGTGGTACTAACAGCTGCTTTGTAATAACGGACTCTTTTTTCTCAACTCTGTACAACAGATCATTATCCACTTCAAAATAAGGGTAAGTAAGAGAATTCCCTGGATTGACAGGGGATCCATTCCTTATAGAAATATTATTCCTGGCTACCAATAATGTTGGGTCAGACCACTGTGCACTTCTGAAGTTACCAGGCCTAACCTCTAAATCAACTAACTCTATATCTGGTTCAGAGCTTCTAGAAGGTCCCGCATTAGTTTGTTCTGGGTTTTCACCAACTAATGTTTTTATAGGGGAGTGCTGCATACTGTTAGGCTCATCATCATGATCTCTCTCATCTGCCAGAGTATCTGCAAAAGGAAATTCATCATTCTGTTCACCTGATGGGTTTTCAAAACATGCCCACAGGTCTAGAAAATGGGGAAAATCCCTTCCAATAATCATCTCATGTGCCAGTTTTGGTACCAGCCCCACTCCGCAGTTTACAGTACCACACTGGGTTTTAACAAGTATATCTGCAGTAGGGTAGTTATGTATATCCCCGTGTACACAAGCAATATCAACTTTTCCAGAGTAAACAATATGAGTATCCTGTAATAAGGATTGGTCTAGAAGGGTAACCATACTCCCTGAATCTAGCAATGCCTGTATATTTTTTCCCTCCACATTCACGGTACACCCAGGGTGACTATTCAAATAACCATTTTTTTCCACAGAACATACAACCTGCGAATAGAGTGCAATTCCTTCCCAATTATTACCAACATTACACTCCATTGGTTCAACATTTTCAGGACAGTCTTTTGCAATATGTCCAAAGTTTCTGCATTTAAAGCATTTTATACCATAATTAGTACTTTTTGATTCATTTGTAGGCTCTTCCCACCTCCCAAAGTCTTTTTCTCTTTTAACATTGTCTCTTGGGTAATAAGACCCTGTTCTCTCATCAAAAGGCCCCCTTTTCCCTGGAACAGTCTTACCAGATTTGCTGGGGTTGTAGGTTTTCGGATTCTTGGGTCTCTCTTGGCCAGGAGGTTGAAGCAGTTCTCCCGCTGCTATATACCGTTCAACCAATTCAACCAATTGGTCAGCTGTTTGGGGATTGCTCTGGCTGACCCACCGACGAAGCCCAATAGGTAAGCCTCTTAGGAATCTTTCCATCACCAGTTGCTCCACAATGCGGCTGGGTGAGTTGATCTCTGGCTGCAACCATTTTCTGGCAAGGTGTATCAAGTCAAACATCTGGGAACGAATCGCTTTATCCAGGCTGTAAGTCCATGAATGAAATCTCTGGGCACGGACGGCTGTTGTCACCCCCAGGCGTGCCAGTATTTCTGCTTTCAGCTTCTTGTAGTCACTGGCTTCCGCTGGTTCCAGATCATAGTATGCTTTCTGGGATTCACCAGTAAGAAATGGTGCTAGCAGACTTGCCCATTCCGCTTCAGGCCAACCTTCAAGCTCAGCGGTTCGCTCAAATGCCATCAGATAGGCCTCTACGTCATCTGTGGATACCATCTTTTGCAAGTAGTGACTCACTCTGATCACCTTCGGACATTGTGGTAAGTCTGTGGCATCCCTGGCCAGCCTTTGTGATAGACTCTGGATCTCCTGCTGTATGACACATGTGGCACGCTGCTGCTCCTCTCTGAGCACTTGATGCGCTGCTGCCTGTGTTGCTCCAACTTGCTTGAACAAAGCATCTATATTTTCCTTTTGAGCCAGTACAAGCTGCTGCAGTAGTGAAATGCTCTCTTGCTGTATTGCATTAGTCTCTGCAGTCCTCCTGTTTGTCTCTTGCTGTACAGCAGTGGACTGGAGCAAAGCTTTCATGACATCCTCCATTTTCTCAGCAGTCTCTTTCTCCCTACTTACAGACTTTGCCGTGTGCTGCCCGCATTCTCCACCATATGTGACAAAAGTACTCCTTTCCCTTGGTACCTTGTCCTGGGATCGGGGTGTTACACACAGTCTTTTCAGGCTTTAGAGACACTTCACACGCTGGATGAGGTAAACTGACTTGCTCTTTTATTGAGGTTCCAAAATAAATGCACAGTAAGGTATAAAGGTAACAAAAATATATCAAACAAAAGCCTTGCTCTTCTGAGCACTAACTAAACAAAATAATCAGCTAACTGGGTTGGATGGCTTGTCCATTTCCCAACATAAACATAAACATAAACATAAACATAAACATAAACATAAACATAAACATAAACATAAACAGCCTTACTGCTTCAGGGTTTTCAGCTCTCTGTTTCCACTCACAGAAACCAAACACAATCTCCCTTCTTCCTTGGCAGGGGAGTACTTAATAGCACTGGTAATTGACAATCCTTTTCAGGTGAGTTTGATTAGGATTCAAACTCCAGAACTGGACTTCTCACCAAGCAACTTCCAAAATGTGGAGTGGAGCACTGGCCCACCCTACTCTCCAGGTGCTCCACCCCAGGGCCCAAATATACACATATTTAAAGTGCAACATTCATTAGAACATAACACATTTCCCTGGGGCTAATTACACAAAGTAAGAACCTTGCAAAATCTGGGGAGGTATATAGGTTCCTTCCAGCACAATTCCTTGCTTTCTGTCACTATATATATATATATATATATATATATATATATATATATATATATATATATATATATTTATAAATGAGATTTTGTGTGTAATGGGGTGAAGCATGTTTGTATGTGTGTGTGTGGGGGGGGGGTGAAGGTATGTGGGGACGATGTGTGTATGTTGGTGAAGAGATGATGTGTGTGTGAGGGGTGCACTGTGTGTGTATGCAAAGGTGTACTCTGTGTGGGTGGGAGTGTACTGTATGTGGGGGGTTCACTGTGAGGGTGTACTGTGTTGAGGGGTGTAGAGAGTGGGATAGGGAAGAGCTTTACAATTTTATTTTAATAATTGTTTACAACAACAAAAAGAATATTCCCCTTACCTTGCAGGGAGGGGGTGGCACAACCAGATCCGTGGTGGTTGAGAAGACTGTCTATCCATAGGGTACAGGGGAGTTCACGAGATGAGAGGTATCTCTCGGACGGAGCTCAAGCACTTACACAGACTGACCCATGCAAACCCATACACACACACACTGCCCCCCACACACAGACTGAAAAATACATACACAGCCTGACCCATATACACACACACACACACACACACACAGACTGATCCACCCCACACACATATTTTTTTTTTTTTTGTAAATCTTTTTATTGAAGAATATGCATAGTCATCAACAATAACAAAGCAAGACACGCAGGTCTATGTATATACGTATAAGAATTCAAATCAAACATAAGTATACTAAAACTAGGTTGTCGCTGCCAAGTTGGTCATGATAGTGACTATACTTGCCAATTAGGTGACTAGACCCAACTGCCCATTAGTTTAAATTCAGCAGGGTATTATAAATGAACATGGGAGGCCTTGTGCACTAGACCACATCTCTTGTTATAGTCGTGATTGGTGAGCAATGGACATGGAGTATTCCCGGAGTTACTTCTGTCGAGCCCAACCTTTTATATGAAGTTTGTTATAGAAAACTCCTATATGTATTTCTCATCTCTCAGATGAGGTATTTGTTATGAGGTCGGTTATCGTTAATGGTACCTGTGCTTAACTCTAAGTACGGTGGGTGTGGCAACATGCTGTGTGATGGGAACCCTGATTGCTAGGCCAACCCGGAAGTCGGAACCAGCAACCAACCTGGGCCCCTCATCTGACCCATCGATTTTCCCCTCAACCGTAACTCTATGCTGAGCTCGCGTAGCGACCATGTGCCTCTGTGTCTAAGAAAAAGTGCTTGGGGCTTCCCTCTCCTGTATATCATGAGAGAAGTGTCAAAGAGTTGTGTGATGTGGGTGTTACTACTGTGCCCACACACATATTGAACCCCTCAACCCCACACTGATCCCTACACACCCAGACTGACCCATATACACAAACTGACCCCCACACACACAGACTGACCCCTCCCCCCCCCCCACAACCACCCTTTTTCTAACTTTGACCCCTAAAATCTGTTAGGCATCTACAACTGCCAAAAACACTCGTGCTAAATAGTTTCTAAATTTTGTCCTGAGTTTAGAAATACCCAATGTTAACATGTTCTTAGCTTTTTTTGGGAAAGTTGTAGGGCTATAAGTACAAGTAGCACTTTGCTATTTCCAAACCATTTTATTTTTCAAAATGAAGGCAAGTTACATTATAACACTGATATCTGTCAGTAATCCCTGAATAACCCTTCACATGTATATATTTTTTTTTAAAGAAGACAACCTAAGGAAAGCATGACAAACACGCTGCCCACAAGGTCCATCTTTGCGGCCCGGCGAGCTGCGAGTACATGCTGGTGTTATAGCAGAGTAGGCATGTAATGATATTGATGTTACAAAGTTTTGGAGTCCAGTAGCCAGATCAGCAATGTTTTCTGCCAGAGGTAGCCACTCGTTACCCAGGTGGTTGAGCCCCTGAGCCTTGAGTGGCCTTCTGGTCTTAAGCAGAGATGGGAGACTGGAACAGAAAGATGATAATCGTAGTGAGGCAAGCCGAGGTCAGTGGGAAGGAGAAGCAGCAAAGTCAAAACAGTCCAAATTCAGCAACAGGAAGGAGAAACAGGAACACGCTGGATTAGAGAGTACAGGAACCACAATAATCTGGCAAAGGTACAGAGACAGGAAGTTGCTTTTATAGGCCAAGAACCAGACACCTGACCAGACACAGCTGAAGTGAGTTGTCACTGATAACCTTGACTCTACAAGCAATAGTATCAGATCTCAGGTAAATTTGCAAAAGGCAGGCTGGTGTACTGGTAAGGAAAAGGTTTAGCACCATGTAAACCAGGGTTCGAAACCCAGCAGAGTCAGTTCCTCACATTACCTCCACCTCTACAGGCGCAGCCTCTGGATGCCCTATTTCCTGGTTTAGCAGGGTACTGTGCATGGAAAGACTGAAGAAGATCAGGAGCATGAATATTGTCCACTGGTTCCCACGATCTATCCTCCTCACCATAGCCTTTCCAATGAACCAAGTATTGAAGCTTGTTGCGGAAGATCCTGGAGTCAAGAATTTTTTCCACCTCGTATTCATCTTCACCATCCACGAGGACTGGTGGTGGGGCAGGCAAGGCTCGACCAGGGAAAGTATTTTCATGAAAAGGTTTAAGCAGTGCCACGTGAAACACCGGATGTATTTTCATGGAATCCGGAAGTTGCAGACGGAAGGTGACTGCATTGATCTGAGCGATTATCTTAAAAGGTCCCATGAACTTTTGACCCAATTTATGAGAAGGAATCCTAAGCTTAAGATTCTTTGTTGACAGCCAAACCTTGTCACCAACATGATAAACTGGGGCCTCCTTTCTGTGCCTATCAGCAGCTCTTTTGTAACATTCCTGAGCCTCCGAAAGAGTCTCCTTCAACAGTTCTTGGGAATCTCGTAAGGCGGTTAGCCGGTCAGTGACTGCAGGAATGGGAGTAGTAATTGGGAGACTCACTAGAAAGGTTGGATGGTAACCATAATTGGCAAAAAATGGGCTCAGAGAAGTGGAGCAGTGTTGGGCATTGTTATAGGCAAACTCCGCCGTGGGTAGAAAATCCAGCCAGTCATCCTGCAGGTAACTAATATAGCACCGCAAATATTGTTCTAAAGTCTGGTTGGTTCGCTCAGTCTGTCCATTACTTTGTGGATGAAAAGCTGAAGACAGATTTACATTAATACCTAGAATAGAACAAAAATATTTCCAAAAATGAGATGTAAACTGCACTCCCCTGTCAGAAATTACTTCATCAGGCACTCCATGCAAGCGAAATATTTCCCGAATAACAAGGTCAGCAGTCTGTTTAGCTGAAGGGAGACCACGAGCTGGTATGAAATGACTCATCTTGGTTAACCGGTCCACAACAACAAGAATAGTAGTGTGTTCCTTAGAGGGAGGTAGTTCCACAATAAAGTCCATGGATATAGATCCCCAGGGACGATGAGGAATCGGAAGAGGCTGAAGCAAGCCAACAGGGGATGAGCGAGGAGTCTTATGTCTGGCACATACATCACAAGAGGACACATACTTCTTAACATCCTCATAATATTTAGGCCACCAAAAGGATCGGGTAAGTAGTTCTTGTGTCTTTCGGATTCCTGGATGACCTGCTGGTTTAGAGTCATGGTAGAGGCGTAAAACGTCCAGTCGCACTGATTCTGGAACAAACAGATGTTGTTGAAAAATCCAAAACCCATTAAGCATGGTCATATGAAGATCACGAGGAGGATCACGAAAAACTGGATCTTTAGAGTAGCCCTTTTTAATGCGAGACATTAGATCAGAAGGAAAGGTAACTCCTAAAAATCTGCTCTCCGGCAAGATGGTGGCCTTGGTTACTGTAGTATGGAGGGGGTCAGCTATCCTAGACAAGGCATCCGCCTTGCCATTTCTGGAACCAGGGCGGTATGAAATAAAAAAATTAAACCTTGAGAAAAATAGGGACCAGCGTGCTTGTCTGGCTGACAGTCTCTTAGCGGATTGGATACATTCCAGATTTTTGTGATCTGTGAGGACAGTAATTGGATGGGTGGCTCCCTCCAAGAGATGTCTCCATTCGGTGAAGGCAGCTTTTATAGCCAAAAGTTCTTTATTCCCTATGTCATAATTTCTTTCTGCTGGTAACATCTGGCGGGAATAGAAGGCACATGGATGTAACAACATCTTAGGTCCAGTCCTTTGAGATAGTATAGCCCCAACAGCTGAATCAGAAGCATCTACCTCTACAGTAAATGGCAATTCTGGCTGAGGATGTACCAAGATAGGGGCAGATGTAAACAGAGTCTTTAATCTGGAAAATGCAGTGTCAGCCTTATTGGACCACTGAAAAGGAGTCCCTTTACGTGTAAGTTCAGTGATCGGTGTAATAACGGCAGAGAAATTCTTAATGAAACGCCTGTAAAAATTGGCAAACCCCACAAATCTCTGTATATCTTTTTCATTCTTGGGGATGGGCCAGTCCAGCACAGCTTTAATTTTACTTGCGTCCATACTTAAACCTTTAGGAGTTATTACATACCCCAGGAACTGAATTTCTGTTTGTTCAAACTCACATTTTTCCAGTTTAATGTATAGGTGGTGGGTACGAAGGCGCTCAAGAACAATGCAGACCTGTTTTCTGTGATTTTCAAGATTATCAGAAAATATCAGGATATCATCCAAATATGCCACAACAAACTGATCCAGGAGATCCCGTAGTACATCATTGATTAGATGCTGAAAAGTTGCAGGGGCATTACAAAGCCCAAATGGCATTACTAGATATTCGTAATGTCCGTACCTGGTTCTGAAAGCTGTTTTCCATTCATCATTTGGTCTTATGCGAACCAGATTATATGCCCCCCGTAGATCAAGCTTCGTAAATATTTTAGCTGAACGAAGTCTCTCCAGAAGTTCAGGAATGAGAGGCAAGGGATAACGGTTTTTAACAGTGATTTTATTAATGTCCCTGTAATCGACACATGGCCGTAGACTGCCATCTTTCTTTTCTACAAAGAATATAGGAGCTCCTGCTGGAGAAGTGGATGGTCGAATAAAGCCTTTGGCAAGATTTTCTTGTATGTATTCACGAAGTGCTTTCAATTCAGGCTCAGAAAGGGAGTATATACGGCCAAATGGGATAGCAGCTCCAGGTAGCAGCTCTATGGGGCAATCATAAGGCCTGTGAGGTGGAAGCTGATCAGCATTCTTCTTATCACAGACATCTGCAAAATCCCGATATTGTAGCGGAAGCTTAGTTAAGTTTGTAGCAACCATTTCATTAATTGTTGTGGTAACAGGTGTCGCCTTAGAGGGTTGACAATTCATTAAGCAGTGTTCTGAAGGAAAGGACAAAGTTCTAGTCTTCCAATCAATCTGTGGGTTATGCAGAGCAAGCCAGGGTATACCCAAAATCACTGGAAACTGTGTTGAGGAAATTAGGTGGAAAGATATAGACTCGTGGTGATTCACTTCCAGAATCAATTTTAAGGGCACAGTCTCATGTGTAACCGGGCCTGACGTAAGTGGAGAACCGTCTACGGTTTCCATTAACACAGGTGAAGATTTAGGGATAGACTGAATTTTATTTCCTGCTGCAAATTTAATGTCCATAAAGTTTCCGCCTGCTCCGGAATCTATCATAGCTGTAGTTGAAATTTTATTATTACCATATTGCAAAGTGATAGGCACCACCAAATGAGGATGTTGAGTCATCATACCTTCTTCACCCTGAGCCAGAGAAAACAAGGGTTGTGTGACAGAATCCAGTTGGTCTGAAATCTGGGATTGGTGTTGAATCTGTGCACCCTCAGCAGTCATAGCTATTGTTCTTTTAGACTTGTTAGGGCACTTGGTGGCATAATGTCCTGCACTACCACAATACAGGCATAAGTTGTGAGTGCGTCGCCACTGTTTTTCTTCATTGGATAATGGCCCTCTTATTAGATCTACCTGCATAGCCTCAGGTTCAGAGTCTGTAGGTGTTTGTGGGGTCGGAGTAGAAATTCTTGAATAGAAAGTAGGAGTAGCACTTGGTTTAAAAGAGCCCTGTCTTTCCAATCTTCTTTCTGAAAGTCTCCGATCAATACGGATAGCCAACCGCACAAATGCATCAAACTCAACAGGAAGATCAACACGAGCTAGCTCATCTTTTATAGCTTCTGAGAGACCCCTTCTGAAGTGGAACCTCTGGGCTGATTGGTTCCAAGTAGTATCAGTAACCCACTGTCTGAATTCAGCAGCATATTCAGCCACAGAGCGCCTCCCTTGATGTAAATGAAGGAGAGTGGCTTCTGCTGTAGCACAGCGATTGGGATCATCAAAAACTAGGCACATGGCCTCAAGAAAGTCTTTTAAATTTCCCAAGATTGGACTGTCCTGTTCCAGAAAAGGGGAACCCCAGGCCAGGGCTTCATCTTTGAAGAGGGAAAAAATAAATCCCACTTTCTCTCTTTCAGATGGAAAACGGTTAGGTAACATCATGAAATGCAAACGGCATTGATTTAGGAAACCCCTGAATTTTTTGCGGTCTCCTCCAAATTTTTCTGGTAGAGGCAAGCGGGCATCTTGTGCAGGTGTAACAGTAGTAGTAGCAGCAGCCGCAACATCATGTGCCCTGTAGCTGGTAAGCTCACTATGCATTGATCGAACTTCATTTTGCAGTTCAGCTACCTGATCCTGCAGCACTTGAATGGTCTGTGCCTGGGTCTGCATAGTTCTTGCATTAAAAGCAACCTGCTGGGCCAATGCAGAATCTGATCCGACGGTCTCCATGAATGGGCCAGATTATTCTGTAATGATATTGATGTTACAAAGTTTTGGAGTCCAGTAGCCAGATCAGCAATGTTTTCTGCCAGAGGTAGCCACTCGTTACCCAGGTGGTTGAGCCCCTGAGCCTTGAGTGGCCTTCTGGTCTTAAGCAGAGATGGGAGACTGGAACAGAAAGATGATAATCGTAGTGAGGCAAGCCGAGGTCAGTGGGAAGGAGAAGCAGCAAAGTCAAAACAGTCCAAATTCAGCAACAGGAAGGAGAAACAGGAACACGCTGGATTAGAGAGTACAGGAACCACAATAATCTGGCAAAGGTACAGAGACAGGAAGTTGCTTTTATAGGCCAAGAACCAGACACCTGACCAGACACAGCTGAAGTGAGTTGTCACTGATAACCTTGACTCTACAAGCAATAGTATCAGATCTCAGGTAAATTTGCAAAAGGCAGGCTGGTGTACTGGTAAGGAAAAGGTTTAGCACCATGTAAACCAGGGTTCGAAACCCAGCAGAGTCAGTTCCTCACAAGGCATCTGCTTTCCCCACATTGCAGGTGCCTACTCTGCTAACACTTACCTGGCCATGGAGGATGGCCAGCGAGGGAGCTCAGTGTTCCTGTTCCCTCGCGTGGGTCATCTTTAATGAAGCCGGGCGCTGGAATATGACGTCATAATCCGGCACACGGCATCACTAAACTGCGCGAGGAAGCAGTAAAGAGCAGAAGGGAGATCTCCAGACAGAAGATCCCCACACCAGCTCGCCAAGGTAGGGAACAATAAATTAAATGATGTGAGTGCAAGAATGTTTAAGTGTGTGTGTGTGTGTGTGTCTGTCTGTGAGTGAGTGTGTTGGTCAGTGTTGCATTGGCTGCGACTGGACAGTGGAGTACCTGGAGGTGCATGGAGGCATGCAACGCCACGTGACATCAATGTGCTCTACCTTCACAGGGTTTCAAGAAGTAGCGGGCGAATCAGATTTGGCACCGGCTGGTAGAGGAGGGGGTTCTGTAGTTTAGTAGAGGGGGATTCTGTTTTTTTTTATACTGTACTTTTTAAAATAAACCTAAGGTTCTATGAAAATTGAAGGTATTTTTTTTTTGCGTTCCTCATAAACTTAAACCTTGTTTAAGTGGCTCGTGACAGACTTTGAGTTTGACAAGCTTGACCTAAGGTATTAAACTTGGAGTATTTTGACTCTTTTCATGCAACCATTTTACCACCAATCTATGTCAAATGTAAAAATAAAAAATAATTGGTGATATTTTTTTTACACACATAGCAATTTAAGAATACATGTACCGTGAACTTTAGGGGTTACTGCCAAAGAACACCCCAATATGTATTCAGCAACATCTCCTGAGTACAGTAATACCACCCATATATAGGTGTGTCAGGTTCTCTGGGGGCTAAAAGACCCTTTTGGAGGGTGCACATTCCAGTTTTCCAACTTGGAATTTTCACAGCTGGTCATCATGCACCCATGTCCAATTTGGGACATTTTTTAAGCCAGTCAGTGCAATTTACCCCCATCAAACCATATATTTTTTGAAAAGTAGACACCCTAGGGTATTTCAAATGGTGGTATTTTAACACTTTACATGCAGTAATTCTACCACCAGTCTTTGTCAAACCTCTGGGTAGTCATTTTGATGTGTTATTTTTCTCTCACATTGTACTTTAGGCATGGATTCTCAGCTCCTGTTATGTATAACTGACAAAGAACACCCCAACATGTGTTCAGCAACATTTCCCGAGTACAACAGTGCCAAGGGTCAAATGTTGAGCTTTCCCCTTTTCCATGTTTGCACATTAAAATTCGCCAGATTGGTTTGCTGGGCCTATGTTGCTTTTGAGACCGTATAGCACCCAGGAATGAAAATTAACCCCATCATGGCATACCAGAAACATAGAATGTGATGGCAGATAAGAACCATTCGGCCCATCTAGTTTGCCCAATTTTCCAAATACTTTCATTAGTCCCTGGCCTCATCTTATAGTTAGGATAGCCTTATGACTATCACACACATGCTTAAACTCTTTTACTGTGTTAACCTCTACCACTTCAGCTGAAAGGCTATTCCATGCATCCACTACCCTATCAGTAAAGTAATATTTACAGATTATTTTTAAACCTTTGCCCCTCTAATTTAAGACTATGTCCTCTTGTTGTGGTAGTTTTTCTTCTTTTAAATATAGTCTCCTCCTTTACTGTGTTGATTCCCTTTATGTATTTAAATGTTTCTATCATGTCTCGTCTTTCCTTCAAGCTATACATGTTAAGATCTTTTAATCTTTCTTTGTAAGTTTTATCCTGCAATCCATGAACCTAAATGGTGGTTTTAACACTATAGGGTCAGGAATGCATGCTTGTGTTCCTGACCATACAGTGTTCCTTTAAATCAGTGTGATTTTTATATGGAAAAACAACAATTTTGTCAAATCTAGTCAACACCATCGGCCAAGGAGAAAGGAGTCATAACAAGCATCTTGCATTTTGTCAATGTGTCAAACTATTTGCATATATACATATATTTGTATAATTTTAACTGATAAAGTACAAAAAAAAATAAGATTAATAAATGTTATGTTTATTGCATTTAGCACTGGTAATAAATGTGTAATCAAATAGTGTTACATTTATTACATAGTCTTCACTGGACGGTGTCCAAACCCTAAATATATTCCCTGCAAATAAGAATTATTACATCTTATTGGATAAACTCAGTTGAAAATATCTAAAAAATAATAATTTAAAAAATGTAAGCTGCTTTTTCTTGTAAATAATATTTTGCGTGTGACACTTTCTCTAATATTCATCAAAATTGCATCCTACTCTGATTTTGTTGACAGTTAAAGCGCATAAAACATTCTAACTTATTTTCATAATCATTTTAATGATCAGTTTTTAGTTGCAGCTCATTAATACATGTCCACCTCTTGATTGACTATCTATTGGTATAAACTCGTATTTTACCTATAGCTGCCCTTACTGAAATGACATTTTATAACTGTAATTATTTGATTATGCCACTATTCGCATCATATAAAATAAAATAAAAATCTTTATATTCCAGGTAAAAGCTTGCTTTATCATTTGTGGAGAATTAAATAAAGAGAGACTATTATGAATCCAGAATGGATTTGGCAAGTAGTGAACGATCTCCTTTGATAATTAAGCCTCTTGGAAATGCCCCAAGTATAGAAATTGTAAATAGACTATTCGCATGGTTGAAACTCTGAGGCTCAAACGTAGTGACACAGCATTATACGATTTACTTAGCACACAAAAGGCCACAATAGTTAGGGGATGTTGCAAGACAGTTTGCAAACCATTCTAATTGATACTGTGTACTATAGGCCAGCGATGACTACATTTTGGTAGTTCATCAACTATTAAACAACATTAATTTCTGATTAAACTTACTAAACTCACTATGTAAAGTAACAGTTTATCCTTCTCAGAGAAGGAGCATTATGAAAATGTTTGCTATTTGTGATACCCAGATCTAAATTTGCTATTTTGGGGTCAAGAAGGAATTTTTTCCTAGTTTGTTGCAAAATTGAAAGTGCTTCAGACTAGGTTTTTTTTACCTTCTTTTGGATCAACAGCAAAAACATATGTGAGGAAGGCTGAACTTGATGAACGCAAGTCTCTTTTCAGTTATGTAACTATGTAATGATGTAAATATTTTAAAGGAGTCAACAGGATTCTTGTGGTGGGTTAGGGATGACATGAGTCACACTGAGAAGTCATTTCAGGAAAGGAAGACGACGTGACAAAACCGCAACATGTTCTTATTCACGCAAACACAGATAGTTAGAGAAGATCAAATAAGGATTTAAATTAAAATATGATTCACACAACAAGTACACTACTGTGAATAAAGAGCAGAACATTGTCAATTGGCTGTTACTGTGAACAATATTTTATTATTTCATGACAACAGAAGTTCTCATTTTTAAAAAAAACATCCTCTCAACACGACAGTTATGTTATGATATTGCACCACTTGGGGAAGTAATTCACTAAAGAGTGGATTGTGGCTGTAAAAACTTTACACTTTGCAGAATAAAATAGACGTGTTACAAAGAGAATCTAAAAGCCTGCTATATTTGGTTTATGGTTGGAAGGTCTGTCGTTGGATCACCATCTCTCACTGTTTATTTAATAAAGTCATTGATATTCTGCAAGATCATATGGAAACCTTATTAACCCCTTAAGGACCAAGGCTCTTTTGAGATTAGATGCGTTTGTGACCAAAGCCTTTTTGGTACTTCTGTCATGCGTTTATTCTACCACTATTTCACATTGTTTAAGTGTACCCATAACTAAAGAAATCTTGAGCAAAATAGATTCACCAGTTAGTCCTGATTATTAAAATGCCCAATATGTCTAGGATTTTAATTCATTTTAGAAGTTACAAATATTGCAGAAGCAGGGCCGGACTGGGGATACAAAGCAGCCCTGGAAAAAAAATATCTATGCCAGCCCCAAAAGTAATTGTGCCATATATTGTTGCATGTAATATGTAAGGCTATGTCTTGCCACCCCAGATGATTGGTATATATATATATATATTGCCTTTTCTAATATAAAATATTGGTGCTTTCAGAGTAAAACATTTAATTATACGCTAGCAGGCACACACACACGCGCGCAGGCTAACTCGCTAGAAACATCTGCCCTCACATTCTATGTTTCTATGTATAAGAACCATTTGGTCCATCTAGTCTGCCAAATGTTTTAAAATACTTTCATTAGTCCCTGGCCTTATCTTATAGCTAGGATAGCCTTATGCATATCTCACGCATGCTTAAACTCAGTGGTGTATCCTGATTTTGTGCTGCCCTAGGCAGGACAAAACTCAGGCACCCCCCCCGCGCCACCCCCACCCGCGCAACCGCCACCCAACCTTCCCCCCTGCTCTGCCTTCTAAATACACACACACACATTCACTGACAGATACGCATTCACTAGCTAACAGAAACACACACACACACTCACAGGCAAACACACACACTAACAGACATCCACACTAACAGACACACACACACTAACATTAACATACACACTAACAGACACGCACACTAACACACACACTAACAGACACACACAGACAGACACTAACATACACACACTAACATACATACACACACTAACATACACACACTAACACTAACATACATACACACACTAACATACACACACTAACACTAACATACATACACACACTCACTAGTGTTTTTTTTTATTTAACCCCCCCAGCCTCCTTACCTTTGGTAATGCTGGGGGGGGTTCTTCCTCTCCCTGGGGTCCAGTGGCTGCAGGGCGGGCGGGCGGCCGGCGAGGGAGCTCTTCCCCTGAGCGCTCTGCTCAGCTACCTCGTGCGCCGCCAGCAGCGTGAGGCTGGGAGCCGGAATATGACGTCATCAACCCGGCTCCCAGCCTCACTCTGCTGGCGGCGCGCGAGGGAGCTGAGCAGAGCGCTCAGGAGAAGAGCTCCCTCGCCGGCCGCCCGCCCAGCGCTGCAGCCACTGCCGCCCAGCGACCAGAATGTCTGTTAGCCGCGAGGCTAACAAGACATTTGCCTTGGGCATTTGTGGGGCGGCGTTTTTTGTCGCCCCCTGAAAAATGCCGCCCAAGGCAAATGCCTTGTTTGCCTCGCGGCTTAAACTCCTTTACTGTGTTAACCTCTCCATCTTCAGCTGGAAGGCTATTCCATGCATCCACTACCCTCTCTGTAAAGTAATACTTCCAGATATTATTTTTAAACCTTTGCCCCTCTAATTTAAGACTATGTCCTCTTGTTGTGGTAGTTTTTCTTCTTTTAAATATAGTCTCCTCCTTTACTGTGTTGATTCCCTTTATGTATTTAAATGTTTCTATCATATTATCCTGTCTCGTCTTTCCTCCAAGCTATACATGTTAAGATCCTTTAACCTTTCTTTGTAAGTTTTAATCTACAATCCATGAACTTGTTTAGTAGCCCTTCTCGGAACTCTCTCTAAAGTATCAATATCCTTCTGAAGATACGGTCTCCAGTACTGCGTACAATACTCCAAGTGAGGTCTCACCAGTGTTCTGTATAATGGCATGAGCACTTCCCTCTTTCTACTGCTAATACCTCTCCCTATACAACCAAGCATTCTGCTAGCATTTCCTGCTGCTCTATTACATTGTCTGCCTACCTTTAAGTCATCAGAAATAATCACCCCTAAATCCCTTTCCTCAGATGTTGAGGTTAGGACTCTATCAAATATTCTGTACTATGCCCTTGGGTTTTTACGTCCAAGATGCATTATCTTGCACTTATCCACATTAAATGTCAGCTCTCACAACTCTGACCATTTTTCTAGTTTACCTAAATCATTTGCCATTTAGCTTATCCCTCCTGGAACATCAACCCTGTTACATATGCAGGTGCACACACACACAGCTTAATGTAGTGGATCTGGTGTCTATAGTCTGTCCCTGCAGGCTTTTCAATGTAAACACTGACTTTTCAGAGAAAAGGCAGTGCTTACATTGCTTCCAAGCGACACCGCTAGTGACAGACACTCAGACGGCCACCAGAGGTGCTTCCTGTGTAAGTGCTAAGTGCTAAGTGCTCTATGAGGAGATGCTGATTGGTGTAGCGTTTTGCAGCCAATCATATGGCAAAGCAATGGATTGGCTGAGATCATCAAGCTTGATGATGTCAGCCATAAATGCAGGGCCAGTCGAGGGGAGACCAGCACAGCGCGAAAAAATAAATAAAAAGGTGAGTAAAAACACTTTTTAAACACACACACACACATATACCATGACAGACACACAACATACACTCACACTGACAAACTGACACACTTTATTACTACTTGTAGGCGACCGGCCAGGTGGTCGTGCAGGACAGACAGCTGTCTGTCGCAAGGGGAGTTGTGATGGCGGCCGCTAGGGGAGCTGTGCTGTCTCTGTTCCCTTGCCCTCGCGTGCTACCTAATGAGACCGGGGCTGGAATATGATGTCATATTCCAGCCCCGATCTCATTAAGTAACGCGCGAGGGAGCAGAAACAGCACAGACAGCTGTCTGCGCGGCCCCAGCTGCCGACAGCCCACCGGGAAATTTCCCAGTGGGCCAGTGCGGCCCTGGCGAGAAGTCAATTGCAGGTTTAAGGACTTTGCTAATTTTGGCATGATGAGATTACAAGTTTTATAGTACTCACATTGACTCATCTTGACCCTCATATGACTTTTTTTTTCTTCTTTTTAATTTGGTGACTGTCTAACAGGTGCCGACCAGATACAACATAATTAACCCATGCAACACCCCAAAAAAAAAAGAAAAATATAGAAAAAATTGAATACTAAAATACTAATGGCACTTATCCCAAACAAATCACAGTGTTTAAAAGGACACTATAGGCACCCTGACCACTTCAGCTCATTGAAGTGGTCTGGGTGCAGTGTCCAAGGTCCCATAGCCCTGTCATGGTAAATATTGCAGTTTCAGAGAAAATGCAATAATTATCTGCCAGGGTTAACAAACCATAGGCTAAATGTTTACAGGAAGTAATAAGGAATTTGGTACTTAGAGGGTTAAAGGAACACTATAGAGTCAGGAATACAAATGTGTATTCCTGACCCTATAGTGTTAAAAATGCAGTTTAGGCCACTAGCCCCCCTTAAAAATTGATAAAACTCACCTTTAATCCAGGAAGGTCTGCTGGTGCTGACGCTTCCCCAGTGCTGCCTCCTTGGCCGACATCAGAATTGACGATTTTAGCCAATCCAATGCTTTGCGTAGGATGATCTCAGCCAAGGAGGCAGGGCAGGGGAGGGGATAGAGCCAAACGGCATTTTGGACAATCAGTATATCTCCTCATAGAGATGTATTGAATCAATGCAGCTCTATGGGGAAAGTTTAGTGTCTCCATGAAGAGCGCGGAGTGACTGCCACTGGAGGTGTCCTTCGGCAGCAATGTAAACTTGGTCTTTTCTCTGAAAAGGCTATGTTTACAGCAAAAACCCTGCAGAGACTGGCTATAGACACTAGTTGTAGTGTCTATAAGTTGTAGTTGTTCTGGTGACAATAGTGTCCCTTTAAATAAAAACAAACATTTAAGAATAATCTTTACAGTCAACATGTGGTTATTTATCATGAACGTCAGCAAGAGTTCACTTTAAAAATCCATCGCTCAATATTGACCCTGGGTGAGGTAACTCATACAATAAGCCTCACAAACTTAAGCATGGGAAAAGATTTCACCCGAAGACTATTAAAAACGAATTCCTTGCAGTTGGAAGCATTCTACAAGCTGTGATACTCACATGCTATCCAACAACAGAATGCTTAGCAACACAGAGAAGGAACAGGTAGAAATTATAATACAGATACTTTGCAACTGTAGGCCATAAAACAATGGTTAAACCCCAGGACATAGATTAGATTAACCTTTTGTTATGACATTTGTCGGTTTTAGCATGTTGTTCATTCTAAAGAGGTTAAAAATAAGAGGCCATAGCCACTCGGAAAATACGTTAAAACCAGAGATGAATGGGAAAATAGGTCAACATTGGCGACCTCTGTAATGTTACTGGTTACAGCTGCAAGTGACACATACAGAACAAGTATTCTAGAATGTATTTCCCAATGACTTATAGATTTTGGCCTTATTAATAGGTGTATTTTTTGCATGCTCACATCTTTCTAACTATCATTATAAACGGCCTATGGAACACACACCCGGGCTAAATTCTTACTCATTAATGGCTGGTATAACTAGCCTGAAACTATAATTATATTTTTGGATGCAAGGAATTACAATTTTTATCAAACTGTTCAAAAACCGGACTCAAATTACTCCAGCACCATAACCACAATAAACTGTGTCACTTTATAGAGTGTGTGATGCACTGAGTTGGGGCTGCACTCCACAGTATCTGAACAGCCTCCACAGGTTGACCAACCTTCTCTTTATTTGAAGAATCGACCAATTTATGGGCAAACTCTTGTTGTTAGAAACACAGGGTTTTTATAGGTTTCATTTCAATAGATCTTTGAGCTGCACAGAATCAAAATATTGCCAAAAATTCATAGGTTAGTGAGTTATGTTTCAACATTCAGACTTATGACGTATGTTGCTATAGCCAATTTGTAGAATGTTTGACCGCATAATTACGGAATACCAAATAAACTCTTCATACTCCTAGTTTTATTATCTTATAATTGCAAGCCTAGCACAGTGCACTGCAAACATGATACCCTATCTTTAGATAGATATATTAATGCCATCTATGAAATATCACTTAAATTATAGTTTATTTCCTATAGTGTATTTACGACTCAAACATAAGTTTTAATATTAAATAGCAGTGTAGTTGAATGTAGTGGCAGATGGGTAAGATAAAAGGAATAGAACCAGTTTATGTGAGGTTATATGAGGTTATGTTCCTCAGCTAGATGTGACGAAGCATATTTAATATTTAAACTTGAAAACATATGTTTGTTTATGTATTTGAACTGGCTAATTTCAAATATGGCTTCCCAGAACAAAAAATCTATACTAGGTTTGTAAATTGTCTAACAATACTGCATGAATCATGCCTTGAATTTGCACCATTAAATAAAAATATTTCGCTGAAAAAAATCACCTGGAATTTGCATTAACCTTTTTGTCAGGAGAGGCTACATTTTCTTTTTTTAATTTCTATTTAAAGGAACACTATATAATGCCCCTCTGCCTTTGTACCCCCCCCCTCCACATTCGCACATTCAGCCGAAGAGGAGGAGAAGAGGCGGAGAGAAGGAGGAGAGCTCCCTGCCCGGCGCTGGAGAAAGGTAAGATTTTAACCCCTTCCTCTCCCCAGAGCCCGGCGGGAGGGGGTCTCTGAGGGTGGGGGCACCCTCAGGGCACTACAGTGCCAGGAAAACGAGTATGTTTTCCTGGCACTATAGTGGTCCTTTAAATACATTACATATAGGGACAAGTAAACAGAATATTATAAATCCTGGACAGTGACAGTTCTCTCTTGATTACAATGTAACAATAAAGGTTGGCTCAAACACGCAATTAGCAATTTCATTAACAGAGATGCCACCACTTTGTAGTCTACAGCAGAGGAAGAGGATCTCAATGAACAGACCATTTTATTTCCTTACCACCATGATTCAATTAGTTTTGATATTCCCCCATCCATTTCTTCAGGGGAATGTCCATCTGTGAGACAGGTAAGACTCTCAGGAATCTTTGTAGACCAAGAGCACAGCTAGTGGAAAGCATGAATTTAAATATCCAAAGAAGTTTATTTAAAAAATAAATAAAAATAAAGTTATTTATAATAAGCCTTATGCCCTGTTCTGGCTAACTGTGCAGAAAGCATGAAATGCATTGACCTCTGTTTGTATCTTACTAAATCATCTCTAACATATATGGTTTTATATACAAAACCAAAGAGATAGAAAAAATTAAAAAAACATACATTTAAAACACTATACCAAAATAAACGCCAATTGAATGGAAGTACAATTACTGTACTGGTTGTTGGCTGACTTGTTGGGCTCTACCCAATTAATGCCATTTAAGCCTTGACTCCGTGAGATACAACCACTTTATAGAGGGCAGACTCCACCCCTTGAAGCAATTACTCAATGATGGCTCTAAAAGACAAGACAACATGCACGCCTGTCTCCGAGGGCCTTTTATGACCTCATCACCCGGTGCAAAGCCAAAGGGTGATGTAAAAAACCCGGTTGATTTATACAAAGTTATGGATGTACACAGCACTAAGGGGCACAGTTTAACACAGCCTTTCACTGCAAATTATCCACGTTATTCCTTGGTTTTTAAAAATTAAATGTATTTCCCTATTTGTTATACTATGAATAAATGGAATGTATTGTGTGCTCTAGCAAAAACCAACTTTATTATATATTAAGGTCTATAAGAATATTAAACCAGAAAAAAATCACATCAATAATGTAAAGTAAGGGTTAACATCTTATTGAAGCAATACATAACTAGAAGCACTGTATTCAGTGTCCCCTTGTACAGTGGGTAATCATGCTGGATGAAGACCCCATGTATGGCCGATACCAGCTAGGTTTTTGGGCATCAGTGATGGAATTGTACAATTATTGCTCGTCACTCCAACCCCTTTTAAATTTCACTGCATCCTCACACCCCATCTCCTGACTCCCCCAAACTACTGGTGTATCTCTTTGCTCCCTTATGCCTATAGTGTGCCTATTATGTAGAAATCACCATTTAGTCGATGGACACCTAATGAAAAACATACATGCATTTAACTCTGCGTTGGTGGCATATCTAAAATCAGCTTGCAATATATATATATATATATATATATATATATATTTTTTTTTTTTTTTTTTTCTTGCTTGCTTGTTTGTTTTGTTGTGCATGTAGGTACAAAGCATCGTCAAACGTCACAACAGCGTACATAGATACATACAGTTAGTGGCATGAGTAAATGCACACTTTTTGCTTTATGAACAAGCTTAACGTAATGTGTCGCAGTAGTGAATTGCAGTGTGTGTGTGAACTAAGACTGTTGCGTGAGAGTTATGTAGTTTAGGTCAGGCTAGGTACAGTATAATAGAGAGTAGCATGCTTGGCTATCCTTTAGCATAGACATTAATAAAACAAGTATAATGCACTGCTAGAGTTTAAACATGGTGTGCATACATGAGATATTTGTCATATTTGTCATAAAGGCAAAATATATTTAATCTACTGCAGCCCACGAGGTCAGGCTACAAAGAGTGACCGGTGCATTTCACCTGTCACCTGGGGTAGACAGCCCACTACCCCCAAGTTGGTATGCCACTGGTCAAAATATTGCCAAGTCCACATAGGTGGAACAAACTCTCTATACACTTGAATTGGTGATGTGTATGTCTAAATTATTGCAAGCAGGAATCTGGTTAAAGAAGAATAGCATGTCTGAGGGCATCTAGACCCAGAGATAGGGTCATTTGTCAAAAGAATATCTCAAAATCTTGACAAGATCAGCTGCTTAGCTTCTCAGCCATATCTCTAGCCACCAGCAAGACAGTTGAGAAAGGCACAGAATCAATCAAGATCCACAACATTTTTTATTTATTTATTTATTTTAAACCCACAATGAGAATTAGTCCTAATCACACCAGTAGTATTGGCTCTTTAAAAAACAAAACAAAAACATTTGCAACAAACGTTAGAGGGCGCTGCTCCAAATGACCCCGTGCACCAGCGTCAATTGATAGGGCCATGTGGAATCTGGTTCCTTTAATTAATACCATTATTAATACCATTACCAGTACCTAGTTCAGAGTGATGCAGGCTGCAGTCTTGCAGCAAAAACACAAAAAAACAAACACAAAATATTTAGAAAACGTTTTAATAGCTCATAACTAAATCAGTAACATAATGAACAAACATGCACAGGATTTCGGTTTAAACAAATCATAAGTCTGGTTGAAATTGTGTGTCCTTTATAAAAGAATACTCTCAGAAGAAATAAAATTTAAAATAAGTGTATATTTTTTATTCTCAGATTTAGCTATTCTGTGTTAATTCAGTTATGCTTTCTTCCACTTCTGACAGCCTCTTCAGCATCTGGTTGATTCTTGTTTCATTGAATTCCAAGCAGAGAAATTCAGATTCCTACAAAAGTACAAATTATACACATTATCTCATTATAAGAAAATTACTCTTCCGAGATGCAAGCTAATCCAGTTATGTTTATACTGTAATTCATGGTGGATGGATGCAGATGGCCTAATTGTAGTTTAAAAAAAAAAAAAAAATCTAATTCAGTCAAAAAATAAAAGCATAATTCCTTTAACCCATTCATAAGCAGTGGTATTTTGTTTCAGTATGCATAGACAGCATATTATTTCATTGAAACAAAAACTAAATTTTGGTTTGAGAAAACTTTTTTTTTATGAAGATACGTAGAAAACCCCAAACAATGTTCTAAATAAATATAATTTTGCAATATGTAATATACTCCCTCCCCCCCCTAGTTTTGCATAATATATATATATATATATATAAATAAATAAATATCTCCACGTACATTCTATATGTTGCCACATTTTCATAACCCATATCATATCCCCCTCATATTACAGCAATGTTGCCTCTTTGGACGCACACAATTATACAGACACACTGATAAACGCACACATAAGTAAACTCTGATATATACACACTTTCACAAACACTGATGCACAGACACACATTGGTACACACACATACAGATACAAATACACAAACCCAGTGCATCTATGGCTGTGTGTATTAGTACGCATGTGTGGGTCTGGCATTGTGTGTGTGTGTGTGTGTGCGCGTGTCTCCGAGTGTATCTGGCAGTGAGTATATATAAGTGTGTATTTGTTTCTGTGAATGTGTTTGAAATGCATATCTGTGTCTGTGAGCATGTGCGTGTGTGTAAACTGCTTGCAATGTGCTGGAGGGAGTTGATGCGTGTTTTGGGCGAAGCTGTGTTGTCTGTGTGAGAGGTGATAAGAGTATTTGGGTTATCTTTCTCATAAACCTCTCAAAATATCTAGTTAAGTTGACAACCGATGTGTAATATTTAGGCCAAATAAAAATATTTATCTTGACCTAGTTGGAACCCCACTGCTCTCTATGTGAATAAAAAGCACATAAAAAACCTAAACAATCTACTAGAATGAAAACTGTAATGCGTTACAAT
>OW240913.1:317741238-317929108 GCA_933207985.1 Pelobates cultripes | reverse complement strand
GGGTTCAGATCAGGTGAACAAGGAGGCCATGCTATTAGATTTTCTTCTTTTATACCCTTTCTTGCCAGCCACGCTGTGGAGTACTTGGACGCGTGTGATGGAGCATTGTCCTGCATGAAAATCATGTTTTTCTTGAAGGATGCAGACTCTTCCTGTACCACTGCTTGAAGAAGGTGTCTTCCAGGAACTGGCAGTAGGACTGGGAGTTGAGCTTGACTCCATCCTCAACCCGAAAAGGCCCCACAAGCTCATCTTTGATGATACCAGCCCAACCAGTACTCCACCTCCACCTTGCTGGCGTCTGAGTCGGACTGGAGCTCTCTGCCCTTTACCAATCCAGCCACGGGCCCATCCATCTGGCCCATCAAGACTCACTCTCATTTCATCAGTCCATAAAAACCTTAGAAAAATCAGTCTTGAGATATTTCTTGGGCTCCAGTCTTGACGCTTCTTCAGCTCTTTGTGCGTGTCTTGTTCAGTGGTGGCTCGCCTTTCAGCCTTTCTTACCTTGGCCATGTCTCTGAGTATTGCACACCTTGTGCTTTTGGGCACTCCAGTGATGTTGCAGCTCTGAAATATGGCCAAACTGGTGGCAAGTGGCATCGTGGCAGCTGCACGCTTGACTTTTCTCAGTTCATGGGCAGTTATTTTGCGCCTTGGTTTTTCCACACGCTTCTTGCGACCCTGTTGACTATTTTGAATGAAACGCTTGATTGTTCGATGATCACGCTTCAGAAGCTTTGCAATTTTAAGAGTGCTGCATCCCTCTGCAAGATATCTCACTATTTTTGACTTTTCTGAGCCTGTCAAGTCCTTCTTTGACCCATTTTGCCAAAGGAAAGGAAGTTGCCTAATAATTATGCACACCTGATATAGGGTGTTGATGTCATTAGACCACACCCCTTCTCATTACAGAGATGCACATCACCTAATATGCTTAATTGGTAGTAGGCTTTCGAGCCTATACAGCTTGGAGTAAGACAACATGCATAAAGAGGATGATGTGGTCAAAATACTCATTTGCCTAATAATTCTGCACTCCCTGTAGTACCAATATTCAGGTAGTATAGATAGTTAACCAGATGCATATTCGTAAGCAAACGTAATAATAAAAAAAAAAAAAAAAACTTTTAATTGTTATAGATTCAATAATATCAATAGATCAAAATTGGATACATATCAAATATAGCTAGAGTTGGTCTAAAACAGTGATGGTGAACCTTTTTGAGCCAGAGTGCCCAAACCGCAATACATGCCAACTTTTTTTTCCTCAAAGTGCCAACACGACAATTAAACCTGAATACTGTGGTTTAAGTTTAGAAAACACAACTCATACAGTTGTCCGAACTTATTAAAAACTTTTGCTTTAAAAGAAGAGCCCAACAACAGAGAGTTCAATGATACAAAATTTTAAATAATTATATAAATAGATAAAATTAAGCTTATATTTATTAGTATCTCCAACAAATGCAATACACAGACTGCTGAACACATTCACACACCTACTGCTTAATAAACACACTACTGAATACACAAACACATATACAGACTGCTGAATACATACACACAGTCTGCTGAATACATACATTGTGAAGTACACACACACAGTCCGCTGCATGCATACATACATACTGCATTGAGTGGGAGGTTAGGGGCTCTGTCTGTGGCGAGGTTTGCTGTGTGTGTGGGAGTAGGGGTAAAGAGACAAAAATTTTTTTAATATATATATATATATAAAATTTAGAGTCTCCCCCTTCTTCTTACCTTTGGTGAAGGAGGGGGTGGGGAGCCAGCCCCGGTGGTCCGCTGGTGGTAAGTATAAGTCTGCAAAGCAGCTCTCCTGTCCTTCCACGCGATGTTGTGTGAAGCGTTGCCATGATAACGCGCGGCAACGCTCCACACAGATTGCTCACGGGATGACAGGAGAACTGCTTCCTAGAGCCCTCCCCCTGCCTCAGGACATGTAGTAGACGCCTGCCATTTTGGGCAGGCACTTTCTCTGTATTGATGCAGGCAGCCAGTGATTCCCTCCCCCGGCGTCCTATGGTCACGTGCCCACAGAGAGGGCCCGGCGTTCCACAAGTTCGCCATTACTGCTCTAAAAGATAGCTATTCGGTATCACTACATATATTATATTAGCTGCTTATTTGAGCGAAAAATATAGTTGGTGCATAAAGATTATTGTTCAAAGGGTCCATAATAAAGTCTTATGAAAACCTTTGTAAGTTCTATTCAGTATGTCTTGTCAAAAGATCGGTTTTTGTATTTTTTGAGGGGTTTGTACAAATACACTCCTTGATAATTGTATGGTTATAAAAGTAACAAAAAAATAAGACATAGTTACACAATAGTAATGGCTTGGCACAGCAAGCGATGGTAGATGCAAATCTGGGAAAGACATTATTTTGTCTAGGATGATACATATATATGGTTGCTGTAATCTAGGGTATATGGCGTTAGCCTGGAATACTGCACATCTATAGCGTTGAACTAGGACTCATGGCCATAGGACCAGTCACCGCATCTGGGAAGTCACTCTAATTATATGTAGAACCCCCGGCTCTAGCCTCCTAAACTGGCTATATATAGTTGTTTTAATTGAAGCACATGGTTCGTAGGTGCTTATACTGCTTATGTGTAGTCGCATTAATCTAGGGCACAGGTCAATTTGTTGCTTACGTGTAGTCACTTTATAACATGGAACATTAGATTCATAAACTGCATACACACAGCGTACAGTCACCGCAACTAAGACATCAGACCAGGGATTTATATACTGGTTATATATAGGCTCTCCAGACAAGGACATGAGGTAATAGATTCCTATACTGCAGAAAGTTGCTTTAAACTAAGCCATAAGGCAAAAGATTCATATGTTACATTCCTATAGTCGTTTGAACGAAAATATGAGGCATTATATTCCTATACTGCGTAGATATATTAATTGTGAAGCAAAATAGAGGACATAATAGATTCATATAGTCACTGCTACTAAGACATATGGCGATAGATGGGTATGCTACATGTGTATAGTCGTTTTAAAGAGATGAGGCATTAGAATTATTTACTGATATATATATATATATTTGTAGTCAGGGATATTAAGCCGTATCTGGAGTAGTAGGTGATGATTGCTAGTCGATTGTGGTGTGCCTGAACCGACGATCAGGTAGGCCTGAAATAATGAGGGTCCACCTAAATAGTATTTGCTAAGGGGTGTTGGTGGGTGGGGAGTCTGGGTCAATCTCGGCCCTGATTAGAGGTAGGTCTGGGTATAAATAGGCCGGTTAACCCCTCCCACAACTACAGGCTCCGCCTTAACATTTGAAGTCGGGGCTATTAAGCCGTATCTGGAGTAGTAGGTGGTGATTGCTAGTGGGTTGTGGTGTGCCTGAACCAACGATCGGGTAGGCCTGAAATAATGAAGGCAAAAAGGTTTTTTAAACAGAACACTTTAATGCTTTATAAATTCACACGGGCAATTCCTTGAAAGCTTTCCTAAGTTCGTTTTCTGGCTGTGGAATGTATTTGCCGTAAGCTGCTGATTTTCACCTTCCAAGTTTTTTAATGAGGTGTACAGGGACGTTTTTTGCTGGATGCGGCTGAAGCGGCGCTGATCCTAAATGAGTGTCCTGAGATGGACATGGGGTCATGACCCAGACTGACCACCAAGGCCCTTGCGTAGTGTATGAATTTAGCTGTGGACAGGGGTTTGTCGGTAATTGTGAGTAGGGGTGAGTAGCTTTGTTTATCTTTGAGGGAGAGGCAGAAAGTATCTAGGACTGCCACCGGACACCATTTATTATGGGTCGGGAAGTACTGGATCTCCGAAGGAGGTCCCATCTGATTTGCTTTGGACTCTCTTAGAAGTAGTATGTAGTTTTCGTAGATCCCTTATTCTGATGTAACTTGTGTTAACAGATAGACTATGCACCGTGAATTCGTTGGGCCTTAAGAACCCGTAAAACGTAATGTACATTGCCGCTTTGAGTACGCAGTTAGTACTAGGTTCAAATGGGCTGGAATCTAACAGATCTGATAGACACTTAAATTTATTCCCGTCAATTGGTTGCCTTTTGGCTGTTGGAGGGCCGTCTGTGCGAAGTCTACCTTTTAGGACGTTTTTCAGAAGATAGGATGACATGAAAGGTTTTTGACATGGAAATAAGGTGAGGTAAAGTTTGATGGTGTTATGTGCCAGCTTAAAGTGTAGGTGGCAGTGAGCAGTGAAAGCAACTATCTTGTCGATGGAAAAGGTGTTGGTGATGTGGTGTTCGGACGTGAACCTGGAGAAAATAGTAAGTGCTCTATCGTAGGACTTCTTTGTGTTGTCTGACAGAGCAGATTTTGCCAATGTTAGTGCGTGTTGTTTCAGCCGTATCAGTCCATTATCAGGTCCTGAAATGTGGGGGTAGGCTCGGGTTTGATGTCCGCCGTGGGGTGGTGTTCGAAAAAGGCCTGAAAGTTGGAGTGAGAGAGAGCGTCAGCTGCAATATTTTTTCGACCTGGTATGTGCATGCAAACCAAGTGGAAGTTGAGAGTTGCTGCCAGCCAAGTGAGTCTCCTCATGAGTCTCATGATGACTAGGGATGCAGATCTGCCTTTGTTAATGATCTCGCATGTGGCTTCGTTGTCGGAGAGGCATTTAACAGCTTTGCCCTCCCACAACAACCCAAAGTGTGTGCTGCTGCCACAATTGGGTAAAGTTCGAAAAGCGAGGATGTGGTATTAAATGCCTGTAATGTTGAGGTTTCTGATGGCCATGAGTCACGGAACCACTGGTTGTTGTATATGGCCGCAAACCCTGTGTGGGCTGCTGCGTCGGTCCATATGACCGGGGAATCTACATCGAGTGAGGGTATGAACATTGACCTCCCATTCCAGGAGGAAAGAAATCTGCCCCACATTAGTAAGTCTGCTTTGGCGTTATCATCAATGTGAATGTGAGTATTGTTGTGGGGGGTCTCCGTTAGGAGGTGTAGCAAGCGTGAAATGAATGCCCGACCCTGTGGTATAATGCGGATCGCAAAGTTTAGTAAGTCCAGGAGAGACTGTAGCTCTTTGCGGGAGCAATTGTTTTTTCTCATGAACCATGTGATTTCGTTAGTGATGCGGTTAACCTTCTCGTCTGGTAGACTCGCCACCATAGATGTGGAATCGAGATGGATCCCTAAGAAGGTTAGGGCTGTAGAGGGACCTTTTGTCTTTTCCCTTGATAGAGGGACTCCTAGTGTGGAGAAAAGTGCAGCAGTTTTATCAAGGCTGTGGGGAGTACAGTTAGGTTCCTCTACCGTGAGGAAGTCATTCAAGTAGTGTATTGCTACTGGGCAGCCACACACATTTAGTAGTAGCCAGCACAGTGTTTCGGCGAACAGGTCGAACAGTTTGGGACTGCTTTTGTCCCCAAACGTCAAACGCGTGGCAAAGTAGTACTGGCCCTTCCATTTAACTCTGTGTAAATGCCACAGGGACCGATGTATGGGTAGCAACTTGAAAGCGTTAGGGATATCAGTTTTACCTAACCAGGCACCTTTACCTGCTTTCAAGATCGCCCTCACTGTTATCCACTGTGGCATACTGTAGTGAAAATTCATCGGATGATATTAATGAATTAATGCTAGGAACCACAGATGAATGAGGCGCTGATAGTTCAATGAAGTTTTTTATTGTTAAATTTCCCAGTTGCAATGCCAATTAGGTTAGTTCTGAAACTAGCGTATGGGAGGGGGGTGTAAATGGTTGATCTCTGCTGTGAGCAGTGAGTCGGTGGTGACAGGGTCTAGCATGGCTGATTGCAGGTTCCTGCATTCTAGGGTGCCCCCCAAGGTTGCCACTAGCCCAGTGTGGAATCCTACCGTGAACCCTGTGGTAAGGAACTCGACCAAGTGAGGGGAGGGGTGGTTGGAGAGATAATAGGTGAGGTTGCTAACATTAATTTCCGTGAGTCATTATCTAGGGAAAAGCCGATTAGGGCACATGGTCTCTGCGTGTGCCCTAAAGCAAAGGGAACAGACATGCAATAAACGACAAGCACTGAAGCTACAGCCTCCCGCATTGAAGTTATTGCATATCTGTGCTTTACCAAAAAAGACAATGGGTCTGCCCAGTTTGTCCTTGACCACCCTGTCTGATTTGGGAGTGGGGTCTGCGTGGCTAGTGGGGGGTTGGCTCAGTTCAGAGGGGCACAGATTGGTGGAATGTGCGGTTGATGCGCAAAGGGCACAAGACGGAGGCTTGAGGCCGGCGAAGTGGCGGCAGAACAGCTCCGTATCTAGTTGGCTCCAGTCTGATCGTATGTTAAACTGAATCAGCACTGCCGCCGCCTTCGCCAAGAATGACCTATGATAATCATAGAAAGAGTAGCCTCCGTACTTGTTGCCTAGGTCCACCAATTTGTGGAGGTAAAGGTCCAGCTCTTCTCTGCATTGAGGGAAGACAAAACAGATGACATCCCTGTATAAGCCAAAAGCTATCATGAAATCAGGGATGGCTAGCTTCTTGTTAAGCCTGGGGTCCCTAGCCTTGAGTACAACGGATACCTCCCCATAGCAGTAAGTCTTGGGATGCTATGAGGAGCGATACCAGGTTGACATCTTTCCCTTCTAAAATGTCTTTCTTAATAGCCTTGGGTACTAAGTGGGCCGGAGTGATGATGTGTGTTTTGTAGGTGCTGGGTTGGAAATTGTGCTGTTACCCGGGTTAGGCAAAGTCTGTGGTAGGGTGGAGGGTATAGCTGCTGGGGTGTTTATGGCCATTTGATTTTCAAGTTTCTCCAGTCTCTCGTTGATGAGGTTAGCTGAAGAAAGAAGAGCAGACATGGTGGCTTGAAGTCCAGGCGTACTTCCGTTGTTTGCCTGTGTGCTGGTGCCTGGTCGCGGGGTGTCAGGGTTAGCGTTCAGGAGGCGGCATAGTTCCGCTTTGCGGGCCGTGGCCGGGTATAGTATGCCTCATCTCCTGAGTTCGGCTGCGATCTTGGGTATGGTCCAGGAGCGTAGGGACACTGGACTAGCCGTCTCTACATTATCCACTGGGGTAATTGGTCTGGTTGGGCTGGAGATTCTGGCTGGGGTGCTGGGTAGGAAGACATCCCTATGTCCGAAGCGTGTGACATTCTATAACAAGTGTAAGTACATGAGTTAGGGGACATTGATTCGATTGGGGGAAGGTTACTTTTGGGCGAGTTAGTTATGTTTTTGTGGGGAGTGAAACTCCTTGTTATGGTTGAGTGATTAGGGTGCTCGTACATGTCTATGGTGAGTTTGCCCGTGATGCCGGTTGGTGAAGCGGTCTTTGTTTGTGAGGGCCGAGCAAGCGTGATGACGTACGATGTAGAGTGAACTATGGAACGATGTGGGGGTGTCGTGCCTCCGTTGCGAGTTTGATGGATTTATCCACTGAATGTGGGCGTGGTTGAGGACTGTGATTGAAATGGGGCCGTTGTGTTGGCCTTGTAACCTGTTGGTCTGTCAGGTGTGTGTCTGACAGGGTGTGAGTACTAATTGGAGAAATAGATGGGAAATAAAGGTAGATACATGCGGCTAGTGAGTTTGTGCAATTGCTTTGAGCTACGGGATGGAATTAAGTTCTTTACAGGACTGTTGTGGCACGTGAGTTGCCTGACTTGGCTTGGAGACCTAAGATGAGGAAAAATTAAAGTTTTTGGCATGACGTACGTGAGCATGGCCTTAACGAAACTTGGCCGGTGGATACGAGGTCGAAGTTCGTGGACTATGAGTTGTCCATGAGGCCTAGGCAATGTATAGAGTGAGTATGCGACTAATACAGAAATTGAAAAAACAAATTCTCTCACTTACCTGTTTGTTTATGGCAGTGAGGTATTCAATGACGTTGTGATCCTATATTAGGGATTGCCTAGCTGAAATAACTGAGAAAAACTGGGTGAGTATGTACGATCTTCTGGTGAAGATAGTATGTTTGTTACTTAGGTGTGTATTCCTTTACGTGTTCTCATCTTTTTTTTAAATTTTTTTTATAGAGTGAGGCCCCTTTAAGTGGAAAAGCTTCACTCTCATTCTCCCGCCCCCCCCCCTCCACCCCTATTCCCTTGAAGCTCAGGACTACATTGTTGTGGTATTTTAGGGTTAGTAGTGGTTGTATTTGATGATTGGCTGGGGCTGATGGGAGTGATAGGCTGTGGTACTTGGTAAAGCGAGAGGAGAGAAGATTGTGATGACGGGGGGAGAGGGGCTTGGCATTCGGCCGGGGTGTGTGTGCTTGCCAGCCCCTCCGCCCCTCTGACTGGTGGGCTGTATGCCCGGAGGTCCCAACGTTAAGGGAGAACGTATGTGCGCCAGGGGGGCCTGGAGGACGCCTACCAACCCGTGATTGGTGGTTGCGTGAACCCGGAAGGAAGGCGTGTCGGGTAAGGGGGTTGCATGTTTCTGTGGGAGGAATTGGTACTCACGTGACCGGTAGTGTTTGCGGTTTAGATGCGACGCCATGAACGTCGGTGGAAACACGTTGTGGAGTCTGTTTGCGGCGGCTGGCTGGACTGCCGGCGGGTATGGGTGCCCACCGAGTATCTGGAGCTGGGTTTAGCTGCGGGTTAAGGGTAGTTCTTCTGCTAACGTGAGCACTGCTGCGGCTGACCGGAAAAAAACGGCCCGGTTGTCCTCGTGGTCCTAATGTAGGACCTGACTGCGGCTGGCTGAAATGCCATTGGGTAAGGGTGCCCTCCGGTCGTCGTTCAGATGCTGGCTGCGTGAAGTAGGAGTCTTTTTGCGTTGCTGCCGGACTGGATCAGGAAGTGGACGCAAGAGAGTCTGGGTCAATCTCGGCCCGAATTAGAGGTATAAATAGGCCGGTTGACCCCTCCCACAACTACAGGCTCCGCCTTAACACACACACACACATATATATATATATATATATATATATATATATATATATATATATATATATTTGTGTTAAGGGCTCATGATAGTACAGAAGATACAAACACTGATAAGTATGGGATAGTGTGAAAGAGCAAGTCGGTTGTGGTGTGCCGGAACCGACGATGAGGTAGGCCTGTAAATAAAGAGGGCCCACCAATAAGAAATGTATGAGAAAAAGGAGTTAATAAAAGAGGAGTGGGTGGGAGGGTGATGCAGCGCTGACCTCGAACGGTATGGAGCCAGGTAAGGGGTGTCCCTTAAGTAGGGAGAAGGTGAGTCATACGCCCCTCCCACAATTACAGGCCAAAAGGCCTTAATACTTGTGTTAAGGGCTCATGATAGTACAGAAGATACAAACACTGATAAGTATGGGATAGTGTGAAAGAGCAAGTCGGTTGTGGTGTGCCGGAACCGACGATGAGGTAGGCCTGCAAATAAAGAGGGCAAAAGTAGAAAATATACTTTATTACGAAACGAGCAGTATACATACTTCAACCAGACATATCTTGAAAGGCATTTCTAACTTCTTGTACCGGGTTAGGTATGTATCTAGAGTATGCAGAAGACTTCCAGCGCCCTAGTGACTTGATAACATGTACTGGAATGTTTGCACTGGACGCTGTGGAGGCCGCCCCTATGCGGAAGGAGTGGCCCGAATAGTTAGCTGATTTTAGGCCTAGTTGTGTAAGTAGGGACCTGACGTGGGTCATGAAGGTGGTGGTAGTGAGTACCGAACCTTGTAGACAGAAAAGTGGTTGAGATGGTGATGCTTTGAAATGCTGAGTATAGGTGTCCAGTAATGTGACGGGGCACCACACGTTGTGGGTAGGATAGTATCTAACCTCTACCGGGGGTGCGTGTTGATTGGTTTTGGAGTGATGCAGAGTTAAAATATAGTAATCCATGTGTTTCGTTAAGTGTGAATGAAGCAGAATGTGAGTGGACTGGGATGTGTTGATGGCGGTAAATTCTCTTGGTCTCAAGAAACCATAAAAAGCTACGTATATGGCGGTTTTTATAACAAGGTTTGTGTTGTTCGCAAAGGGTTTTGAATCTAGTAGGCTGGATAAATCCTTGAAGATATTGAAGTCTATAGGTAGCCTTTGCGCGGTACGTGGGGGTTCGGATCTCTGGATACCTCTAAGGATGTTTTTTATCTGGTAGGAGGACATGAAACTTGTGTTGTTTGGTTGTAATGTTAGCATGTGATGTTGTATGCCTGTCAGATATAGCTTGATTGTGTTGTAAGATAATTTAAGTTTGAGGTGGCAAAAAGAAGCAAAACCTAACAAAGATGTCATGATGAAAGGTTGTGTGACGTTGTGCAGTGACAGGAATCTTTTAAATAGAAGGAAAGCCCTGTCATATGTTCTCCGGGTATTGGTGGACAGTGCTAATTGTGCCAATGTCCTGCTATGTTGCATAATAGCTTCTAGTCCATGACTAGCTGGTGGAAAGGTGGAGTGGTCGTGGCTGTACGTGCGGCTGGACGGAAGTATTTGCCGAAAAGCCTGAAAATTGAAACGAGACAAATTGTCAGCAGCCGTGTTACAAACACCTGGGACATGGACACAAAACAAGAAGAAATTGTGGCATGCAGCTAGCCAGGTGAGTTTCCTCAAGAACCTCATAATGGTCAGTGACTTGGATCGGCCTTTGTTTATGATGTGGCAGGTAGCTTGGTTGTCTGAGTGGCAACGTACTGACGAACCTGCCCATAGATGCCCCCATGTAACGGCAGCTGCTACTATGGGATACATCTCAAATAGAGCTGAGGTAGTGGAAAACCCTTCCAGGTCCTGTACCTCTGGAGGCCAGCTACCCCAAAGCCATTCATTCCCGTAAATTGCTGCAAAACCTGTGGTAGACGCCGCGTCTGACCAGATGGTAGGTGAGGAGTCAGACAATTTAGGGAGAAACATGCTTTTCCCATTCCAGGTGGTCAAAAAGTTTCTCCACATAAGTAGGTCTGCCGTGGCTTGGGTATCCAGTGGTAACCTGTGTGCATCATGTCTAAACAGTGGGAACATGGTTAGGAGCCGTGAGATGAAAGCCCGGCCTTGAGGTATTATGCGCATGGCAAAGTTCAGTGACCCAAGTAGAGACTGTAATTCTTTGCGATTGCAAGTACCGAGGTGTATGTAGAGGTTAATGTTGGTGAGAATGTTCTCTATCTTGGTGCGTGGCAGGCTGGCTTGCATGGTGGCTGAGTCTAGCATGATTCCCAGAAAGGTGATGACTGTATCTGGTCCTTCAGTTTTGGTGGGGGAGACTGGAACACCCACCTGTTTAAAAAGACTGATGGTTGCTATGAGGCTACTGGGAGGGGAAGTGTTCTCTTCGATCAGTAAGAAATCATCCAGGTAGTGTATAACTGTAGGGCATCTGGCTACATTTAATAATAACCAGCATAATGTTTCGGCGAATACGTCGAAAATGGCCGGACTACTTTTTGAACCAAACGTTAGGCGTGAGAAAAAGTAGTAGTGCCCGGCCCACTTAATGCCATGCAGGTGCCATAGTGTAGGGTGGATAGGCAATAATTTGAAGGCATTTGTAATGTCAGTCTTGCTGAGCCATGCTCCGACCCCTGCCTGCATGATAGCTGTAATGGCGTGATCTATGGTGGAGTATTGAAGTGAAAATTCCTCAGAGGGGATAAGGGAGTTCAGACTAGGTGAGGCAGAGGTGTGAGGTGCAGACAGATCGATGATAAGTCTTTGTTTGTGGGAAGATTTCCCTGTGACAATACCGATGGGGTTTGTCCGCCATGTGGAAAAAGGAGGGGACTGAAAGGGTCCCAATAGGAAGCCCTCTGCCACTTCTTTGGCTATGAGTGTGCTAACCGCTGTAGGGTTTTGTTGTGCAGATTGTAAATTAGGACATTCAAGGATTCCTGAAGGCATGTGTATGAGACCAGTATGGAATCCTTGTGATAGACCAGTGATGATGAAGTCTACCAAATGTCTGGATGGATGTTGTGACAGTAATGCCGTGAGTACAGAAATATTTATCTCAGTTAAGTATTGCTTAGGGTACATTTTATTTGGACACATGGTTTTCGCATGTGCCCTAAAACATTTTGAACATATATGCAATAACCGACAACCGCTGTAATTACATGCACCGACATTGAAATTATTACATATTTGGGACTTCCCCAAAAACTTGATAGGTCGACCCAGTTTGTCTTTGGGTGTTCTCTCTGCTGACACAGCGGAGCTAGTGCCCTGCGAGGTGGTAGGTTCGTTCGCAGTGGTCGGACAAAAATTGGCAGTATGAGCCATGGAGGAGCAGTGTGCACAGGCCGGTGCTCTTAGACCTGCAAAGTGCCTGCAAAAATGATCGTATCAATCTTACTCCAGTTGGACCTTGTCCCGTACTGTGAGAAGGCGCCAGACACTTTGGCAGAAAAGGATCTATGGTAGTCATAGAAAGCTGACCCACCATATTTGTTGCCCAGATCAACCAGCCTGTGCATATATAAGTCAAACTCCTCACGTCTGTGGGGATATACCGTACAGACCACATCCCGATAAATGCCAAAAGCTAATACAAATTCTGGAATGGTTAGCTTCCTATTTAATCGTGCATCCCTGGATTTGACTACCACAGAAATATCGTCATAAGCGTAGGTCTTATGTTCCACTATATCCTGGGAGGCAATTAGTAGTGAGGCCAGATTGACATCTTTACCTTCCAGGATATCTCTCCTGAGGTGCTCAGGAATCATGTGGGCAGGGTAAACTTCTTGGTCATCCGAGGTGATAGCTGGAGAAACTGATTGCAACTCCACCACTGATGGGGGAATTGCCGTGGCCGGTCCAGCCATAGTGAGGGCTGTAGTGACCGATTCAAGTTTCTCCAGCCTAGAATTGACCTTGCTCATGGATGTCATGAGGGACGTGAGCATTTCATGTATGTTCCCTGGGTGGGACTGGCTCGACCCTTCCCCAGCGTCCGTGTTATCGGTTGAGGTGTGTAATAATCTGTAAAGTTCCGCTTTCCTTGCTGTTGCTGGAAAAGGGATTTGTCGTCTCCTGAGTTCGCTAGTGATACGAGGGATAGTCCATGATCTGAAAGATGCTGGACTAGCCGTATCTTCCTCCTGTGATGGGGTGTTGGTTCTAGCCGGAGTCCTTGGGATGGAGAAATCCTCTACCCCTTCTTGCGACATACTAGATTGCAAAAGTATATGGTTAGCATAAAACCCCCCGAGGGGATGTACTGGCAGGCTAATTATGCCGGATAGGCGAAAAATTAAAACTTGTTCTTTGGTGACAGGTGAGGCCCTGCTAGTTGCCAAGTGGCTATGAGAGGCTCTATCTATGCGTTGGCGCGAGGGGTTATTGAGGCCACCCGACGTAGTGGCAGGAATTCGTAGGCCTCTCGGTGACAATACAAGAAAACAGGGGAAGGGAGTGACAGGTGGCACCCTCTCTATAATGCGAGGCGGCTAACTCACGTGTGGCCCGGGGGGCATTACCTCCGAAACGTTGAGGCGGGGTGTTGGCCTCGCGGACCACTAAACGATAGGCAGAATGCCCGGAGGGGGGATACCTATTTGGGCCTATAACCCCTAAAATTGCCAGTACTCTATGTCCTAAGTAGAGGAGGAACCATATGTGATGTATGGCGTGAGCAGGCTTAACGTACCTGGTAGTATGTATGCGTTTGATAAGCGATAGGTAGAGAAAAACTGGAAAATCCTAAAGGGATAGAAAACCAAATATGATAGTGTGAGAATTGGATCCTATGATACCAATTTAGACTAGTTATATGTGATGAGTTCTAGTAGTACATATGGAAAGGGAATACATGAATGATATTGGCCCGACTGGCCCTGTATGTGGTATGGTAATCATGCTTGGGGGTGTGTATGATATGTCTCTGGTGACCAGATTAATGCGTATGATATAGTAATGCTAGTGTTTGTGGTATAATAAGGTGCAGGATTTAAAACAATACCGTATATGTTAGGCCGTAAACGTAAGCCATGAAAAGAGGTAAGTACGAGGTACAGAAATATTTGAGAAGTTATCCCAAAATTTGGAAACAACGTGACGTATGAGTGGTTGAATCAAGACGTGTGATTCAACCCGAGAGTTTGTGAGATTTGTGAGACCGTGTTCTTGTGTACTTGGTATGTCGTTTGAGTACACAAAGAAAAAGTCAGAATATATAAGTGCCATGTAAGAAACGTGAGTACATGGTATGATAGAAACGTAATTTCTAAACATAATTTATAACGTAAATCCTACAAGCGACATCTGTAAAATGTAAAGGCTTGTCTAAGCTTAACTCCATAAATATATGTATATGACATGAAGAATTTCAATAAAACTTTAATAATGCCATATCTGCTAAGATTAAACCATAACCTAAATAAATACTTATTCATAAGTAGTTAACAGGGGTATTGCCCCAGTCATATGCAAGGATTTCGTAAATAGCATAAGCTAAATAACAGTAAATGACATGAAACCAATTATAGCTGATGATATGCAGAACGAATTTGCTTAATACAAAGAAAAACCGAAACCGATATGCCTGCCGGCAGCAAAGGGGTTAATATGCCTGTGACTTGGCCGTAAAGCGTGTGGCCGTAAAGTAAGGCCGTTTTAAATCGCGACGCCGTGGGAAATGATCCGGGCGACGGACTTACGATTTTGAAGTCCTGTGGACTTAATCTGCGACGAAAACACCGGGTATGTGCGTGGCTGAACGGGCGGAAAACCTGTAAGGATTCCTGGACACAGCTACACCAAACGAAAACCGCGGGTTTTGAAAAGCAAGATGGCGCCGTACGTGAACCGGAAGTGGATTCTCGATGCAGCGCTGACCTCGAACGGTATGGAGCCAGGTAAGGGGTGTCCCTTAAGTAGGGAGAAGGTGAGTCATACGCCCCTCCCACAATTACAGGCCAAAAGGCCTTAATACATATATATATATATATATATATATATATATATATATACAAAAATGTGGTTCTTTGATGAGCTCATTTGCATATGCCTACCCAGAATCCCTTGCAGCAGCGAGAGCACTGTTAAACTGAGATTTCTGTAGGAAAAGCAAGTCTTATGGCTGGCGTGTGTATTTGTGTTTAGCAATGTATTGAGAGAGAGAGAGATCCCATGCGTGAAGTATAGCGTCAGTTAGGCAACCTAACCACTCGGAAATACATATACAAAATGTCCCTTTAAGGTGGACATATTTTTCCGGACAATGTGGATTTTAAAAGATCAGTAAACAGACCCCAAAATGAAACAATGTTTGTTTTTGATTAATCTTACTTTCCCACCCTCTCTGACAGATTACTTCTGGGTACTCTGGTGAAATTGTTTACGTTCAGAAGCTAAGGATGTATGGTCGGCAGCAGCCATACATTGAAATGTCACATTACGCAATATGAAAATGTCTTGTATAGGTATGTACCCTCTTAACTTTTCTAAATTTCGTTGTGTAACACCTTGTAGTGAGCTGACTGAAGTTTCTAGTAGCTGTGGACATCTGGTCCCACTAAAATGATGGGAAAAGAACCAGATTTTGTTACTAACTTTAATAGTTATATTTAGGACATTACACATATCCTGCACAAATATTGGTGTATCCTAGGGCAGGATCCTTAGCTGGCTTTTTTCTTACCTAATCTGGTTTCACATTCACTCCACCAATGCAAATACATATTTTATCACCTTCGAAATGACAAAGTGTTTGTACTGTCCCTACAGCTTAATGATTTTGTCACATCCTTTGAAGGAATACTTCAAGCGCCATAACCACTACAGTGTGCCAGAAGCTCTGTGTCTGAACTGAGCTCAGGAGAGCTAAAGGAAGCTTCTAAGCATGGTGTATAATGTCAAAAAAGTGACTAGATCTCAAATACACACATATACATACAAAAGGCTATTGGGGGCTCACCCGAAACAAAAAACAGCATTTCTCAAAAGGCTAAATTACCACTAATATGGTTATGCATGCACACCCTACAAAATGGAGAATGTATATATGCATAAAACAAAATACAGAACCCCAGGCTAGAGTTGTCAGTAAACTTCACATGATCCATCAGAACAGTGTCTTGTCTGCACCAAACATACAAACGTCAGAGAGAGTTTATAATTTATTTAAGGAGCATTGCAAAGGGTTAATTTCATTGGAAACCTCAGGGGAGAGAGAATGGCTAAAGTATATATCCAAAAAGCCTCTATACGCAATAAATCACGACCCAGAACGTGATCAATCCCAATAACCAATAAATTTCATAGGACGTAAAGGATGGCAAGCTTCCAAAAAAGTCTCGCCATTCAGTTCACCCGAGTATAAAGCCACTCGGCCCACTTCCATAGCTCTACAGCCTGCTACACTGGCCGCAGAATGGGACACTTCACCTGACTACCACTTCGCCAACGCTAGGTTGCAGCCTACCTCAGAATGGCATAGGTTGATGAGAGATGGAGACTCACCCTATTCCCAAGGCTTTTGTGTCACATGTTATTTGCGTTTGTGTTCTAAGCCATCTATTATATTGATTTATTTTACTCTATTTAATGCCTCGATTGCTTGGGTTCTTGCTGTCTAACTGCCCCTTGCAGGGGCCTTGTGACTGTACTACCACTCTTTCGATCTGCTTAATTTGCCTGTTTAAAACTACTATTAACTGTCTAAACATCCAATGCAAATGCCCTGATCCAACTCTTATCTTTGCGACAAATTCTGTACATTGAGTTATTCCGGTCTTCATTTTTACTTTTTTTTTTTTTTTTTTTAAGTGCAGTTCTCTCAAAAGAAATGGAAACTAGAAATATTAGCCTGAGGAAGGAACATGGCTTTCACAATGGAAAACGGGTAAGTTAAGGCTAATTTTTTTTTTTTTTTTTGTGTGTTTAGTGGGGCAACCGCCACCAAGAGGATACCCCAACCAAAAACCAATGTTTTATGAAGACAGTGTTTTCTTGGTTGGAGTTACCCTATAAAGGAATTCTACAAATTCAGATTTGTTTTATTTATATGTGAATAAGGCATTTTACAAATTTAAAAGCTTGGATTAGATTAAACCAATGACTTTTGATTAATTGTTTGCCACATAGTCAAACAAAGACAAGCAGCAAATGTGTATTTTCTAAGGTCCATGCATAGTGTCGTACTTATCCCTGTCTTTGTTCCTTTTCTGTGTTTGCCTCATCAAGCTCTACATAACTATCGGAACCTTGGGGTTACATGTGTATTGTAAAATTAATTAGACAGAGAAAACCTTTTAAAATGTCGGCAAGGAAATGTACGGAACTGACACATATTGAGACTTCTGGTTCTGTTATAAATATATTATGGGAATAACCGCTTTACTGAGCAAAGTAATTATGATTTGCATTGGAGCATATGGACATTGATTTCTTAATGTACAATGGAGGATATTTGGCAAAATCATCTGAAAACATTTAATCTAGTGAAGGAGCATTTACACACAGCTGTCTTAAAGGAACACTATAGTCACCTAAATTACTTTAGCTAAATAAAGCAGTTTTAGTGTATAGATCATTCCCCTGCAATTTCACTGCTCAATTCACTGTCATTTAGGAGTTAAATCACTTTGTTTCTGTTTATGCAGCCCTAGCCACACCTCCCCTGGCTATGATTGACAGAGCCTGCATGAAAAAAAAAACTGGTTTCACTTTCAAACAGATGTAATTTACCTTAAATAATTGTATCTCAATCTCTAAATTGAACTTTAATCACATACAGGAGGCTCTTGCAGGGTCTAGCAAGCTATTAACATAGCAGGGGATAAGAAAATCTTAATTAAACAGAACTTGCAATAAAGAAAGCCTAAATAGGGCTCTCTTTACAGGAAGTGTTTATGGAAGGCTGTGCAAGTCACATGCAGGGAGGTGTGACTAGGGTTCATAAACAAAGGGATTTAACTCCTAAATGGCAGAGGATTGAGCAGTGAGGCTGCAGGGGCATGTTCTATACACCAAAACTGCTTCATTAAGCTAAAGTTGTCCAGGTGACTATAGTGTCCCTTTAACTAAGTTCAGCCAATTACCACTTCTTAACCAAAAGGGCTTTGACAGAACACAAGTACATTGACTTCTCTTAAGGTGCTTAACTATTTATACATATATATTTTTGTTAACATAGATTTATTGTGTTATTTTCCTATATGATAAAATGCCCCTACTTTATTATATTTGGACCCTCTAAATATCTCTGTAAGCGCCTTCAAACCTAGGGTCTCTACTAACCACCGCAAACCATAAGTCATAGAACTCCCAACTCTCCTTGTTTGCATGGTCAGAGCATCTTTAGGACCTAAATCAATTTCCTCTCTCCTCTGTCTTGTTATTCCTTGACTATACACCCTGAAAATGTTTGGGGTGTAGGAGGCCGCACGTCCTTCCACTTCTTCTACCTGGAAGTTACTTTCTGGTGAGGTAGTCTAAATAGACAGGGCTTACTTTACCAAAAATGTCATACTCCATGCAACTGCCAAATGGAATAGAGTTAACATTGGCTTTCAGGATTCTAGAGATTCTTTTTCTAGAGCGAATGTTGGTGAGAACAATCCAAGCTGCAAGGAGCTTTGCCTAAGCAAATAATCAGTGCCATTCACCAGGGGTTCACACTAAAATATCAAGGCACATCCATCTCACCAACACGAGCCCCCAGTGAGCAGCACCAGTTTGCATTTGATTATTTAAGATTCAGTGTAGATGCCTAATGAAAGTGACTTACAAATGGAATAAGTGAGTAGAAATGACATAGGGCAAGAAGAATGGACAGAACGGGATGGGTTGCAAAAGGAATAGTTGGAAGTGACATAGAGGTGATACAGTTTTAGAAATTAACCTGTGTAGAATAAAGATCAAAGTATTTTATTTAAACCACTTTTGAAATTACATAACTCTCTGCGTATTTTAAGGGACACTCTAGGCACTAAAATAAATTCATCTAAATATAGTTGTTATGGTGCCAGGAGGCCCACTGAGGCACTCTTACCTCAAGGGGTTAAAGCGTTCAAAAACGGCTTAACTCCAAAGTTGCCTATACGGCGATATACACTCGGGATCTTAAGTTTCAGGAAGCACGGAGTGCCGTTAGGCAGGGGCACAGCTGACTGGCTGAAAGCCATCAGCTGACGCATTTAGCCAATCAGTGAATCCCCATTCACAAAACTGTCTTGGAAGGAAATGTACCTTTTCCAAACTAGTTTTGTGTATGGGGAGTCATTCATTGGCTGAGAGTGTCAGCTGACGGCTTTCAGCCATGCATCCCTGCCTGGCAACACTCCATGCTTTCAGAATCTGGATGCCATCGGGGGAAGGGAGTGGACATCGCTGCTGAAGGCACCTTTGGGGTTAAACCATTCGAGAACAGTTTAGTCCCTAGAGGTGAGAGTGCATCTGTGGGCCTTATGGAACCATAACAGCTTCATTTAGATTTAGTTGTCTTGGTGCCTGGAGTGTTCCTTTAAGTCACTCAGTGTTCCAGACTTCTCCAACCATTGTCTACTGTGATCCAATACTTGATTTGTATTCCAATAGAGAAATCGGGAAAAATGTTTCTCATTATTCTCTGTTATTTTTATGTATTGTCACACTAAATTCCATACAGAGAAAAAGAACAAAGAAATAGGTCTAAAAAAAGACAAAATGATTAACCTACTTTCCACAAAAAAGCAATGCATATTTTATATTCCTGTCAAAAATTCTGATCCTATATAAATAAGTCTTACCTTCCCTTAATTTCTAAGCAATGTTACAGATTCTATTTAAAGGGATATGTGATTTATGCATCACAAATACATTCAGCAGACACTATTAAAGGCAAGTAAACCACTTATATGAGGAGTTAGAGAAGCAAATAATTTGATTCCCTAAAAATATACATATTTTTGTGGTTTAACCCTTTAAGGACCGGACTGTTTAGACCATGTTGTATGTTAAGGAAAAGGGCTGTTTTAACACTTTTGTGGTGTTTGTGTTTAGATGTAAATTTCCTCTCTCTCATTTACTGTTCCATTACTAGTAATATATTGTTTTTTTCAGGACAAGAAGGGGTTTCTTTATATACCTGTATTTGCATCATGTCATAATTTACTTTAAAAAAAACAAAACAAAACATGTTTTTTGACTTTTACTTGAAAAATCTTTTACTCATCTACAAAAGCTAATGGGAAAAAACTGCTAAAAAGATTCAAAACGTTGTCCTGAGTTTAAAAATACCCAGTGTTTACATGCTTTTTTTTTGCAAGTTATAGGGCTATAAGTACAGGTAGGAAATTGCTGTTGAAATATATATTTTTATTTAATTTATCAATAGTGACATTGTAACACTTATCTGTCATAAATCTCTGAATCACACCTCACATATTGTTTTAAAGTAGACAACCCAGGGTATTCAACATGGGGAATGTCCAGTCTTTTTTAGTAGCCACTTAATCACAAACACTGGCCAAAGTTAGCATTTATATTTGTTTGTGTGTTACAAATGCAAAAAACTATTATGAACGCTAACTTTGGACAGTGTTTGTGACTAGGTGGCTATTAAAAAAGACTGAACATACCCCATTTGAAATACTTTGGGTTGTCTTCTTTTGCAAATGGTACGCCATCATGGAAGTAATTCTCATTCCTGGGTTAACATCTGCAACATAACCGATCTAGCAAATTTCAATGTAAAAAAAACAGAAAATCAAGCCTTATATTTTCGACCAGCTTGACTTCTTCCTCTACAATCATGCCAAGAGAGCTGAAAGTTCCTAAGTACAAACCTGCAATGCAGGGCTTAGCTCAACGCCCAAGAGTGTTTATTGCTGTTAGCCAATAAGCTAAGCTAATATATAAAACAGATCCTCTGCACAATGGACGTTTCTTCACAAGTCTTGGAAAAGTACGGCAACTCAAAAAGACTAACTATTGGCCTCTCTCACGTTCTTCAAAACGTCGCTGAACACATCCCTAGAGCTTTCAATTTCCTTCTCCCAACCCCTTTTAATTTCTAGTATAATAAATGAACCCAACTCATCAATTTAAGCAGTGTGGCAGTCTGACACATACACGTTTTACTCTAATGCAAGGGTGCTCAAAAAGGTAGACGCCCAGATGTTGTAGAACTGCAACTCCCATGATGCTTTGTGTGCCTTTGGAATGCCTTTAGAATAGCAAAGCATCATGGAAGCTGTAGTTTTTAAACATCTGGGGATCTACCAACTGGGTACCCCTGCTCGAATGGAGCTGAAGAAAGATGATGGTTCAAGGCAGCTTCAGGTAAGTAGATCCAACTTCGGCTGTACGGTAGGCCACTGAACTCCATGTACCACACTGTGCATGGGCTGCCAATCCACCTGAATGACATTCTCCCACATTGGCTCAACCCTCCTGATTACAAAATTACAGCTGCTGGGAGCCATTGGTCAACCTATGCTTTATGGGTTAAATTAAAAGAACAATCCAAACACATAAAGCTTTAGCTTGTCCTCTTTTTTTTCAATTTACAAAAAAAGAAAAAAGAAAAATGCAGATTTCAATAGAAATTGATACTTTTTAAAATTTTCACAGATTCACCCCCTGGCTGTTAATCAGACAGTGTCCTGCTACTTCCTCGTTTGGTTAGCTCAGTGGAGCTCACCTCAGGAGTCGGACAACTGCCCAGAGCACTTGCCTTGCAAAGATGTCTCATTGAGCTTAATGGGAAAAAGTAAAGATATATACACGCTAAAGAAAATAGAATAAAATATGTGAAACTAAAAAGTGTTCCCAGGTGTACCTCACAAACCCCTAACAAATAATTGAAAACAAAGAAAAGTGGGAAAAAAAACTAAACACAACCTGGAAAAGTGAACCAGGATAGATGGATCAATTGCAGATCTACAATAATAAACATAACATAGTGTAATACAGTAAAAATTTAAATCAAATAAGTGGTGTTAGTAACAAACTCACGAACATGTGATGAATCAGGCTAAAACTAACCAGGAACTGGTGAATCTCAAGCAGTGAAAAAAAAAAAAAAAAATTTATATATATATATATATATATATATATATATATATATATATATATATATATATATATATATATATATATATATATATATATATATAGAGAGATAGAGAGAGAGAGAGAGAGAGAGAGAGAGAGAGAGAGAGAGAGAGAGAGAGAGAGAGAGAGAGAGAGAGAGAGAGAGAGAGAGAGAGAGAGAGAAAACAAAAAAAAGAAAACAAAAAAAACAAACAAACAAAAAAAACACCACACGTAGTGAGGTATAATTAAAACCAAAAAAGAAACTTATTAGATTGCACTTACAAACAGGCAGAAAATCTGAGCATATCTCAACACAAGGTGGAGCTTGGCTGCCTCTATATATACTAAAACTTATGATACCGTACTGATATGTACAGCAACTTATTGCATTTTACCTATATAAGCAAAAAATAATGGCAAAACATGAAAAAATGTATGTACAGTCCCAGTGTGCACACACTAAAAATAGCAAAAAATAAGTATCAACTGGTGGATGGTATTGGATGGATCTCACCACTCCTGCTGTTGAAAAAAGTCCTGGATGAAATAAAGTTGCTAAGTGTAATGGCTTATCCAAGCCTGTAGGCGAGTAGCCTTTCATTCATATGTGAATCCAAGTAGCTGCTCCTCAGTTGTCCTGCCTTATAGTAGATGAAGTGCCTGGGGTCTCTTCCTTACTGCCAATGGGGTGTTTGGGCTGCGCGCTCGGGACTTCAATTGTCCCTTGATTTAACTTGTGGTGCTTAGATATATCACCTACGTGTTACTTGGTTGTGATTATATAGGTAAAATGCAATAAAAGTTATTTGCTATACATCATATGTTGCCACAATTGCATATTCCATATTGATTTAAAGAAATACTTTGCTGAAAATAGGCGATGAAACAATTTTTGCTTGAAAAACCTATATTTGAGTGCGGTATCATATGTTTTAGTATATATTGAAGGAAATAGTTGTGGGCTACCTTGATACCCAGCACCATTTAAGAATAGAAGAGTGCCTATACATTATATATATATATATAGATTTCCACTGCCTGAGATTCACCAGCTACAGGTTCGTTTTAACTCCTGGTGGGGTGAGAAACATGATTCATCACGTTTGTGAGTTTGTTACGAACACCACTCATTAGATTTTACTGTATTGCGCTATGTTATGTTTGTTATTGTTGTAGATCTGCAATTAATCCATCTATCCTGGTTCACTTTTCCAGGTTGTGTTTAATTTTTCTGTATACGTATATTGGGCTTAATGAGAAGTCTGTGATTATAAAGCCACAGAAAGTCTGGGCAGGGTTAGAAGGGGAGGGCTTGCAGAGGCTTTAGACGAGAGATTTGCAGCTTTTTCAAGCAGTGTTTAGATATACCTTAATGAAAAAAAAAGCATAATTAATTATTGTTATTTTTTAAATTTTTATTTTTATGTGGCCAGTGGCGTGTCCCTTTAATATTTATTTCAACGTATCACGGAATTACACATTAAAACATAATGTTTGTTGCTTAGACATAACAGCACTATATCCAATCAATATTCTTCAGTGCTAATGGCTATTTAGTTGGCCTTTCTGCTAAAATCGCATCTTTCATAATGGTTGTTACCATGTAACACAAACAAATCTGACAGGAAATAGACACTCGGATATAGCTAAATATGTGTGAAAAAGCTTTAGAATCAATTGAGCTAAAATTTAAAGGACCACTATAGGCACCCAGACCACTTCAGCTTAATGAAGTGGTCTGGGTGCCAGGTCCATCTAGGTTTAACCCTTTTTGCTGTAAACATAGCAGTTTCAGAGAAACTACTATGTTTACCTATGGGTTAATCCAGCCTCTAGTGGCAGTCTCATTGACAGCCGCTAGAGGCGTTTCCGCGCTTCTCACTGTGATTTTCACAGTGAGAAGACTCCAGCGTCCATAGGAAAGCATTGAGAATGCTTTTCTATGGACTGGCTGAATGCGCACGCGCGCGGCTCTTGCCGCACATGCGCATTCATCCGATGACGGCGAAAAGGAGGCGGGGAAACCAGGTAAGATTTAACCCCTTACACCCCCTAGAGCCCGGCGGAAGGGGGGCCCAGAGAGTGGGGGGGGGGGGGGGGGAACTAGAGACCCTATAGTGCCAGGAAAACATGTATGTTTTTCTGGCACTATAGTGGTCCTTTAAGGAGAATATAACATTTTAGTATGCAGCAAATTAAACAGTCTTAAGTCTGAACTACATTGCCTTATGGGTCTTATTTCTGAAGACCATCAAATGTCCAGGCACAAAACTAACAAATTATTTTTACCATTCATGTAGTGCCATTAACAGGCCCTACATTTACAAAGCAATCACTTTAGTATTGGTTATATTTAAAAAAATTAAATTAAAAAAATAACAACATGTTTACAAGCTGCCAGTGGGTTACAACTCAGCTCAGTCCATTGTCCAGTGGAATGGTGATGACAGAATATTTGATGCTTGGCTCCTTTTTTGTCATTATCACATAAAACCAGGGTGAATGCGTTTTCACAACTATGGTGTCAGGAATACATGTTTGTATTAATGACACTATAGTGTTCCTTTAACCAAAGCGACATTCTGGTCATCATAACAACTTCATCTAAATGAAAATGCTATGATGCAAGGAGTGTTCTCTTCCTTTAAGGTGTGACTTTCTCCAGCTCCAGGCTCAGTGGTATTGCTTCGAAACGGAGTGTCAGGGAAGTGCAGATTGACGTCCAGGCATGGGTGTGTCGCTGATTGGCTAGAGCTGTCAGCTGACGTTCTAAGCCAATCGCTAGTTCCCATTCATAAAATGTTTTACATTTTTATGAATGGGGAGCTACTGATTAGCTTAGAGTGCCAGCTGACCGCTAGCCAATCAGCAGCACCTGTTTCCTAAATAAAAGTGAACACATTAACACTGATTTTTTTTACCTAGGGAAATAAGGGGTCCCCCTTGCACCCCTCCCTGATTTTAATTCTAAACTCCTATTATCATGCATTGTGGAAATGACAAGCACAGAAGTCAGAAATATGACATAATAAGAGATAATTATAATGTAATAAATCCAAATGTATCTGACTGAATTAAAAATCACAGTGAGAAGCACGAGTCCCTGTGGGACCGCCATCTGCCCACACTAGATAGCACTGAGATTCCACATGCCCAGTGAAACACTTGGACATGCGGCCGGAATTTCATCTATTTATTCATTCATTCGTTAAGCCTAATGAATGAATAGCATGTCAGACGAACCAACAAACAAACACAGAATATCAGTGTTTGTTTAGTTTATTACAAGGAGGGAGCTACCGCGCGCAGCTCCCTCCCTGTAATAAAAACAGAAGCGGCAGGGCAGCCCCCCACCTTAAACTCCCATGTCCTCCCTCCCCACATGACCCCATATAGCATAAGGCCCCCACCCCGCGGGCGGGGGGGGGCCCCTCATCACACAAGGGGACCTAACTGTCCCCTCCTCCAGCCCCACCCCCGCTGGTTCCCCGCACCCACCCCGCTGTGGGTGGGGCCTTAATAACAATAAGGGGGACCAATATTCCCCGCCCCCACCCCCCGGCGGGTGGGGGAGGGTGGGACCTATTGCTGGATGGGGGCCCTAAATGAAAATTCCACCCTCCTCCACAAATCATGGTGACTAAGGGTACCCAAGCCCATAGTCACCCCCACCCAAATAAAAAGTTACCCCCACCTACCCCCCTGAACCTAAAAATAGTGAGAGGGGAATAAAATATAAAAAACCCGTAAAGAAAAATTAAACTTACCATTTGACGTCTTTTTTCTAAAATCTTCATTTTTCAACCTCCAAAAGAGGCCAAATAAAAACCATCATACCCGTCGAACTTAAAATAAAAAAAAAAACCAGAGTGCAGAAAAAAAACCCAAAAAACCTGACGCTAAAAAAAATTAATCCATCTTCACCCATGGAGGGCTCCGTGCACAATGAGCTCTGCAGGATGGGGGAAGGCTTATAAAGCCTTCCCCCGCCCTGCAATTAGGCTCAGAGCACTCTGATTGGTTTAAGCCAATCAGAGTGCTCTTTGTCATTTTACACAGTGTGGGAAAATTCCAAAGAACTTTCCCACGCTGTGTAAAATGACAGAGAGCACTCTGATTGGTTAGAAATAGTAGGTCCCCCCACCCCCCTCAGTATCTTTATGGCCCCCACCCGCCGCTCAGGGGTGGGGGCCAGGAGGACAGAAGGTTCCCCCCATTGTGATTTATGGCCCCCACCCACCGCGCAGGGTTGGGGGCCAGGGGGGAGGACAGTAGTTCCCCCCCACATTATATTTATGGCCCCCACCCACCGCTCAGGGGTGGGGGCCCGGGGTGAGGACAGTAAGTCTCCCCCCCCCCCTCATTGTTATGTAGGGCCCCCACCCGCCGTGGAGGGGTGGGGGCCGGGGGAGGACAATAGGTTCCCCCCTTATTTTACTTTAGGGCCCCCACCCGCCATTAAGGGGTGAGGGCTATAGTTTTATTTTATATTTTTATTTTACAGTGAGCAGCTAATGGGCGCTCACTGTTTACTAGACATGCCCTTACTCGCGGTATAGCGAGTAGGGGCAGAATTTACTAATACTAAGTAATCTTTACTTAGTATTAGTAAATGTGGCTGAAAGACCAATTTAGGTCTTTCAGCCTTTTGGTAGCTAGCTCCCTAATACCGTGAGAATTAGGGAGTTATCTACTAAGCGGCAAGATGCAGCCGCTGCAATGAATAGGATCGGAGTTTCCTTCATTCAAATGAAATTCCGATCCGAACAAAGCCACGAATTGCGTTCTAACACGAATGGAGAAACTGTTCTCATTCTGTTAGGACACAATTCGGAAGTTTTGCCGGCGTTCTGTCTAAGTGACAGGATGTTCGGCAATACTGACAGGAGGCATCGTGGGAACAGGGAGGAAAGCTAAGGATTATGGGAAAATTGCTGTGACCACCGGAAACGAAGCACATTTTGGTCACGGCAATGGAAGCCTCCATAAGAAAAATAGTCCCAACTTTGTCTTTATTTTTAAAGAAAACTAGAGCAGACAGGAGGAAATGAATAACAGATCCTGAGAGAGGGAGAGAAGAGGAATCGATTGGGGAAAGGTAAGTTCGGCATGACAGTGCCGCTTTAAGCACTACAAATGTAACAAACAGGAGAAAGCCCTAAGGAACAAAAAGCAACACTAAGCACCTGTTATGGTGCCAATAGTCTGTGGGTGCCAACCTACAGGGTGTGTCAAACTGATATTGAGTAGCTTTAAAAAAAAAAAAAAAAAGTTTTTCCTGACCCTACAGCAACTGAAATGAACACAGGCATTAGGCATTCTAATACCAGGGCAGCAAGGTTAGGCTGCGTGGCATTAGGGCTGATCCTAGGGTCAAAGACATCTGGATGCAGAATTTTTTTTGGCACCCTCATGTGGGCATGGTCATCTTACCAACTCCTCCCCTTTGCAAATGTCCAGACATGCATATATTTATGGCAATGATTCCACCTCTACGTGTCATGTCCAGACAGTCCTGGATTCTGAAATCTGCTTGGCAGTTCAATTTGTGATTGGTAAAATTAAATAACTGGACTGGTACATTTAACTGGCAGTGTAAAATGGGACCGTGGGCAGCAGTTTGGTTTCTAATCATCTCAAGCCATTATATGCATCTTGCCCACGAATTAATGTGAAATGTGGTTTGTGGCTGTTAGCGGGGTATCCCTGACATTGCTGCAATCAGTTAGGTCACTGGCGTACATACGGTGGTCGCAGCTGTGACCAGGCCAGTCACTCCACTATAGGGTCAAGGAACACTTCAAATCTCTAAAACACTTCAGCTTGCTAAAGTGCTTCTGGGGTTAATTGGCTGTGTCATATCTCCTTTTTTTAAAGAAACATACATTACACACAGCATGCACACATTAGACAGTCACACACCAAAGCAAACTATGGGGATAAAGGGAGAGACACTCACATGTATTTACTAAATGTGGAACTTTTAAAGATTAAATCTGAATGGAAACACTGAGGCAACAAGTAGCTGAGGTGAAGGTTATTTATTTATTTATTTTTTAAAGATCAGAGTTTTCAGTTTCAGATTTTCCAAATAGATATAATTCACAAAAAATTGAAGGTTGGAAAGTAACCCTGCCAATGTCTAGGATTCTAGCCAAGTGCCACGATCTGAAATTATTTTGTGTCACGGACAAGTAGGCATGTAGATTTGGCAACTTCTTTAGTCCCTTGGAAAAGTAGACTTTGTTTTGTTCGTTTTTTTAATTTCCACACCCCTCATATAATCCATAGTTCTAAACTGTATTTTGTGTATGCCTACATTTAATTCACAAACCCCATGATCTTTCTAGATAATTGTTTGCTGTTTGTAGACTGTTGATATAGTGCAGACATTATATGATCGAATACTCAATATATTCAGTGTCGAATATGTTTATAGACACTGCACATAGAGAGAAGTGGTATTGGGGTGAATAGATTGTGAGCAAAAATGATTTTGCCCACTAGGCACTCCAGGTCAGATGTTATTTATTTGCAAGCTTCTGATATAAACTATGACTTGTTTTATATAACCAAATTGCTAGCATAAAGATATATTATGTCGCAGACCCCTGGTTCTCAACTCACTAGACTTACACCATGGAAAAGAGGTATATGGAGGGTGTGCCCTGCTTTCCCATTACTGGTAGAGGAATCAAAAGATTATCCTTGCCTGGCCAAGCCTAGCATCCCAAACGCACACAGGCACCCAATGCATACACAATCCTCATGCACAAACTTCAACACGCAGATTGGTGGAGAAACAGTAGGAAATACTCATTATGATTACAATGGCAGAGAGAAAAGATAGAATTTTAGAGAAATAGCAGGAAAGAAACAAAAGTTGGAGAACAGAGACATGTGCAGCGTGAAAGATGTGAATATCATATAGAAAGCCAATGAGAAAACTTGGCTACAGAAAGAATAGATTGGCAGAGAGAGAAACTAGGAAGGTGAAAAAGATACTGAAGGGAGATGTAGGAACTATAACAGGACAGCAAACTTTGTTCCCCACCGCCCCCACCTACAGCAGTAAAAATCCATGTACCGGCACTAAATACGGACACTTAGGATTCTTTCCCAGACATACAGGGATGCTTCTGATTAAATAGTTGGTTGAGAAACACTCTACAGATTTATTCACTAAAGACAAAATTGTTGGGAATTCAAAGTGAGTTGAAAGTGACTTTTTTTTTTTTTAAACCAATCAAATTTAAAACCAAAACAGAAACATAGCTGAATTTGGCCTTAAATAATTCAATTTGAATTCTCACTTCAGTGAATAATCCTAGGAAGTAGACCATGTAGATACTTAGAAGGGAGAGGACCTAAATCAGTAGCAACCATACATCATCATCAGAATAAAGAGAACGTTACAAACTGCTGTCTCTGCTCATCTCATGTGGCAGCTTTGTTTACGATAGTAACATTTCCTGCTAGGTGATACTTCGTTATGTTTGCTGTACACAAAAGACTTGCGTTTTTCGTAGGTTCTCCTTGCAATATATTTGCTTCTTATCATAACATTGTTATTGTAATGACGTGGGTACAAATACACACGCCATAATGAAAGAACATTAAGCTATACATAACAACAGTAGAAGTGCTAGCACATTTATAGGGGTTAATTAAAAATGTTTATTTAAAGGAACACACAAGCACCATAACCAGTGAAGCTCACTGCAATAGTTACACTGCCAGAAATGCCACTCGAACACCCCAAATATAATTAATCAAATTCCTTTAGGAAGGTTTGACTTCTTATCTGGAGTCCTCTGGACGCCATTCCCTGCCTTCACTACGAACGTCAGGAGCCAGAATGAGCTCTGTATTCCCGGGCATAGCTCATTGGCTGAGAGCGTCAGCTGAAGCAGGCTCCAGAAACATAATACATATGTCCCCGTGTTGGCATCATGGAAAAAATGGTGGCTTCCAAAAAACCAATCACGGTGTTACACTCATGAACCTTGGATTATGGCAGAGGTGAAGAGAAGATTACTAGTTGCTTTAAATCAAAATTTGTAATTTGAATTAGTCTTGATACATTGTACTCCTCTTATTGCATGCAAATGTATACCGTATATACTCGTGTATAAGAGAAATTTTAGTCATAAACTTCATTTTAAAACGCAAAGTCGACTTATCCACAGGTCAGTGCTAGTTTCGATAGAATTTGTTATATTAAATGCAGGGCAATGTTGACTCCCAAACGCTGGTCTCTTAGCTGGTCAGGAAGTCGAACGGGCAGGGGTACAATTTTCAGCGAGGTTCAAGGGCTTGAGATTAGAGATCCATGCGGTCGACGACCATGTACTGCTGCCTGCTTTCGGGAGACAAGATGGCCGCCAATTGTTTGAACACGTGCGTTCAAATATATGAATGGCGGCCACCAAGGGAATGCTTGTTTGTGGTTAACAGCCAGGGATGGTCGGTGACTACAAGGGGGATTACACAGAGTCTGTTCGGTAACCGAATGCAGGGGGATATCAGACGAAACAAGGTACAAATAAGGGAACACGTACCCTCGACTTATCCACGAGTCATAGCATATTTCACAATTGTTGGTCAAAAAAACTGCACTCGACTTATAGACTAGATCAACTTATAGTTGAGTGTATACGGTAAGTGAAAAGTCATTTAACTTGTTAAGATTCTGATCTTTCTAGCCTTACAGCTATACCCATAGCATAACAGTAAAGACTCCATCTATGGGGGCTGAGAAGAGATACGTATAAAACCATTTTCATTCATGACAAGTTGGCATCCCAAAACACCTATAGAATTATTTACTAAAGTCAGAGGTCAGAATAGCCAAACTGCAAATTTCTCTAGTTCAACAATGCTTTTAGTTTGACTACTCTAGCCTTAAATTTAAAATTCACTTTGAATTCTCACTTTAGTGAATAACCCTGCCAGTATGTACATGCTTAGTAGGAATTATGGGATGTCGGTCACATTACTTGCTGCTGCTTCATGGAAAGCTGTGTGATTCTAGTCAGGGTACAATGCTCTGTAGAACAGTATAAATTGTATCTTTTAATCTGCAATTTGCTGGCGAATTCATCATTTGCTGGTGACCTGCCATCTACACAATGATAATCTGACTCTCACAAAAGGTTTGTGTTTTCTGCCAATACGCATTCCTTCCCTTGATTACCACTGGTAATACTGTAAAGATATTTGGCTTCAGCACGGACCAATAACCTGCAGACTTGTACGAGATCACCCGAGAAGTATCAGAGTTCTATAAAAGTTGTTTTAACTCAAGGGTTAAATGCTAATCCCCTACCATAGAAGAGAACAGAAGCGGCTGCGAGATCACATAGGGATGATTATTAAATATAGCAAATTGGCATGAGCGCAGAATTAATGAATAGGAGTCCCTGTGTAATGAATGAGTAAACTGTTCCTAATGAAAGCAGTTCAGTCAGTATCTTTTTTGTACCCTAAACCAGCAGATCTTTCCACAGAGGACACGTGCTTATATCATGCCACATTCTGTATACATACTTGGTGCCAATCAAACATTTGTTTAAGGTTTTATAAGCTCCCCTCCATCTCTGCAAAGTAGGCAGCATAGGCAAATGATGACTAAATGACCCGGAAGATAGTTCACGAGGAATATTTTCATGGAGAAAAATGAATTAGGTGGTGGATAAATATTTTAAAACAGGATATATGCTAATCATGATTTCCTGTGTATCATGTAAAGCAGGGAAGGTCAAAAGGTAGATATGCAGGATCTTGCTGAACTACAACTACCATAATGCTACAACCTACCATTTTAGGCCATCCCTGACACTGTCCTTATAATAGGACCACCAGTATGTCACTAGTACCGGAACTTCCACCAACCACTCAGCAATTGGTTATTTAAAGGACATATACCATATACCTGCATCTTCTAACATTTCTGAAACTGAATCCCCACATTTTTACTCAAAATAGGGGATTTTATAAACTTTATATTTAGTTTATATTGGAATGCATTGTATTTCCATATTTTATTATATGCTATTGACAGCAGCCTTAGAAGTAGTATACATATTCAGGTAAGTACTAATTTTCCATTCTATAGATCATAGCAGAGGTTCAACCAATTTCTGATTTTTCTGACCCTTCATTACTGTCGCTTATCAGAGAGCGAGTCACTCATTCACCAATACATGCTACTGAAGTCATTGACTAGCTCACGTCAAGCCTGGAATCTTAAGCAGTAGTAATTGGTTGGCCATTATGGAAAAAGGGGACGCATACAAAAGCTGTTTAAGTTTTGGAGGCACTGGGTCCCAAGACTCTTGCGGAACAAAGAGGTAAGCTTATTATTATCATCATCATGCAAGTTAGCTGGGACTTGATAAAGGCAAAAAAAGTTAGAGTTAAAGGTTACTATGTTCCCATAAATAAACAAGTAGCAGTCAAGGTGATCTCTCCTAAGTCTTCAAGGACCTAGATTCCTCATGGATAAAGAGATCATTATATAATAAGGCCGTTACTGGGGATCAGAATCACAGAGCAGGTCCACTTCATATGGTGATAGGAAGGGTAGAATTACCCATGGATGTTGGCTATTTGGAACTCAAAACTGATCCGTGTGAACCCGGGATAAAAGACTACTGGAGTGGAAGCTGACACTACTGTTGAGGGTGCTCCACTTGGTAACAGCAGCAGGATTAAAATGGACATCCATAAATGTTCCAGGTCTGAAAAAATTTATTTGTAACATTTCCTGAAGCACCCTGACACTTTATGCTGCCCATATATTTTCTAATTAAACCTCTGCTCGAACCCTGAAAATATCCTGGGATTTTCTTTTTAACTATATGTGTTTGCATTATACACTCTTGAAGACTCTGTTGCAGATATCTGTAATGCTTAGATAGTGTTTATTTCTGAATAAAGATTTTTATTATATCATGGATCTCCCATTAGAATTGCATTCTATGCACACAAGCTCTACCTAGCATCCGTGCCATACACCCTGACATTACTGGATGGCATCAGATAAACCATAGGCCTTTCCTCCTAAATACTTCCCCAGCTTCAACTCTAAGGTCTAATGTCTGTTCGTCCACCCATTGTAAAGCACTGCGGAATTTGACGGCGCTCTATAAATATCATAATAATAATAATATTATTATTATTAATTACAAACCATTATGCATCTAAAATATGGAATGATAAATGGAAAGTGGTCAACTCTTGATGTAAAGGACTAAAAGTGTGGCAATTGCCATTATGATCAGCAGATATATTACATTGATGACTCCTCCCCTTTTACATGTTTGTACACCTTTAAGGACACTCCCCCTATATTCTATTAAAGTGATCTTAGGACAAAGCGCATGTTTACCATATTGAATATCCCTCTGCTTTGTTCCATAACAGCTTTTATCATCACAATGAAAATGTGCCGCTGGGGCAAAGCAAAAATGAGCTTCGGTTTGGTGTCTTCAAAATGATCTCACATCAATCTGGATTGATTTCCCTGCAATAGAATAGTCAGCTGTAAGGGGCCAACTGTGAATGTCTGGATGATTAATTGATCGATAGATAGAGCAATAGATAGGATTCTGCACCAAAACATCTGCACAGAATATGGGCTGGACCTCTCTAAGTTCAGATACCACTGAGAGTGGCTGAGAAGAACACGGCTAGGATCCAGATGGACTTCCAGATCCAGACAAACAAGCAAGTACTGGCCAACAAACCTGACATAAATGTGGTAGACAAGGAATAGAATACTGCACTAGGGTGGATGTGGAAATACTCAGTGACTAGAACAGACCTAGGCAACCTTCGGCACTGCATATGTTTTGGACTACACCTCCCATGATGCTTTGCCAGCATTATGGAGGATGTAGTCCACAACATCTGGAGTGCCGAAGGTTGCCTATCCCTGGACTAGAACATCAAGAAGCAGGAATATGAGATGGTGGACGAAAACAAAGGGCTGAAAAAGGAGCTAGAAAGGATGTGGATAGTGAATACACACACATATATCACTAAAGAGATGTAGGCATGTATTAGGAGAAGTCTCCAACAGTTTGAAGTGTTGAGTACATGCACTCACTTGGGATATGCTTTGAAGTCATGTACACACTTCTCTTTCGCTAGGTGTTGAGCACCAATAAAATACTGTATCTAGATATCCACTATCCCAGGACACACATTGTGGCTTCTGTGACAGACACATGGCTAATGCTTTATATTCCCATTTTTCAATCATCTTGCTTTCGGAGAGCTTTTACACTCAGGCTGATGAGGTCCTTTATCGAGAGCATTCATGTGCTGTGTGCTTGAATGGTCTGCGGAGGGCTAGTCGGCCTGTGAAAAGGATTACTGAGAGATCTGAAGCAAATGGATTTGACAGGCTCACAAAAGCGCCTCTAAAGCAAGGTATAAATAACTAAAGATTTCGTTTTCAGGAAGAACTCCAGTTACCATTAATTAGATGTTCATTCAAACCAAGATACGTGGATTGTATTACATTAGTCTGGGTGAAAACATACTCTTGATAACGGATACGTTCAAAGAGTTTCATTGCATTGCCGAGCCTGCCTGAGGATTTATTTTTAGGAGTCTTTTAATGAAGACAAATAAACATGCCTTTAAAGTTTAGGATGAAATATTCAATTTCTCTTGTTTATAAAACGTTTATAAAGGTGCTAATTATAAACTAAGAAATATGCCACAAATTCTAAATATATTTTACATGGCAGGGCTAAAATAAAATATTTATCTTTACTAGTGTACATAACACTTGGCAACATACCATGTAACTATACATACTTTCGAATTGAGAATGGATTTTAACCTCTTAAGGATCTCTCATTATTATTTCTAAAGCACCAACAGATTCCGCAGCGCTGTACAATGGGTTCATAAAAATGAGTCCCAAAAATCTAGGTCTCCCTAACATTTACGATTGATAATTGATAAGGATGCAATACCATGGTTACTATAGTGTGACAGTGACATAAATGCTGTTTGGTTCTAGATTCCAGATTCTCTGACTCAGAAGCTATATATTGAGGGAATACATTAAAGAGGCATACAAATACATCTAACCAGCAGAATAAAATGTATCAATGCCATTTGATTTGGAAACAGACTCCTCCTCCAAGCTTCACTATAAAAGCTACAGAGGCTGCGCTAGTCACGGCAAGCCGTTAACTGCAGCCTGCACTAACTGAATCATTAATACATGGACTTGGTAGAGTAAACACTGTATTACCAAACAAAACTATATCCCTCTGCCTCAGCATCAAAAGAACTTAGAATTTTCCCGATGGTTTACAACAACCACTGAGTTTTCTGAGGTGTGTTTTTATGTCACTGCTGCAGAGAATTTGCACAGGTTAACAATGGCATTTACAAATTTTAGGTTCTGCTTCTATAATTAAAGGGACGCTGTAGGTACCATAACGGCTCTATTTCATTGAAGTTGTAATAGGGTCTAGAGTCCCCTGGCGCTGCCCTTCCATTTAGCGTAAAATTATTTTAAAATGTTTTAATTCTAAACAAGACTCCCCAGTAACCCTTCCCCCTCTGTGAGGAAGCATTAGCCTAAGTAACAATGGGTGGCTGACTTCATAAAGACTATCACACTAAATTTCATTATTTGTCATTTCTTTTAGATGCCATTCACATTCTTCCAAGTTGTTATAATTCTTTATTGCATACTATAACCAAATTCACTGCGATGGAATGTATATAGTGCTACAGTGTCCCTTGAATATGACTTTCAAGAGGATTATAGACCAGAAACAGGAAGTTCATGAGGTCTAAACTAATTTTCATCTCTGTTCACACAGCAGGAGAGCTACAATTAATTAGGAAAGCCTAGGGGGGGGAAAGAAAAACGCAAAATAATTTAGTTTTATTGTAAGAAGGTTTGCTGTACTCAGAGTTCAACTACAACTGTTGCAGAAAACATTCTTCATTCTACACACAAATGAAAACATTAAATCATTTAATTCATAATTTTTTATTTTTTTTTAAATGCTATGCTAGGATGTCAAGACACAGAAGAACACAAGGATCAGTAGATCATTTCAAAGGGGCCCTCCATGTGGAAAGTTGAAGGGACATCCCTTTCTTTAATCCCTTAAGGACCAAACTTCTGGAATAAAAGGGAATCATGACATGTCACACGTCATGTGTCCTTAAGGGGTTAAAAGACCACTATAGGCACCCAGACCACTTCAGCTTAATGAAGTGGTCTGGGTGCCAGGTCCATCTAGGATTAACCCTTTCTGCTGTAAACATAGCAGTTTCAGAGTAAACATAGCAGTTTCAGAGAAACTGCTATGTTTACCTATGGGTTAATCCAGCCTCTAGTGGCTGTCTCATTGATAGCCGCTTCACAGTGAGAAGACGCCAGCGTCCATAGGAAAGCATGAGAATGCTTTCCTATGAGACTGGCTGAATGCGCGGAGGGGGGCCCTGAGGGTGGGGGGGACCTAGAGACCCTATAGTGCCAGGAAAACGAGTATGTTTTCCTGGCACTATAGTGATCCTTTAAGCTGCTTGGTCACTTTTCTGCTTTTTATAAAGACATACAGCAATACAAGTGCGTCAGGAATACAAATCTGCATTCATAACATTATAGTGTCCCTGTCGAGGGTAATATTGGGTCTACCTGCCCTTCCTGGCATTTAAAACCCTTGTTCCAGTGCGCATATCCCTTTGATGCTGCTTAGTTCTCCTCCCAAGCAACTTCATGTAGGAGGCATTGCCTCCTCAGCCGTTGTCCAAAAAGAATGCTCCTCATAGACTCAATGCTTTTCTATGGGGCTTCCACATCAAGTTTTACTCCGTCAGCGCAGTGGACGAGGCTGTAATATTGACAGCCACTAGACGAGGACTTAAAATTCTCAAAGGTTTAACCACCTAGTGACCTCGGGCGCATCAGGTACATCCGACAAAAACTGGTCCTTAACCGACCTCAGACGTACTGGATACGTCCGCAGCGAATTAGAGTGCTGGAAGCGATCATCGCTTCCAGCTGCTCTGATGGTATTGCAGCAATGCCTCGATGTCAAGGCATCCTGCAATACCCCCCCTCACTGCCATGTCGCCAAGCGACATAATTTCATAAATATACACGTAGAATTCAAATATATAAATATGTATATGATGATATTGTCAGTGAAAGTGACGTTTTTTTCACACACAAACGGCACTTTCACTGATGATATTGTTGTAATACATTTTACGGTTTTGAAACACTAATATTTGTGTTCAGCAAAGTCTCCCGAGTATAACAGTACCCCTCATGTACAGGTTTCATAAGGCTTGATTTTCCTTTTTTTCACATTGAAATTTGCCAGATTGGTTAGGTTGCCTTTTAGAGTAGCCCAGGAATGAAAATTACCCCATGATGGCATACCATTTGCAAAAGATGAGTTCAGTCTTTTTTAGTAGCTACTTAGTCACAAACACTGGCCAAAGTTAGCGTTCATAATTGTTTTTTGCATTTTTAACACAGCATTTATATTGGTTTGTGTTAAAAATGCAAAAAACAATTATGAACGCTAACTTTGGCCAGTGTTTGTGACTAAGTGGCTACTAAAAAAGACTGCACATATGCCATATTTCATACCCTGGATTGTCTACTTTAAAAAGATATGTACATGTGAGGTGTAATTCAGAGATTTATGACAGATAGTGTTACAATGTCACTATTGATCAATTTTAAAAATATATATCTTGAAACAGCAATGTCCAACTTGTACTTATAGCCCTATAGCTTTCCAAAAAAAGCTAAGAACATGTTAACATTGGGAATTTCTAAACTATTTAGCACGGGTGTTTTTTTGGCGGTTGATCCAGCGCCGATGTCCCTTGGCGCTGGGTCATGCTCCGCCCACGCTTCTCCCCTGCCGACGTCAGCCGACAGGGGAGACCTAACACGCATGTGTGGCAATTGCCGCATGCGCATTAGACCTCCCCATAGGAAAGCATTATTCAATGCTTTCCTATGTGAATTCCGGCAACGCTGGAGGTCCTCATGCATAGCATGAGGACGTCCAGCGTCATTTAAAACACTTTGTGTTCTAATAAGCCGGAAGACCCTCTAATGGCTATCTGACAGAAACGGTCTGGGTGCCTGGAGTGTCCCTTTAAGTCCTGTAAGCTGCAAGGTGGGGGCTCCATGGATTGTATTTTCAGCACATCCCACAAATGCTCGTTCAGATTGAGATCTGGGGAATTTGGAACCCAACGCCTAAACAATTTGAACTCTATGAACAATTGAACCTTGCTTTGTCATGTTCCTCAAACCATTCCTGAACAGTATGTCAGGGTCCATTATCCTGTAGAAAAAGGCCACTGGCATTAGGGAACACAATTGCTATCAAGGGTTGTACATGGTCTGCAACAATCTCTAGGTAGGTGGTACATGTCAAAGTAACATCCACGTGAATGCCAGGACCCAAAGTTTCCCAGCAGAACATTGCCCAGAGCCTAGCACTGCCTCTGTCAATCTGCCTTCTTCCCATAGTGCATCCTGCTGCCATCTCTTTCCCAGGCAAAGGATGCACATACACTCTGTCATCCACCAGATCTAAAGGAAATCGTGATTCATCAGACCAGACAACCACCTTTGATTGATCCATGGTCCAGTTCCTATGCCCACATCCCCATTGAAGGCGCTTCCAAGGCTGGGCAAGGTCATCATGGGTACTCTTACCAGCCTGCGGCTACACAGCACCATACGCAGCAAATAGCGATGCACTGTGTGTTCTGACACCCTTTTATCATGGTCAGCATTAGGTTGGTTTTTTTTTTTAGCAATCTGAGCTACAGTAGCTCTTCTGTGTGACTAGAAGAAATGGTTAGCCTTCGCTACCAACATGCATTAATGAGCCTTGGGAGTCCATGACTCATACATCCTAGCACCACCTTTGGTAGGTATTAACCCCTGCATGCTGGGAACACACGACAAGACTTGCCGGATCTGACCTAGTCGTCTAGCCATTACTATCTGGCCCTTGTAAAAAATAAAAAATAATAAAATAAAAAAAAATAGGATGTTTTCTCTTAACCATTTTTTCCTGCTTTTAACACATGAAATTCAAGAACTGACTGTTCACGTGCTGCCTAATATATCCCACCCCTTGACAGGTGTCATTGTAATGATATAATCCATGTTATTCACTTCACCGGTCAGTGGTTCTCATGTTGTGGATGACCAGTGTAAGCAGCAGCACAAAAAAAACACATAGCAAAAGATAACAAATTAAATAGTAAAATATTCATGCAGCTTTGCAGACGCATGCCTTTTTACAGAGACAATCATAGTTAATTAGGCTAGCGGTGTATGGGGAGAGTTTCAGAGAACACACAAAAGTCCGTGGCTGAGAAGACAGTCCATTCAGAGCCATCAGTAGAGGAGCATGGCTACTTAAAGGAGTCCTCAATGCTAGAATAGACCTTTTCATTTTAAATGCATTATATAGATAGTATACATTTACAATAAATGGACAGGTTCCACATATCCTGCAGTGAACTGGGAATTGAGCTACCAATCAGGATTATCCAATAACTAGGACAAGCACTGATCCTCTCCTATTATTCATTGCATACCAGTTATAAGGCGTTCGTAGATTTCTGTAAAATGTAAGAAATGGAATAAGATGCTTCAGTTACCTCAAACGAAATGGTATTTTAAAGAGACAGCAGGGATTTGGGTCACGGGAGGGAAGCAAGTAAAATAACTAGGTAAGCCACCATTCCCATCCTTTCTGTGAATGTAAAATAAAAATGAAAATAGCTGAAAGCAAACATCCTGATGACCACTACATGCTTTGCGAGGTCTCCAGAAACCTGTGATGTGGCTAGGAGGGTTAACAGGGGCTGGAGCCCCAGGTCCTGAAAAGCCCAGATTACGTTTGGTCTAAGAGAAAACCAAACACACCTCCAATTACAAAATGTGTGACAGTGCCACTTTAATGCACCATATTTGGAGTTAATTATACAGCACAAGGTGTACACATGATTTTGATGGATCAATACAGCAAGTGTGGTGTTTACAGACATAGGTTAATGTAATACTCTAAATCCAATCGAACATTTACTATCACAATGTAATTCATAGAATATGTTCAGATTTAGGGTTGGACTTAGGGCTTAGCATAGAGCTGCTTTTAAGAGGGACTTAAGACACTTGGGCTGAACCCCTAGCCCAGGGATAGGCAACCTTCGGCACTCCAGATGTTGTGGACTACATCCCCCATAATGCTCTTACACACATAATGCTGGCAAAGCATCATGGGAGGTGTAGTCCAAGACATGTGCAGTGCCGAAGGTTGCCTATGCCTGCCCTAGCCTTTTTGTCACATAGCCAAAGCACTGGCAGTAATAGTTTTCCCATTCCGTATTAGATGACTGACAGATTTTTGCCCCCCCTGATTTGTTTTTACCGACACTGCTCTTGTCCACAATATCTGCAGTCAGGCCACGCAACGAGCATACGCTGCTAGCTAGGTGAGATCAGATCTAAAATTCTATTGTTTATCATAATACAGTAAGATAAGCTTGTTGGGTTCATATCGCGGACAGTGTACTTGGGAGAGGCAGTAAGCTCAGTGGATTTGGAGTGAAAACAAGGAATTACATGTTTAAGTAAGGTAAAACATAGTGATGAATATTTTACAATATTTAAAGTCTGTGTTCATGTAAATGAAGTGATAAAGTATAAATAAAATGTCCCTTTTAACAATAGGTCTAACGGTGCGCAACGTTTCCACTCACCACTAGTCTTTGGAGAGAGAACATTTAGCCCTGGCAAGCAGAAATTCAGCAGTCCAGGGTATACTATGGCTTGCAATGGCATGTAACGTTTTACCCCACTAAAATGTAAGCTCATTTGAGCACGGACCCTCAACACCCGCTGTTCCAACTAGTCTGGTTACAAATACTTGTCTGGTAGACCACCAATTGTACAAGACCTGGCTAGTAGCATAGGACTACACATTTTAAACAATAGGTCTAAAATAACTAGACTTGTACACCAAAAGTTGACAAACTATTTTTATTGTAATGTAAACTCACATTATTATGCCATGACAGTCATGATGTCATAGGATGACTAATCTGTTTAACTGAACGGGTTAAATGTTGGATATGCTCTTCTGACACAAAAGATATGCACCGGACTAACAAGTCTGAGAAATGTGACCGTGATGTGTTGACTAATAAACATACACAAGGCCTTCCTAAACTAATCAATTCTCTCAGATATCCAAATTACAAACAGTACATTTTAACATACTAAACACAAATTTATTTATTCTAATTTAAAAATGTTGTGTTTGCATTAGGAAAGGACTACACCCAAGTATCACAGCCAGTATAGCTCATAGTAGCGTTAATACTGCCTATTGACTATGGATGCTGTCCCACCTTTTGTTTGTTAAATCGTTTGAGTGTGGTTTGACATCATTGGGGTTCTCCAAGGCACCCAGAGATCATTACCTCTTCAGTCAAAGTGAGAATACAGAGTTTAAACGTTTTATCAATTTGAATTCCATCTAAACTGGACAACAATGCTAGACCGAGAGCGCACAGCTACCCCATCCCTCATCCCTAGATAAATAATATTTACCAGCATTACAGTGTGGATGTCAGGATCCTATCCTGACAACCAAGGTATTGTTTTATTTTATTGCTGCAATACCTGTTTCTCACCTCTAGTGGCCTCCCTAACCACTAGTCAATCCTCAGTTTCTCTCACCTGCCTCATATGATCTTTCAAGTCTGCAATAAAAGGCCACACCTAACTCTTCTCATGGCCTTTACATTGAAGTCAGTGTTCTGACATGGAAGTTTTGATCCTGATTCCTGAAAACATCCTGATCCTCTATTGAGACTCTGTGTGTCCCGTCGCTGGAATCCTCCTGAAACTCCTATCTTCAACTATTGCAACACTGCATGATCCTGTAAGCAACCTATATTACATTAGTGGAATCTACTCACCTGTTTCAACTGCTGCAACACTGCATGATCCTGTAGGCAAATGGTATTACATTATTCTGGAATCTACTTACCTGTCTCAACTGCTGCAACTCTGCATAATCCTTTAAGCAACCTGCACTATATTATACTGAAAGTACTTACCAGCTTTAACCCTTTCAACCCTGTATCATCCTGAACCTGGCTGCAGTGTGACATTCCACAGATAACTAATCTACTTGGAAATAACTTCAAACCTACTTGTATATAAAAGACTTTATTCATTTACTCTCAAAGTATCCTTTTGGTGGCATATTGCCTTAATTCTTTCTTACAAGTAAATTGTTATGTCTAAAAAGACAAAAAGTTTTAACCAATAACCCTGGCAATCGTCTCCTCTCTAACCCGCTACCGGATCATGACAGTGGAGCCAGATAACTTAAATTACCTTTTCAGGAACTGGAATGCACTAATTATCTAATCTTTTTTGTCACCAACACCTAGACTTTTACCTGGCACAGTATGAATTATGTCAAAGGCAAACCATTATCACCCTCTCAATGTGGTAGTCTGGGTGCCATGCCCCTGTCATTTTAGCCATGCAACTTAAAATATAGCCGTTTTGCAGCAACAGTACAAGGACAGGGGCATGGAACCCAGATAGATGCGAATAGAGGACACCTACCTTGCCATTCTTTCCAATTTCCATCTCTACGATGGCCACAGGGGTGTTTACTTGATCTGCGTTTCTGGACTGTGACTTCAAGTCTATTCTCCACTTCATCCCCTTCAGTGTGTTTTCCCATTTGATCTGACTGATCATACTTTCCCGAATTTTCTTCTTGTGGTTCTTCCAAAATTTTGCAAGGACTGCAGCCTGCTCTGCAGTGATTCCTCCTTGTTTTTTACTCTGAGCAGTTAGGAAAGCTTCTATTTGATTTAAATCCATATCTGCAGATACAATGGACTAAAGAAAGAAAAGAAAAAAAAAAGGGGGGGGAAATATGTCAATCATCCTTTCTCCTTATTAATAATATATGCATAAGTATAATTTAATCCATGGATACAAAAATCTCCCAGACAGAGCAGTTATAAAAGGCTGTCAGGGTCATTCACTATATGCAAATTTTAGGAGTTGTTCTAATTTCTAATTTGATGTTGTTAGGGCCACTTGGTGGCTATGGAATTCCAGGGGGGCCCGGTCAGCGACGTCAGCCGCTGGGAGGAAGTGACTACCCTGTCACTCCTCCCAGCTTACAACGGGAGCCACGCAGGAGGAAAGAGTCAGAGTGGGAACTCTGACTCCCATCAGGCTGAGCCACCACTGGACCCCAGGGAAGTCACCATCCTGCATTTGAAAGGTAGGAAACAGGAGGGTGACTAAAATAGAGAATATATATATATATATATATATATATATATATATATATATATATATATATATATATATATATATATATATATATATATATATATATATATATGTATATATATATATATATATATATATATATATTTATTTATTTTTCTTCAGTTGGTAAATTCCCTTACTACAGGGGAAAAAAAGTGACAGGTTCAAATCCCAGCAAGGTCAACTCAGCCCTTTATCCTTTCAAGGTCGACAAAATTAGTACCATCAATTGGGTAATAATACCAACATGCGTGCGTTATTATTTGTTATTAACAAACCAGCCGCAGTTCCGGGACCAACACTGCAATGTCAATGTGAAAGGGGTCAAGACTAAAGAAATGTAAAGTTTAAAAATAAAATGAATTTTAAAGAAATGCTGGTTGCTACAGTCTGAAAGGAACAGCCATAAATTTCCAAATGCCCGTGAATGCCAGGAGTGCCCTGGTGTCCCCTTCACCTGCATGCTACTAGCAATTGTTTCAACAATGTACTACTATCTGTAGTAGCACTCCAGCTGTCTAAAATAAGCTTCTTTGTTTAAATGTTATCACGTACATTAAAGGGACAATCTAAGCATGTCAATCACTACTGCTTATTGTACGGTTTGAATAGCTTTACAAAATCCAAGGCCCTGCAAACACCAAAAATTTGCTCCCTCTGCTGTTGTCCTGATAATGAGAAATTTCACCTCCTCATTACCCAAATTTAGACCCTTCGCTGGTAGCTTATCCAACCAGGCACTCACATGGTGTGAACAAACATTAATTCCAAAACGTTAGTGCTCCCCCCTCCCCTTTTCGACTTCTTGTATTTGACTTCATTACTGCCACTTGCAGAGAACAGATCCAAGCAGTCCTTTTTCCAAAGATAAAGCTATGACAGAGATTATAGGAGCACATGTAATGCTGAGCTCTAGCAGGAGATCAGTAAGGCTGCCAAGCACTCTGTTTCTCCGCAAAGTCCTACAGGTCAAATATCGGCCTATGAGACATTGTAAATGCAATCCATCTTTTTGTCACATGCGAACGTCAGGATCAACAAAGATATTTTAACACAAGATATATATATTTTCGCTGGAAGTCCTGTCCGATAACAGAGCAGCTTGCCGATTTGATATCAGACAGGCCAGCTAGAAAAAGAAATGTTTCATTGTCAGCAGTGGTGGAAATGTACCAAGGGTGCTCCCTGCCAAAGAGAAAAGGATTATCTTTAGCTAAATATTTTCAAGGAGCATGCCAAATATTTTTCAATCAATGGAATCCAATTACTGCAGAAAGAAAAAATAAATAAAGTTTCTCTCTTTCATGGTTTCTACAGGATGTTTTTGTCCCGTTTAACAATATCAAACTAGGTTTCTAACAAACTATTTGGTTGAGTAATAGTCTATGATAAAACCAACATCTACTTAGAGAGCATCATTTGAATAAATTGAATAAATAAAATATCCTGCTACCCCAGGCTGCTCACAGCGCATATGTGCAAAGTGGCTTGACTTTTCTAAGACAGTCAACGAGAAGAGGTAGGGACTTGGACACATATTTGTCCATTCCCAAGATCAAATTCTCTCTCTGATTCAGAGTCCCCTTTATTGTCACTGTACATGTGCAAACAAGGGCAATGAAACACAGTTGGCCTCTGAACAGATATGCAGCAGTATTTTAAAATACTATTTTAAAAAATGTACTTCCAGATTAAGCTTTACAGTTAATACTTGATATCACAATTCCTGAATAGTGATGTCCCGAACGGTTCGCCGAACGGTTCGCCACGGACTCATCATTCAGTAAACTTTGACCCTGTACCTCACAGTCAGCAGACACATTCCAGCCAATCAGCAGCAGACCCTCCCTCCTCCCGGACAGCTCACTAAGAATGCAGCTTCAAAATGGATGCTGTCCAGGACGTGGTAGGGTCTGGGAGGGAGGGTCTGCTGCTGATTGGCTGGAAAGTTTACTCTTCGTGGCGAACCGTTCGGGACATCACTATTCTGGAATACTCAGGAATACAATCCTTCTAATTTACTACCAATTTCCAATTCTAAAATTACATCAACATTATAATAGTGAGATAATGTAAAAATCCATCACACAATTCATAACCCCAATTTAAGTAAAATATTAAGTGTACCAACTGCCAATTAGTTAATACTCTAATGCAAATAAATACCCAATCTTTAATAGTATATCCTAATCATGTGACATAAAAGTGCTTAACGTAAGCTCAAAGCCACATGCATAAAGTGCACAATAGAAGCACATAACATGAGCAATATAAAAATGTGAACATAAATCACGTGCAAGAATACATATGCATATTAAGTGCAAAATGTGAACACATAATCATGTGCATGGAGGTGCAGAACATCGACCATGTACATAAGTGAAATGTTAACACAACAGTGCAATGTGATCACATAGACGTGTGAATAAAAGTGCATAAAGGGACACTGTAATCACCAGAACAACTACAGCTTAATGTTGATTCAATGCATCTCTATGAGGAGGTGCTGATTGGCCAAAACGGTGTTTGGCCCCGCCCCATTCTGCCTCCTTGACGTTTTCTAAAAAATGGAAATTCTGATTATGTCATCAAGGAGGGGCCATCGTTGACAACGCGGCGCTGGAAATCAGGTATTTTCAACATTTTCTAAGGGGGTTAAAGGAGGGGTGAGGGGGCAAGCCACCTTAATGGTGGATAAAACACTATAGGGTCAGGAATACTTGTTTGTGTTCCTGACCCTATAGTGTTCCTTTATTGCAATCACAGAGCAATGAAAGCATATAATGATGTGAATAATGTCAGAGGAATAAACTGCAGGCTTAAGGTTGCAAGATTTTTTTTTTTGTATATTGCCAACGTTACACGAAACAGTGTGCAAGGAGACAGAATCTTCTTAGAAACAGAGCAAAAGGAGAAACATGAAAAAAATCCAGTCCATTGGCATATCTCTAGGAATAATTGGTCTTTCATATTATGACATGTAATCAGGAGAAATAAAATAATATACAGTGGGACCTCTGTTTAGGAAATGAATGCGTTCTCCGGGACGTTTCCTATTGCGAAAAATGTGTAAACCGAAACGCAGTTTCCCATAGGAATACATTGAAAACCAATTAATCCGTTCTGGAGGTCAGAAAAAAAAAAGTCAAAATGAGCTGGCATGGAAACCAACCCACAATGCAGAACGCACAGTACAATACATGCAAACGACGAAGCTCAGCTCCCTACCTTTCCACAGCTTGAGAAATGCACCACAAAGTCCCAAACCAACTGCAAACAATTTCCAGAATGGCTCCAAAACTTGATGCAAAAGCCGCTCAAACACCTCCACACTCGGCGCCACGTGCTACCCACAGGCTCCAGCATGCAGGGGGCGGTGCAATACATTCTGGGGAAACTTGCTTTGTATTGCGAAAAAATTTGTAAACCGAGGCATTATTTTCAAGAGATTTTCATTTGTAAACCGAAAATTACGAGATTTTACTATTAACATGACGTAAAGTCATGATTTTATTAATGACACGGAGGCTCCTATTATGCATTCTCTTTCTTTATTATACTCCCAGCAGCAAGAAAAAAGGAAGTATGAGAGAATCATAGAAAAAAGAAACCATAACAATAGCCTGGTAACAGTAGCACCAATCAGCATCCAGTGTAATCCATATAGGTGTAGTGCTCCTTGACTCCTCATCTTTCTGCGTAGATCCCGAAGACCATTAGTGCAAATTCCAAGATATTCGAACCAGAAATACGAATTCATGAACCAAAACCATAACTGGAACTTCAATATAGAACAGTTTCAACCGCCAACTCTCAAGTTGTATTCAAGCTAAAAGAGAAGAAAAATATGGTAATATCGAAAACTCGTGACTGCTATTCCGCAATTAACAACTTGTCAACCATGTTAATCATTCAATGTAAATATATCAAGTTCGTCAACCATGTTGCTAAATCAAAATAAATATCACATAAGCCATATTCATTGAATACTTACTCACCTGTGCCATGAAGGATCTTGTACTTACCGTATTAAGTCATCCTAAAGACCCCATGTCTGGGTTGTAACTTAATCACCACCCTGGGTAGGAATAATACTCGCCTCTGTGTCATTAGTAAAATCATGACTTTACGTCATGTTAATAGTAAAATCTGGTACTTTTATTAAAGACACGGAGGCTCCTATTATGCGGTTTTAAAGCTGAGCAATCAATGAACTGGAAATGTGTTGCACTGGGCGAAAAAAATAGAAATTACGAAATGTAGACTAATTCGACCAGTCAGCTGCTCGTAGGATATCCTCCAATTTACAACCTATCATGGTGGCTTTAGACGCCATAGCCCCGCAAATGGAGTGTGAGGACAAAATTGAGGTGTCTATGCCTGCCATTGACATCAACCATTTGATCCAACAAGCTAAAGTAGGAGTAGATACTGGTAGGTGAGGTACTTTGAACGAGATGAATAATGGATGTTTGCGCTCTGGACGGAGCAAGGCCGTACGATGCTCGTATTCCTTCAGACATAACACAGGGCACAAATTTGGGTTGTCCGGAAACGACGGGTAGAAAACTTCCTTAGAAATATTAAAGGATACTCCGTTTGGGACAAAAACGCGTGCATGCCAGTTTAGCGCTCTGACATCAGCAACCCGTTTACATGAAAGTAAACAAAACAGCATCAGCAGCTTGGCCGACAATTGCTTTAGAGAAAGTTCCTGGTTCACTGGCTAAGATTCGATCAAATAAAAGATCATATTGACATCCCAAAAGGAAGAATATCGAGTTTGAGGAGGTCGAGTAAGACGGATGCCTTTGAATAAACGACAGATAAGAGCAAGTTTACCTATTGGGGTGCCATCCAACCCCATATGTCTCACTGATATGGCTGATCTGTACAGATTCATAGTACGAAAGGCTTTTCCTTCCTCAAAGAGTAAGGTCAGAAATTGTAGAATTGCTTTTGTAGGAGCTGATATGGGATCCATTGACAGTCCCACGCACCAATCAGTCCACTTTCTCCAAGCCGACTCGTAGGCATGTCTGGTACCTGGTGCCCACGACTCTGCCAAGAGACTGAATGTTGTCTGCGAAACCTCCTCGAGATTCCATAATCTCCTGAAATGAGCCATGCCATCAGTTGAAGTAGACCCTGGTCGGCCAGTTCGTGACTCATTCCCTCTGGGTTGGTCAAGAGGTAGGGCATGTTCGGCAACAGCTGTGGGAAATCTATCGACATTTCCAATAACTGAGAAAACCAAGGTTGTGACCTCCATAACGGGGTTACAAGCGACAGTGTTCCCCTGGAATATCGAAGGACAGCTAGGGTCCGAGAAATTAGGTTTAAAGGGGGGAAAGCGCAGTTCCTGCCCTTGGTCCAGTCCTGTAGGAATGCATCTGTCGCCAGAGCATCTGGATCTAGTCTCTAACTGAAGAACCGAGGGAGCTGGGTGTTTAGACGAGACGCGAAGAGGTCTATATTGAAAGGTCCCCAGAGTCGAGAGAGGCGCTGGAATATCATTGGGTGGAGATGCCAATCCCCTGCGTCCCAAAGGTATCGGGAGTTCCAATCTGCCATCGTATTGTCCTGCCCCGGAATGTATTCTGCTATTACCGAAATGCTGTGTTCCAGGCAATAGTGCCAAAAATCTCGAGCCATCAGAGCGAGCACCTTGGATTTCGTCCCTCCTAGGTGGTTGATATAACGCACCACTGAGATGTTGTCCATCTTGATTATGATCGAGCATGAAATGCCTGTGGGGGTCATACCGTGAATGGCAAAGGACGCTGCTAATAGTTCTAGGCAGTTGATGTGTAACAGCGATTCTTCGTTTGACCATCTGCCACCGGTGGAAACTGACCCGCAATGCGCACCCCAGCCGTGTAAGCTGGCGTCCGAGTCTATGACCAGGTCGGGCGTCGATCCAAATATCGCCCGTCCGTTCCATGCCTCCATGTGGGCTAGCCACCAGTCCAGCTCTTCCCTGGAGTCTTCGTCCAGTATAACACAGGTTTCGTATGAGTGACCGGAGTGTAGGTATGAGGCTTTGAGCCTTTGTAGGGCACGATAGTGTAACGGTCCCGGGAAGATCGCCTGTATGGATGATGTCAATAGCCCTATGTAGCGGAGCGGCAATATTAAATCCCACGAACTCCGCTGGTAAAGAAGGTAATCCACAGTCAAGCGCTGAAAAGTAAGGCAATGTCCCAAATCCCCCAGTAACCGGACGAAACACAGTTCTGGGAGTCAACTGAGGTCTTTATTCACATGCTCCAGTATTTATACAATTCCCCATGCAAGGGGTTTCCTGAGTCCCATGACAGGGGTATTACAGGAGTGGACTACATGGGAAACTTAATGTACAGAGCATTTCTCCCATCAGACACTGCTGCACGAGAGGGACACTCCCACTGGAATGTACCGTTAAGTGGATTATCCCTCCGTGCAGCAGAACCGACAATTCACCTTAAAATCCATAACTTTTATTATATTCGGTAGATTTACACAAATGGACGTTCGGTAGATAGCTGGGGTCTGAGCACACCGTTCGTGAGAATACCGCTCAGATCCCAGCTAAAACAACCGAACGCCGCACGAAAAACACTTTGCCATGGAATTCACCCCAAAGTACCTTACACCGATGGGGAACCCTAATGGCGAAAAGACCGGAGCTCCTGAACGGCCTGGAAGCCCAGCGGTGTTCGCGCGGCTGAGTAGCCATTTTCAGTACCACGCGCTCGACGACCAATCACCGCTGGAGAGACAAAGGATCCAAGATGGCCGACCACCGCGTGGTTGGTAGTCGAACGATGGCCACCTAGGAAAGTCTCTAATTACCGATTGCAACATTGTTGCAATCGGTTAACAAGCGCCACACGTCCCTCTGTGTGTGGGCTATTAAAGGATAGTTCATTCGGTTCACGAACAGCCCACAAAGGCGCTGTTCGTGAAACGAAATACAGGAATGCTATATGCTTTCGGCAACTAGCTGACAAAGTAAATGTAACATACAGGACTAATCAGATTACAGCCAGGGCACATACGAAATCACAATAAAGCTACAGGCAACCTTTTAAAACATACTGTCCATGTTAGTACAAGTGGCTAGGTTTGCCACACCCTATGATCCTCGCAAGTTGTCGGAGGGAAATGGTCGTACGATGCATAAGTCGTCTGATCTTTCTTGATCTAAATCATTTTGTCTTTGGGTAGACAATCTCTGTTGGACAGAGTCCACTTGGAAACCCAGAAATTCCATGCATATGGAGGGTTGTAGAATTGATTTCTCGCAATTCACCAAGAATCCTAAGTTTTGGAGAAGGTGGGTCGTCGAGGATAGGTGAATGCGTAGTTGGGATTGAGACTGGGACAGAAGAAGGATGTCGTCTAGATAAATTATTAATCTGACCCCTCGTGTGCGCAGGAAGGCAATCACTGGCTTCAGCACTTTTGTGAAGCACCATGGAGCAGAGGATAGGCCAAATGGCAGACATACAAACCTCCATTTTGTTCCTTGCCACTGAAACTGCAGGAGGTTCTGATGCGCTTCTGCAATAGGGATTGTCAGGTAAGTGACCTGTAAATCTATTTTGACCATCCAATCCGATGGTATGAGGAGGTCCCGAAGGCAATGAATACCCTCCATTTTGAAATGGTGGTACTGGACAAAACGCATTTAGAGGTCGGAGACTTATTACTGGGCGCACCCCGCCCCCTTTCTTGGGGACCAGAAACAGGTTGCTCACAAACCCTTCTGTGTCGCACGGGACTCGTTGGATAGCGTTTTTTTGACGCTAACTCTGCGATCTCTGTTTGGTGTTGGTCGGCCATATTTAGTTCTCGAGGGAACTGCGTCTGAACCGGGTGGGAGGTTAACTCCAATAGGTACCCTTGCATCGTCTTTAATACCCAAACATCTGCGGTTAAAATTTTCCAAGCATGATGAAACAATGCCAGTCTGACCCCCACTTTTAGATGGGAAAAAAGTAGATACTCGGTACTCACCATAAGGTGCCGGTCTCTGGTTATTTAAGGAGTCTATGCCGGCTCTATTTGAGCCTCGAAATCCACGGCCGGGTAGATGGCTCCTTCCTCTGCCGGCCCCTCCAAAAACCCGAGGTGCGAATACTCTCTTAAGGGATGTCTGAGCTTTATCAATTGCTGTAAATGTCTTTACGTACAGCCCAAGATCCTTAATAAAGGATTAACCAAAAAGTAAGCCTTTAGCAGCTGGGCCCGGCTCGTTGGTCGCCATGCTGACCAGTTTGGGCTCTATTTTCAGGAGAATCACCTTGCGGCGTTCGGTAGCCATAGCCGTATTGGCGTTACCCACCATGCAGACTAATCTCTGCAACCAGCCTATCGCTACTTCGAAATCAAATTCGCTTTCGCCCGATTGGGCGGACTCTACTAGCTCATACAGTTTAGATATGGGTTCCAAAAGTATCAAGGAATTTGTCTTAGCAGTTCCGTAGGGAAAAGTCTAAGCCCTTCCTTGGTTTCCAACCAGACTTGTTCAAGAATTGGACCAACTGAGTCTGGAAGGATGGGTCATGGGCATTCCGCCCGTAACTTATTGCGCCCTTCTTTAGATAAAGACTTTCGCACCCGAAGTGCAAGCTACTTCGCGATGTGTGTAGGCGGCTCCCATGCTGCCGAGCGAGGGTGACGGAGGTCATCTGGGTCAAATAATGGGTTACCCAGCGGGTCCCTCAAATTGTCGCCCTCGCCCAAGTCAGCAGGCTCAGCGTCCTGAGCCGTAGTCTTTTGGGTCGCAACGCCTGTTTTAATGTCAGACCCGGAATCTGAAAATTCTGCACGGTAGTGGTCCATATAGGAGTCATCATACTCCTCCTCCAAACTGTGGTCCGAATCGGACGAATCCCCATGGGCACGTGCCCGTTTCAAAGCTCTGGTCGATTTTGCCCGGCCAGGGGCTCTAGTGAGCGGTGGTATCGTGCCATCTTTGACAGCCTGAGGTGTGTCATTCGATGCAGGCTGAACCTGCAGTTCTGGAGGGGAGGCCACATGTCTGCTCTTTGCCAAAGCCTCGCATCCCGATTGTGCCATGTTAGTGGGTCCCAGGTTGCGTGTGTTCTGCATGCCACTAGTCTGTGTCTGTATCAATGCCTCTGTTATAGACTGAGTGATAGAAGATGACATGACCCCCATCACAGAGGTTAAAGCTCTGTTAATGGACTGTGCCATGGTGGAGTCTAGGAGGGATTGAAATTCCTCTGATGCCATGAGGCTGGCGTCACCTGTACCTCCCTTGTTAGAGGGGGAAACACCTGGTGTGGGGCACATAGACCCTGAAGGTCTCTCACTCTGATCCTGCATTTAGAAGATATATTCTTTACAGGGGATATATATATATATATATATATATCTCCAAGTCCAACTAGTGACACTTGGGCCCAGTAAAATAGCCTTATTAATATTGGCTAGGTGCCTAAGTGTACAAACAGATTTTAGTAGCCTGTAAAGGAAAAGAACTAACTATTGAGAGAGAAAAGCAGAAAAGGGTGTCAGGATAGATTAATCCTCCTCACCACACTTACAGTTTGGCAGCAATAACCACAAAAACAGCAATGATATCTCAGTCTGGGTCTTAGGAGAGTGCTTAGGCAGGTAGGAGAAACAGTTATGGGCTGAAGCTCGTTACGCGTCAGTTTCCTACCGAAATCGCATTTAAAATGGCCGCCACGAGTGAAAGTTACACTCGCGGCGACAGAAACCAAAAAGATGGCCGCCGCGTGACACACTGTAAAGGGACAGCGGACAGACCGTGGGCATAAACCGGAGGTGCAAACACAAGCACCAGAAAACGGCTGAATTACCACAAGTCACCCAACAGGGAAAATAAGAGGAATACGACCCTAAGGTGAGGGCAGGGAGTAAGCACTCCCCTGACACCAGAAGGATATACACCACAGTAAGACAGTATGAACTACAATAAATATACAATAATTTACAATCTAAAGAACATCCAAATAATGTATAGAAATCATAGGAGTAGCAAGATAAGGTACTTAACTTGTCTGAGGGAGCAGCAAGAAAGAGGAGGAGTCAAGGAGCACCACACCTATATGGATTATACTGTATGCTGATTGGTGCCACTGTTACCAAGCTATTGTTATGTTTTTTTCTTTTTTCTATGATTCTCTCATACTTCTTTTTTTCTTGCTGCTGGGAGTATAAGAAAGAAAGAGAATGCATAATAGGAGCCTCCGTGTCTTTAATAAAATTATGTTAACCGAGGCGTTTGTAAATTTCCATATACAGTAAACCAAGGTCCCACTGTATATGGAAATAGAACCAAAAACAATTGCTGTAATCAGAAAACACAGAAATAAAAATGAAAGATATAAAAACATTTTCACATGTATTCCATCATCTTTTTATAAAAAATTTTATAATTATTTTAGCTATTCTTGAAACCGACCCACATATTCAGTGAGTGAACAAGCACCAAGTGTTTAAATCAGATTTTTAATGATGAAGGCTTTGCAAAAAAAATGGCCCAGAAGGTAACGTTAGATGTTGGCAGTGAAATGAATAAAATGTAGTGTTAGGAGGATGTGGTCAGCAGTTAAAACATAAATAAGCATTTAGTTAAAATGCTCAGAAGTCTATGTAGAGCTATTCAGTATTATTTATTGAGAAGTGAGCCCATCAAGTATATAAATGGGGCTACACATGGTATCGTTAGCAGTCGTCTTCGTTATTCAGCCTGCAATATTTTAAGATAATAGGTCAGAATATTGAGGTAATAGTTTAAAAGTGTGAAGCTGGTGAATATAATAATAAAAATTTCTTGGTTGTGGGCGACTTAAGGTCGGCTTGAGAGTTGACATATGTCTGGCGGTGAGCGGGAATACTGTCATGCTTTTCTTTAGTCTTGGTGTGGCTGCCGAAGGATGGCAACTTTTACTCCCCCAACAAGTTTCAAAAGATGGCTTTTTCCTGGCACTATAGTTGTCCTTTAACTCATAAATGGCAGAGAATTTAGCAGTGAAACTTCAGGGGCGTGACATATACACAAAAACGGCTTAATTAAACTGTTTTGGGGACTATAGTGTCCCTTTAAATGATGAAATGATATCACAAGTTAGGTTATAGAATATGAAACTGAAAAAGCATTTTAAAAATTTTTTAATAATTACGGAATATCTTCAGCATGAAAGCAAATAAAAAGCTTAAATTCACACCAATAAACCACAAACATTAATGAATTACAGGAATACGTGGATCTGCTCAATTAGTGTTCTACTCCCTCCTTCCTAATGGCTGCTTGGTACTTGTCTCTCATCTTTGATATCTTGTTATTCATTCAGCCACATTAGTTTTTATCCACATTATTTTTCTGTCAACTTGTCATGATGTTTGAGAATCAGTCACACAGGAGTCGTCTTGAGAAATAAAAGAAAAAAAAAAGTCTGTTGGTTTATCAGAATCCGTGCTGATATGACTGAAGACATTATTAAACCTTGTGCATAATAAGTAATTAAGATCTCATTATGTCATTAATGATTGAGTCCCTTTAATTTGCATATCAAGTATTGTACCAAGGACTGCGAAGACACCTGAGAAATTTAATATAATACAAAGAAAAGAAGAATTCTTCATCCGGGCATATACAACATTTGAGTATGTATAGTTAAAAACCCTATTATAGACAGAAATTGAGGTCTGTGGTTGCTGCTGATGCTCGAATGGAGTGCTGAAGTATCCTGTTCTCAAATTAAGCAATCTCTTCCCAAGGAATACCCTGCATAGTTCACGATGGGGATATCGAGTTTTAGGATTTGTGATGTGCCTGTGTAAAACTTGACAATGTGAGTTTTTTAACCATGTGTCTGAATAAGACGTTTCTTTAAAAAGCTCAGATTTTATTTTTCAGACCACACACTGGTTATTTCAATCTGAAGAGATAGGGGGATATATTTATCCATTTATTGGCTGATTTGGACTATTTAAAATTTTATTGTGAACTTGCCATGTTATCAATTTTATATTGTTTCTTTTTATATTTATTTGGATCCTTATTTTTATCTGATTTACCCTACTTTTTCTATGATTGTCCCTGAGTATATGGATTCCCTATTAGTTGTGTTGAGGACACCTAGTCTTTGTATTTGGGCATGTATAATAGTGCTAGTGGCACAAGTACATTTCAGCAAGTCTTATATTCAGTCTTATATTCAGCAGACAAGTGTAAATTTCAGACTCAGGTTTCACTTTTGGGATACCAGGGTAATATCGCCAGAAAATGTAGTGCAGGCCCATCATTAGACACTCTAGCGCTATGGTAAGGGCCCAAGGACCTTACAGAGTGTGAAGTAGCACATAGGGCTAATTCAGCACTTTTTGGGGATGACCAGTGTGATTGTCAGACAGCCTGGTGTCCATTCATGCCAGTCTGAAAAGCCACTTTATTAGGATGGGAAGGTACTGGCGAGCACATTCCCTTTCGGGGGAAGTCCGGACCTTTGGCTGCCAGTGGCACGGTTCGTGTTACCTAGCAGAGTCCCGATTTCCATACCAAAAGAAAAACACCTTTAGTATTCATAACTTGTTTTTGAGTATGGGTAGTTCTGAAGGATTCCGGTTTCATATCTTTAGTCACGTATTGATATTTGGACCTTCTTCCCAAGTAGGCTGTACACCCTCCAGGTGAACACTTTTCTCATACAGAAACTTCCTAAGGACTCTAATCAAGGCCCCCTCCCTTAGAGAGGTCGTTCATCTAAAAGGTAATATCACATAATGTTAAAGGATTACTGTGACAAACCCATCTGTATGACTATTTGTGGATTCGTCTAGTTTGCCTTCCTTTCGTGGAAATTGCCTGTTTTTGTAGCCCATGCATATGATTGACTTTTTACCAAACGGACGGCCACCCAGAATAGAAGTGTGCTGCTGGTTAACCTCTTGATCCCAATTAGAACATTGTGGTTAACCGCAGACACTTCTTAATTATAACCGAATACAGGGTGGTCATCGTTCGCATGTCGACCACGAGGCAGCGGCCATTTTAAATCACACGAAAGACCAGCGGTGTTCGGCACTGATTCCATGGAACCAAAAACGGACACTTTTTCTGCCGAACACTGCTGAAACAGGTCACCCTTCTCCATCGACGAAAACATGCGAACACCGGCCGTTCGGGAGTTTAGGATTACATGAAGAGACTTAACCCAGATAGCCTTCCCATGGAGTCAATCGCATACCGAAAGACTATAAGAACTTTGACTCCATGGCGATTGAACTATGCGTATGGGATCTGAGCGCTATTCGCTAAGAATATGCCCTCAGATCCAGGCTGAGGATATGTTATACGAATGTAAAATGTTCGGTAGTTGTGTAATTATTTATTTTTATGTGTTTTCTGGTGTTTTACTTAAAATGGTGATTTGTCTTTGTCCTGGAGATAATTGAATTACTTCTCAATTATCTCCAGGGCAGAGGGGAGGAAACCATGCTGCATTGTGAGAAAAGTTTGTGCCTGTATGTCTGAAATGGCCATTTGTCTGTCATCACAGTCTCCCATTTGGTCCCCTAGGGGAGTGTCCACCTAGTGGGAGACCTGCATAAATACGGGCGGGTAGCCCATAGTAAAGCGAGATCTGGTTTTACCCACAATGCGGAGCTTGGTCTCGTTATTGGGGGGATTTATTACCGACGACTAGAGACTGATTTCTGGAGCCGAAAGCCGCTCGGTGGATATACTTGTTCGGCGGCTAGCGACGATTCGTGGATTTATGTTCGGGAGTTTGGAGCCTTCTTACGGATCCCGGTCGGGAGATTGCCGCTTCCCCTGATGGTGGTTCGTACAGTATATGCGAACGGAGATCGTAAGATTGCGAAGGGGGAAGCTTAACTAAACGGCGGTTTCACTCATAGGCACCAGGGGTGTCTTAACAATTACTCACACCTAATAAATGCAAACAGGCCACATGCCATTACAAAACTCTGGGGGCTAAAGTCATGATTATACAGGAGACATTTTGCCAAGTCTTGCATCCCAGCTTATTGGGAAGAATGTTTTACCTTCCAATTTCCCAGTGTGGATTTGATGAGATGCAATGGGGTCAAGATATTCTAACATAAGAAGGTTTTTATTTTGTACACAAAACCAGTAGTTCGGATAATGAAGGGCGATATTAGTGGGTTGAGGGCTTCGTGGCAGCAACCCCGGTATCACTTATTGGAATTTACACTCCCACATTCCCAAACCCATCCTTTCATGCTTTTCTGGTGGAGAAATTTGGAGACCTACTAAACCAAAATGTTTGTATAAGTGGAGATTTTAACGTAGCATTGGACTCCTATCTGGATAGATATGGATAAGCAACAAGGGCGTACCTTCGCTCGAAATACCACCACTTGAAGTCCCTATTGGACAACCACAGCCTTTACAATACCTGGAGGGTCTTAAATCCTAAAGCATCTATTTTGCACCCAGAATTTAGCAGCTACACTTACATATGCTTACATCCATGAGATAACGTAGTCTGACCATGCTGTGGTGGCAACTTGCTTTGCGGGGGTGGCAACAATTGTGTTAACAACTAATTCGTATACAAATCAGATCTCATTTATTTCCCCACTCGTATTATTCTTGCTCATGTCCTCATCATACAGTAACCAGAGTGATTATTCTTCTAAATAATGCCTATTCCATTGATGTGTTCTATTGTTAAGTTCATCTTCTTACTTTCACCCGACAAGAGAATACGGTTTGTGCAATGCATATTGTCGTACATCACAGTTTTGTATTAAATCGCCTATGTTAATTTTAAAGAGAGACTACTTTTTTTTTTTTTTTTTAAAAGCAAACTGCTTATGGAAATGTTATACGTCTAATCCGGTTACTTGTTGTGTCTACTGTCTGAATTAAGCTTTCCCACACCACCCCCCAAAAAAAAACTGAAAATGGAACTTCATCTGCACCTTCATAACAGTTTAAGTGCCACCAATTAGACCACTTTCGTGGGCAGCATCCTTCATTTTTGCATTGCCTCTGTTCTGGAAGCCTTACATGGTTTACAGATGCCCAAAAGAGCCCCTTGTTGTGCTAGAAGCTGGACAAAAAAAACAAAAAAAAAAAACAGGCTGAAGGCATGTTCTCTTGCAGACAGGCATAACCATAGAGACTATGCCGATAGTCTATCCAACTGGAGAGTAGCTGTATTTTAACTTTTTTTTTTTTTTAAATCTTTGTTTATTAGGTGAGTGATGTATTGTCATGGTACAGTGGAAAAAAGGAATTTCTAGAGACTCGCAGGAATCCATCATAAAAGCAATATGCCATATTACAAAGTCATTTACATAACAAGTGTAATAAAATGAATAGCATGCTTCAAACAGAGTAAGAATATGAACTTGGTAGGTTAACCTGTTGTTCTAGCAAGATTGTCTGTCAATGAAACCAATGTGGTGTACCACCCTCCCCCCATTAACAATGGAGTTTCCCCCACGGTGGCACAATGTGGGGGGAATACAATGTGGAGGGATCTCGTTACCCACTGCCCATGTATAATTCCAATCTATACGGGGGTGGGTCTAGTCCAACTGAGTGTAACAACAGATTTCCTGCAATTTATGATTGATACCCTCTCCTCCGTACCAATACGAAGAGAGGCCTATAGAGAGCGTCCGGTACATACAAGTCATACAGTAGGTGGTGAGGAAGTGGTCTGAAAGAAAAAGGAGAGAGGGGAGAAAAAGGAGGGATGGGGAGGGATGAAGAAGGGGTAAGAGCAGCGGTTAGATAAGGCAGATCGGGTGTGGAAGGCGGAGCCCTAGCTGAGCAGCTGCTCCCCTCCAGCTCATCATCCCTCCTCCTCACCCAGTTCGCCAGTTCCCTGAGGTCCCGTGTCTCGCTCCGCCATGAACATAAACCATGGTTGCCATCTCTCCACGTGTTTGGTGTTTGTGTCTACAATCCCGCGATTTGGATTTCCTCTACTTTCTGTAACAATCCCTCAGTTGTCTTCCAAAGGGCTAGGATGAGTGCCTTTGCGGCGTTCAGCAAGTAATGCAGGATTTATTTTTTATATGTAGAAATGGGCCGTTTTTATATGTAAAATGACCATTTCATCACTCTGCGGAACCCCGTCCCCAAAGATTTTAGTTACTACTTCTCTCACCACGGCCCAAAAGGGGGCCATGACGGGACTGTCAGGGTGGCAGTCCAAAGACCGGGACCCCTGTGCCTGATGTGGAGATGAGCAGAGTCTTCAGCATGGTAGTGGATAGGTAGGGCCTGGCGCAAGATAACCGTACGCCCCCTGGTGTTGAGCACCAGCGTTTGTGCGGCCACATACCAAGAACCTGTTGCAGCTTAGTGGAGGCCAGAGCAGATGAATGCTGAAATGTATCCAGTACTAGAAACACGATAAGACTAGGATAAACACCAAACAAGAAAACAAGACAGAACTAGTAGAACCCAGAACCAGAGAAGGATAGGAAGCTAAAACCAGAACATGTACACAATACATAAGGGAAACTGTAACATAACATGGGCAGGACAGGACAGGACTGCACATGAACTGGGAATACAAAATAAAACAAGACAAGATATAATAGACAAAACAAGAGGAGACATAACTAAGCACTATACGTGAAAACTATGGTGATTTAGTTATAGGATCATACATTGCATAAGCCTGCCACAACGCCAATGAACCCCATATTTGGCAGGTCCTACTCTGCCTAATGTCTGCTAAATAAACCATAATAGAACACATACAGCACTTACCTGCAAGAAAGAAGCAGATGACTTGAAGCATCTGCCTGCACGAACCAAATGAAACAAAAGGAACCAAGGAAAAGGAACGAGTGTGGCAACATAAAACAAACATTTAAATGAATCCAAGAGACTGGGAATTCTAGGGACGGAATACAGGAATGAACCCAGCATAAAGTAAACCAGACAAAGAATAGAAAACCAGGAAAACTAAACAAGAATTATAAAAAGAGTAGTGGATACCAGAAGCCATGGTCAGACACCAGAACAGAGCAGAGCAGATCCTGACAGGGACATGTCCACCATATGTGTAGCAGGGTTCCCAGTTCCACCCGGCATCTCCAGCAAGTGTCGGGGACGGCTAGGAATAGCCGATTGAGGAGGACTGGGGTTCTATACCATAGGGAGAGACGTTCTTAGTTCATCTCTAGATAATGGGAACTGATAGAGCTCTTGTGTTGCAACAGTAGAACCTTTTCCCACTGTGAAGTTGAGATCCTTCTTCCCAGTTGGCCTTTCCATTGCTTCTGAAACGTATCCTTCTCCCACCTATCCCCAACCAACAGATGTTGGTATAGCATTGAGATGGTCTCGTCTAAACCCGTGCCCCCCAAGCAGAGACCCTCAAAACATGTGAGCTCTCTGTGTAGTTTTCTTTATGGGGTAATGTAAGATAGTATTGCTTCAGTTTTGCATATTGAAAAGAAGTCAGGAGGTTGCTTGTACTCCCCTCCAGCAACGTGTCAAGCTCCCGAAGCCCGCCGCCCTCTAATGCTCTGCAGATTGTCCCCCTCCCTCCCAGCTTCCTGTTATGTGTTACTGACAGTAAAGGACTTGGCACAGGGGAGTTGTCACGGCCCCCGGTTCATGGCTACACCCGATCAGTGCGACCACGCTGACAGGTTGGAGGAATTACCTGTTCAGCAACGAGCCGGGAGTCGACCCGCTGGGGCATCAGTCCCCTCCACACACAGGATCAAAAATGGTGCCGACCGCAAGGTCGCGGCCATTTGTAGCTCTGCCTCCAAAGGTCACGCGAAACGTCAACGCACACACATGTTCTGGGGTCAGAGGACAAGCTCTGACCAATCACAGCCCAAGGAGGGATATTTAAACCCCTGAATTTTCATAGCTCATTGCCCTGTCGTGGTTTCCGTTCCTAGTATCCAAGAGTGCGTTTTCTTGTCCTTGATATTCCTGATATCTCATTTGGCTATCCCTGACTATACTAATCCCTGGTTTCCTTGTCTTGACTTTCTTATCGATCTTGTGTATTTTTGGCTTCCTTGATCTCGGCTTTCCCTTGACCATTCTCTGTCTTTCAACGTATTAATCCGGCCATTATAAGGACCGGTTTACGTTCTGTCTATTTTCTGTTCAATGTAGATGTTACATAGTTTTGCGTCTTGGATCACATTAGTAGTTGTGACAGGAGTTAACAGTGGTTTATTGTGAAATTTATGCATTGCATAGAAATTTCACTAGTGTTATATAAAGACAGAATCAGGAGACTATTTCATTTCTGCAAAGTGACAGCATGACAGGTACCATTGCCTTCTTAAAAAGAGCACATGTTTAACATTTTAGAAGTTTAAACATACCCCCAAAAAATTTCATTTTACTTTAAGCAAAATGACTACATGTATCAACTTTACACTTACTCCGATTTAATGGCAAAACAAAATCCAATCATTACAGCAGTCAATAGTGAAATTTCACTTTCCAAAACCCGCTTAAAAATTGCCACCATCAACTAGCTGGGGGGCAAGCACGGATACCGTAAAATCATGTACAACAGACAGCAAGTGTGAAACCAGGTGTATATTTGTTGCTGAACAAACTTTTTATGGGGTAAAATAAATAAGGTACACTACTGTCACACAGAAAATTTCTTTTTTTTTATAGAAAGTATGGACAGCCACCAGAAACCCTCCTGCAGCACTGAAGTTTAAGCCCCTATTGACATGGCGGATGAGACCATGCCTCCTCCATGATGTCGCAGGAGGCGGAGATGTAAACCTACCTCGAGGCTTGAAAAAAAGGGAAAATATATATTATATAAAAAAAATATTTTTTTAAATTATTTAAAATTCTTTCTTTTTGTGTGCATAAAAACAGTTACAACAGGCCCGCAGTGCCACGATAGCAATAGCAGGCAAATCAAGGTATACAGTTTCACGACATAGGATTGAACTGCACAATTTTGTACAATAAGTAAAAAGGGTAACGCAAGACCGAAGATGGGCAGGTATGAGTAGAAATAAATGGATATGGTCTTTTTGGTAGTTAGATTAGGATAATAATATGATAAGATAAAACGTAATAAAATAACATTAGTATTCTACAGAGGTGTACCCAACTTCTGATTTACTGATATGTTTGCCTGGGGCTGTAGATAGACAGTAAAAAGTTCAGGCAATTTGCTCGTTATCGCCTTTCAAAGGGAAAGCGTGATAGTTAAGTATGGGTGGCAATGTTAGGCCAAGATATGTGTAGCTGCTAGTCAAGTTTGCACCTGTTTTTTTGTTTTGTTTTTTAACACAAACAAGTGTATTAGGGACACTATAACATTAGGAATACAGATTTGTATTTCTAAAGCAATAGTGTTCCTTTATGAAAAACAAAGAAAATATCAAGACAAGAGCTCAGTGTCATGACACTCAGCAAGATGATGTAAGATGAAACAATGCAACACTTTAGCACTCTCCTCAACTCAAGCCCGTATTTAGAATCTTCAGATCTACTTGTAGCTAAGCAGAAGAGGAAAGCTGTGTATTCCTGACACTAAAATGTCCCTTAATTTATTTTTTTACTTTATTGATATTGTGAAATTATTTCACTGTCAATAAAAACTGCCTGCAGATGCTGATGGTAAGAAATTCAGTGTCTAACATACTCACGCTGACATCACCTGCTACATTAAGTGTACATTTTTTAAGATACTGCTTATGTTCATTTCAAACATTCAGAGATTTGCTGCCATAAGAGCCTTAATGCATCTCTCGAAGGCTTGATACAGATTTGTTTTCATCAAACCACATATCCAGAATAGAACATATTTTCAGAGCTTAACAAAACTGCAGCTGACATTTTGCATTGCACATGTGGTTGTAGGATTTTGCATGGTCGCATCGCTATGGAAACCAATTTCATAAAGTTCCTGAAGAATAGTTTGTGTGTTGACTTTGCTTTAAGAGGCTTTTTTCAGCATTGAGAGCAACAGCTGAATGTGCTTCAGCACTCAGCAGTTCAATTACGTGGAGGTTGTGTGATTTACCACATCCTTGCTAAGCTGTTGTTGTTCTAGATGTTTCCACTTCACAATTACAGCTCTCACAGTTGCATAAGACTGCACAAGCATTGCAGAGCTGACTTGATTGACAGGTGGAAAGTCAACGAGCACGGCACTAAGAACAGTAGAAAAGTTTTAGCACTCTTTGGCACCTTCTTCAAACCATGATACACAAACACACAGTCCGTTCTTTCTACACCAAGTTGGTATGTGTATGTCCAAAAATGAAGTCTTGAAATAGAGGTACTCCTCACTTACCGACCGGGTTCCGTTCTTACGACCCGGTCGTAGAACAAATTGTCAGTAAGCGAGTTAAGGGATTCCCTGCTCTGGTGCGCTTGTCTAAGTTCGGGTGAAATTTCCCTGAGCATAGATTAAAGGGATTCCCTGCTCTTGTATGTTCGTCTATGTATGGGGAAATGTTCCCGAACATAGACGAACGCAGCAGAGAAGGGAATCCTCTAGTTCCCACGACGGCTAACACTTACCACCCTGCGAGAGAGCTGGTCGTAAGTGCGAGCCGTCGTAAAACAGGTAGGTAGCAAAACGAGGACCAGCTGTAAAACAAAATCCTTACAAGTTCTAATGAAGAATGCAAATGCTATTCCATCAGAATGTGTTCACAAGAACACACATATGTGTCATGGGTGTGATCAAGCCCATATTGATGAAGGAAAGATTACTCGATCGCCCAATTTGGTCCCTACAAGTAAATCTGCATAAGTTGAATATCAAAATAAACAAATATTAAAAAAAAGCCTGAATCCTTCATTATGACAAGATATACATAACAAATATTCAGATCATACTGAAACTAAAGGTTGAATGAAGGTAAGTGAACAAAACAAAGGGCAATATAAGCATTGATCAAAACTGTCCCTAAGAAGAGATCATGAAAGCTACAAGACCTCATGAAAGCTAGTGTAACAAGAGAGAGATCATGCATGAAACGATCAATAGGCAAATATCTGAATTTGCAAAGCATATTCTTCTAACCTGCATTGTGATGAGTATCTAAGATGTAATAGAAATGCTAGATGAAATATAGAGGTAAACAGTGAAATAGACAGGAATTAAGAGAAATCTAGACCGTCAAGAGAAGGCCAATGTGGCGCTGAGACCACTTTTAATGCTTAAACAAGTAATGAACCAGTTGCTCTAGCTTTTTGAGTCAGGGAACTGGAGTATTATGGGTTGAGGCACCGCAACAAAACATTTAAAAAAAAAAAAAAAGGTAGTAAGTAAACAGTCTGGCACCAATCATAAAGACAAAATATGATTGAGTCCCCTACAGATAATAAATAAGCTTCAGCCTTCGGTAAAAGCTGGTGGGCATCCGGTGAACAGTGTTCTGGTTCTGGCATGTCTGTACTACTATTCACAAAAACAGCATAACACAAAACAAGTAACAGGATTACAAAGAAATATTTAATATTGATGTCCCTATAGTTCTCCCACATGTGAACATCATGCAACCTCATGGGCGATAAAGATAATAATAATAACTAAAAAAAATAAAATAAAAAAAAACTTAAAAAAACAAAAAAAGGGTTTAATTAATTATTAGCTTGATGAAAGCTACCTGGTTACATGCCTTTGTAAGAACGCAAACACATTAAGATGTATATCAGCAAGCATCGTTTACAAATGTGTGTGTTATATATATATATGTGCTCATTTTAGTTCATTTTACTGATTTACAAGAACATTTCCATATTAAATTGTTTGCATAGCACCCTGGTATATCATTTTAGCCACAATGCTGTCAATCTATTATTTCAGTGACAGTGAAAAATAAGTAAATGATGAAAGAAAAACTACATACGCTAAACTATTGTGTGCTGGCTGTCTAGACCTTATAACAATAATGTAAGCTTTATAATGCTTTCTTTTTGCAGGAAGAGAAGGGCATATAGACTTACCGACACCTACCAAACATACTCTCAAACAGAAAATTTGCATACCTCTCAAATGACATAGAATGAAATTTCTCTGCCGATCTTTCTTACCGTTGTAAGGAAAAAAATATTTCAACATGTTGTCTATAGAATAATGTATACAATCATGGAAACTTCAATCAAATAGATTCATTTATAACCAAAAAAAGACTCCTATATGGAGAAAACTGTAATTTTACTCACCGTAAATTCATTTTTCCTTAATATGGTGGCAGTACAATAGGGATGTACTCTTCCCTCGGGATAAGCATCTAAAATAAATAATTAACATAAAAAGTACCTCCCCTTACCAGGTATAAGAGACCCGACCAGCCCAGGGACCTCAGTACGTACCAAGAACACCTCAGTGAATCCATAGAACACCCAAATATAATATATACATAAAGGGAGGGAGTGATGTACTGCCACCATATTAAGGAAAAAGGAATTATGGTGAGTAAAATTACAGTTTTTCCTGACATATGGTGGCAGTACAATAGGGATATATCGAGATCCCATACGAAGGGCGGGAAGTTAGGCAATAACAGCTTGTAACACCTTGTGCCCAAAATCAGCGTCAGAGGCAGAGAATACGTCTAGCCTGTAATGCTTGACAAAAGGGTTGAAAGAAGACCAGGTAGCCGTCTTGCATATACCTTCCGGAGAGGCACACGCTTTTTCGGCACAAGAGACACCAATGGCTGTAGTAGAATGTGCTTTCAAGGAGGCAGGCAGAGGTAGATTCGAGGAAGAATAAGCCAATTTAATAGTATCCACCAGCCATCTAGCTAAAGTGGCCCTGGAGGCAACTTGGCCTTTAAACTTTCCAAAGAAATTCACGAATAGATGATTAGTCATCCTATACATAGAGGAGCGGTCCAAGAAGATTTTCAGAGACCTACCCACATCTAATTGGTTCCAATCAAATTTCCAATTTGGCATAGATGGACCATTAAAGGAAGGAAGAAAAACAGGTTTGTTTATAACCTTGGCGGAGATGACTTTCGGAAGAAAGGAAGGCTTAGGGTACATAACCACTTTATACGGAATAAGTTTTGTAAAGGCAGGAGGAGAGGAAGAAAGGGCCTGGAGTTCCCCTATCCTCTTAGCCGAAGTAATGGCCACCAAAAACACGGTTTTCAGGGACAGATTCTTCAATGAAGCTTCTTCCAAAGGTTCGAAAGGCTCAGTACACAGAGATTTCAAAACTAAAGACAAATCCCAAGAGGGAAAACAGATTTTCTTAGGAGGCTTTACGAGTTTAACAGCTTAATATAAAAAAAAAAAAATCACTGTCACGCTTTGTAATGTCATGGAAATGCTTGTAGAAACTGTCGTGGCTTTACAAGCTCGTTGTTAAACCATGCACAAGAAAAATAAATAATTTAAAAAATAAATAAAAAATAAAAAAAATCTCCTAATGAGAGGATCAGAAGCCCAATTTTTTTACCAAAAAAATGACAGAGCGGAAACTTGGACTTTGAGGGTAGACAGACTAAAACTTGAGCAAGACCATCTTGCAAAAAATGAAGGATAGTATCAGTAGAAGGAGAGGATCCTATGCAACGATGAGATTTGCACCAGTGAAGAAATCTTGTCCAAATTTTTAAGTAGAGCTTCTGGTAGAATTTAACAGCAACTGAAACCTCTCTTCTTTAAAGCCCCTATTATGCAGAATTAGCCGTGCAGCAGCCAAGCCGTCAACCTGAACATGTTCAACACTTCTACTGGAATTCCCTTGTTTTCCAGAAGATCCGGTGTTACCGGGAGAAACCAGTACTTTAAAGCCATCTTCTTTAAAACCGAGAACGAGCTGCGGTTTGGCCAGTGCGGTATTATGGCCAGAATATGAGCTTGATCTGATGTTACCTTTTGCAGAATCCTTGGTACAAGGCTCACTGGGGGAAAAAATGTAAGCAAGGGGAAACTCCCACCGGATCGAAGACCATCCATTACCAGCGGCTTGTCTACCTTGAAGAGGGAGGCAAACAAACAATCTTACTTTTGCATTTGATCTTCTTGCCATAAGGTCTATGACTGGCAGACCAAATCTCTTCACCGATGAGCGAAAATTTCTGGATTGAGAGACCACTGGTTCTGGGACCATTTTGATCTGCTTAAATTGTCCGCTACCACGTTGTCTACTCCTCGAATGTGAATGGCGGAAATGTCGTCTAGATGACTTTGAGCCCAGGACATAATCTGTGAGCAAAGGAAATAAATGTATGATCTGATATACTCATTAATGCATCCAAGTCTTCTTCCTTCTTTGACCATTGGACAAGAATTTCCCACTGTAAGGGCTTTGATTCCGTTCTACCATTTTACTGCCGGAATTGTAGAGGTCAGATGACCTAAAATCTGCATGGCTTTCCTCACCGAACATTCTGACATCCGAAGGTGTTTTTTTTAATTAAAATGTATTTATCTTTTTTCTCTTGTCAGATGAACGGACAGAGTCCCTGACTTGATCAAAAACCCTAGAAACAGGATAGACCTCGTGGGGGGTAAAGTGTGATTTTTCTAGGTTGATAATCCAACCATGTTCTTCCTTGCATCCTTAAAAAAAAAAGCTGTGACAGGTGTGAGGACCTTTGTAAAAATCCTGGGTGCTGAAGCTAGCCCGAATGGAAGGGCTTTGAATTGGAAATGATGGACCTTTTTCCCTTTCCTTATAGCAAACCTCAGGTATTTTCTTGATTTCACATCCATAGGAATATGCAGGTAGGCATCCTTTAGATCCAAAGTTGCCATGAAATCTCCTTTTCGAAGGATATGGGTGACAGACGTTATAGTCTCCATTCTGAAATGTTGGTAAAGAATGAGTTTGTTCAGGTTTTTTAGATCCAAGATTGGACGAAAAGACAGGTCTGGTTTTGAGACTAGGAACAACCTGGAGTATACACCTTGATATACTTGGGAAGTCTACCACACCTTTTCTTAATAGGGAGGCCGTGGCAGAAAAAAGGGCTTTTTTTTTTTTTAACTTCGACCGGTAGGAGGAGACAAGGAAACTCGGTCTTGGAACATCTAAGAATTTTATTCGGTATCCATTTTGCACCAGATTCAGAATCCATGGATTTTTAATGGTCTCCCTCCATCTGTGAACAAAACCTTGCAACCTTCCGCCCACTCTGATGGAGTCAGAAACGTTTGTTTCTGTCAGACTTAGGGTCTTTTTGTGTGTCAAATCTTGGATTTTTTCTTTGCTGACGAAAACCCCTACGGTTTTTGAACTGGAAATTTCTATACCTGGGTTTCCAGGCATATTTCCTGTCTTGAGGCAGGGCCTTCTTGGTTTCCGACATTTGTTGGATTAACTCTTCTAAAAGGAGAACCAACAACTTTTTCTTCTCCAAAGGAAGTTCACATAATGCAGATTTTGATGCAGTGTCTGCTGTCCAGGCTTTAAGCCACAGTGCCCTTTGGGCCACAGATGTCAAACCCATGACACAAGCCGAAAGCTTTATCACCTCCGTGACAATATCCATAAGGTACTCATTAGACAACCTTAAATTCTGGAACAGGAGGGAAAGACCTTTGTCTTGGTTATCACCCAGACCATCTTCCAAAGTGTTAAACCAAAGATTCTGAGCTCTCACCACTGAAGCCCCGGCTAATGCTGCTTTAGCCTGAAAACCTGCAGCCTGATAAGCCCTTCTGCTGGAAGTTTCAGTCCTCTTATCCATAGGGTCTTCCAGACCAGAAACTTCAACAATAGGTATGGTAGTTTTTTTAGACAATTGAGCCACTTGTACATCAACCACCGGCAATTCTTCCCATTTATCTTCCTCCTCTATTTTAACACTATTTTTTTGTTGGACTGGAAGTGTTTTACCCTTGGATTTATCTACCGTTTCATCAGAAAGGATAACATTAACCTCTTTAATAAATTTTCTCAACTCATCATAAGGAAAACCAACCTCAGAAATAGAAGAGTCGCTAGAGGATTCTGAATAAGAAAAAGAACATTCACCAGAGGATAGTTCTGAACTAGATGGAGTTCTCTTCCTTTTAGACTTCTATTGAGTATCTTTTACAGGAGAAGTGTGAGCAGGATCTTTAAAAGACTCAAAAGTCTGGGTCAGATTATCCTGAAACCAAGACAAAAAGGATGTTATCTCTTGGATTTTTCTAGCGTCAAGGAAGAGCAAACATTACAGACTTTCCTTTTAAAACCATCTGGTAAAGGAGTAGAGCATTCACTACAACAGAGAGGTTTAGCTTTGGAACTGGCTTTTTTAGAAGCAGGTGTAGGCACTTTGTCTTTATCCATAGAGACAGGACTAGACATTTCTGTGATACAGAAGCAATTTTTTTTTTTTTTTTAAATAGAGAAAGTTTAAAAGATGAGAGTCTAAAGAATCATACCTCTAAAACCTCTGACCCATGTGGGGAGGCTGGTGACACGGGAGACCTTCACTGCATGTGTCTCCAACGGGCAGTGATTTGCTGCCACTAGAGACCGCCTCCCTGCTTTGCCAGTGACTGCACTCGGCATAAAAGCAGGCTTACATACCTGCTCCGTAATCTGCAGGATGTTTTCTGGCCATTCAGCTCTCCACCCGTGAGGCTATCAGACCGGATCCCCCTGGCAGCAACCCATGTGCCTCACCATCCACATTCCAGATGCCGTCCGTTCCTGTTGGTACAAGAAAGAGAACTGAGGTCCCTGGGCTGGTTAGCTCTCTTATATCTGGTAAGGGGAGGTACTTTTTATGTTAATTATTTATTTCAGATGCTTGTCCCGAGGGAAGCGTACATCCCTATTGTACTGCCACCATATGTCAGGAAAAGTGTGTTTTATCAAAAAGTGCTTTACGTATAAAGAAATTGTAGTGTGGCATACCCCCTTCCCCACACAACACAGTAATTCTGTGATTTAACCCCTTAAGGACGGCAGGCGTTCTATGCCGTCCTTTTTAGGGAGGCTCTAAACGCCGGCGGGTGTCAAAGAAAGTCCCCGCCGTCCTTTTACTTACCAGATCGTCGCCGTTCCCCTGCCGGCAGTCACCGTTGCTCCCGGTCTGGGAGGACTGTCTGACAGCCCAGACAGTTGCCCCTCTGCAAATTAAGTGGGATCACATGGCCGCAATAGGCGTCCACAGTGCTGCTTGCAGGGGGACATAGGCAAATATATATATATATATATATATATATATATTTTTTTTTTTTTTTTTTTTAATGGTTTATCTAAGAGAGACATGACGGTCATAAACATTTCAAATCAAGAACAATGCGACAAGACACAAAACATATCTTAATTTTCATTTTACAGTAAACAAGAACAAAAACCAAAAGTAAAATTGTAATGGACAGTTTTGCACACATGAGGTTAAAAACCGTTTAGGCGATATTCCCCTTTTCAGATGCACAGACAGCTACTGCAATCACCAATCTCTCGAACTGCAAACACATGAATTCACCAATCTCCCGAACTGAAAACACATGAATTCACCAATCTCCCGAACTGAAACCAGGGGAATGCTCCAAACTCCCGAACAGGAAACACACAAATGCTGTAAACAGCCGAACAGGAAAAACCATACGAACAGTTTACACTTCTGGCAGTCCCACTGTAACAGCATACAATCCACCCCCAAGAACGAGACGACACTTTGTTTTGAGGGTCAAGTAGAACTAGTTTACTGGGGCTACCTGCCCGGCTTTTATGCAGATCTCCCACCTGGGGACCAGATGGAAGACTGGGAAACATATTGGACATTGACCAACCACAAGCTTACAATCCCACAATGCATCACAATCCCTCCTCTCTGTCCTGGAGATAATTGGGAAGTAATCCAATAATCTCCAAGGACAGAAGCAAAACTCCATTAACCACATGGCAGACAAAGGACAATAAAATACAAAAATACATACTGTTACATTTATCACATAGAACATACACATTCTACATATTCCCCAGATAGCTTAGATCTGAGCGCACATTATTACCGGATGGCGCTCAGATCCCATATATGCAGTTCAATCGCCGTGGAGCCAAAGTCTTTCAGTATTCAGCTGGGCTCCATGGCATATCTATCTGGGGTAGCATGGTTTAAACAGTTAAGTACCAAATGGACCGTTGTTCGGATAATTGACTGCAGGTAGGAGAAGGGAGGTTGGCGGCTCAGCGGTGTTCGTGACTTTAACAGTCTGCAGAAAGGCACGAACCAGCCTTTCTGCAGGGAAAAAAAACAGTGTTAAACATGGGGCCATAGTCCAGCGGCAGGAGGCGGGCGACCAGGCTCCTCCAGTGGTGAGGTTGATTCCGCAACAAAACCAAAAAAAATAAATAAATAAATAATATATATACACACACACACACACACACACACATATATATATATATATACATACATACATACATACACACACACACACATATATATTATATAAAAAAAACAATTAAGTCGTTCACAATTACAAGTCGTGTCCTACTATCTAAGCTGTTATAGTTACTTGCAACAGCAAGCCATGGTATTCCCACCTGAAGTAAACCTCTACTCACCAGGGCTAAATGTTCACTTGCCAATTGCTAATGGAGAGTTGAAATGTTGAGGCCTGGCATAAGTTAGTGTATTATGAACTGTATTTCTGATTTTAACAAATGTAAAAGTAAAAAAAAAGGAAGAAGGCTTTATTTGTTATGGGTGATTACTCTATAAATATTGGAAGCTGATGACTGAGGGATCCTTCCACAAAATGTATGTATTGTTGGATTCTGGTCTCGTCCAAATTTTTTAAATCCCAGAGGCACACCTGGAGGAAAAGAGCTATTTTGGATAAGGGTGAAGTTGAAGGGAGAAGGACTTGAGCCCAAATAAAATGTATGCCTTACCTGATCCCATATAGATAAGTCATTTAAAATAGCAGGACAACTAGTATAAAAGAGGGTCCGTTGAAATTGGTCTAACCACATATAAATAGGCAAATATTTTCAAGTGCAGTAAATTTGTCACATGCTCTTTGGGAGTCCAGCATGGTCATGTGCATCGTCTCACCAGTATGTCCCCACTTGGCATCATTGGCCCTGTTTGCATCAGAACTCCACTTTACCTGGTGCAGTTGGATGTCTACAAGGCAAGATGCTGTTTTTGTTTGGCTCCCTCCCTCCTCCCCTTCTGAACAATAAAAGCATTTGTGCTGGCTGTAGGGCTCACACAGCTCTGTTCGGGAACTTAAAATTACAACAGGCACCGCTTTACTTTGAGATGCTTGATATTGCTCCCAAGGTTCAGACTTCGCGTCTCGCTCCTTCCTCACGGCAGGCAGGTGCGTTTTTAACTAGGAATGGTTAAAGGCACTTCATCATCAGGTGTCTGCAGTAGATCTGACAGTGTTACCAACTTTCTCCTCATCAAGCAGGTTTCTTCTGCTTTTTGGCAATGACGAAGAATGTGAGGAATTTTTTCAGTGATGGTGACATTGGGATATGAGAATATGCATCTCTCAGGTCTACTTTGGATAGCCAATCGCCTGGATTTAATCCCTTTATGATATAACTGATGGATTCCATCTTGAATGTTCTTGCCACCAGTTGTTGAGAAATCCAGTATGAATTTCCATTTCCCTTTGGGCTTTGGAACTAAGACTGAGGAGTAAACGCCCTGAAATCTTTCTTTTTGAGGTACCTCCTCTATAATTTGCATGAGAGGAGCACCGTGAGAGTGTTTTTCATTGGATGATATTTCAGATCTCAAAACCTTTGGAGAAGGAGTCTAATATAATTCTATTTTGTAACCTTTATTTATAGTTTGCAAGACCCAAGAATCTGGTGGTGTTTTGGTCCTGGTCCATAAGAAAGCTTTCAATCTTCCTTTTGACTTCTTTCACCTGGACCTGTATACCTTTAGAGTGGTTTTGAGATGTTTTTTTCCTCCACTTTCTTTGGATTATCTCAGCAAAGGAGAAGTACTCATTAACACAGATTTGTGAACAATATTTGAGTACATTTTGTGTACATAGAAAAAGTCTTAGATCTTTGAGTTCAGCTCATGAAAAATGGGGGCAAAAACAACAAGTGTTGCGTTTATAAATTTTATTCGGTGTATATATATAATATATAAATATATAAAATAAGGATTGACCCTTTAAATAAACACTATTTATATATTTTCTTTTATTTTCAATTATTTAGTTCGACATGCTCCTTTTGTTGTTCTTTTGAAAATCAAATAAACTTACTTCTACTCTTTGAAGTGGGCAGACTTACTACAGCCTGATTTTCCTACCATGAAATCAACAGTCCGTGACTTCTGTCCAATCAGATGCTTTTACAGAATCATTACATAGTTACATAGGCTGAAAAGATACTTGCATCAATTAAGTTCAGCCTTTCTCACAACTGCTTTTGCTATTGATCCAAAAGAAGGCAAACACCACAGTTTAAAGTGCTTTCCAATTTTGCAATAAAAAAGAAAAAAAATTCCTTCTTGGCCCCAGAATGGCAGATCTCTCCTTGGATCAAGACATTAGCCTGAATAATATTCGGGTTTATAATAAAAAAAAATTAGGTCTCTGCAGATTATGTTTTTGCAAGTATTCATACAGTTGCTGTTTAAACATCTGTACAGACGCTTATAAAACCACCTTTTCAGGTGGAAAATTCTACATTCTTATTGTTCTTACTGTGAAAACCCCTTTCTATTTGCTCCTTTCTTCCAGTCTAAATGCATGACTGTGTTTCCTTTATTGTCACTTATGTAACGGAAACGTCAATAAAAAAAATTAGTCATGGAAAAAAACATAAGCAAAAGGTTGAAATAAAATTAATTTCCCAAGTATTCACACACACACACACCAATAAAATGAATCATTAGTAACGGAACTACAACTTGCTCCACTGCATAATGCCATGGCCTCAGAAACGCTCTCACATAAGGCATAGTTGAAGGAAGGACAACACAGTTTTCTGATATAACACTACTGCTACCTGGAGGTTAAAAAAAAAATTCATTATAGCTTCTATGTAAAACAGATTACATTCATGACTTAAGTTCACTTTAAAACTTGACTACACTACAAGAGACACACAATATAAATTATCTAAAAATACTCCGGAATTTCAATCTATTTTACTCAAAAAGAGAAGCCTTTGTGGATTGAAATTACTGATCTGTTTCTAGGCTAAACATCACTCTTTGTTTTATAGACACAAAAAGTAAAAACATTTTAACTCACCACGGCATAGAGCTACAGTTAGTCTAGGATGTAATGCAGGGAGTCCCATATCCCCACTCTCATAAGCATAAAATCGAAGACGAAGACCAGGGGCACAAAACCCCCAATGTTTATCTAACATGTTATACTATGTTTGTCTTAACCCTACCTAGCTCCTGTCTAGCATATACCATGCTCCAAGCAATACCTTACTTTTCTACAAACTTGTAATCAATCAGATCTTGTATTCAGATCCGAAGTTAAGCCTGCCTTATTATACCAAAAAAAAAAGTGCAGTTTACTCATATGCCATGACACAGTATCTTGATGTATGTTTTCCATTATGACTATCGCTGCCGTTAGAGCATCACAAGCATGATTGTCAATCGTTGCACAATAAAAATAAAGAATTAAACAAAAAAACAAAACCAAAAAAAAATTTAACTCAAAAGGCTGGCCGCACAATTTAGGAAAGCTTTGGAGGAAGTAGATCATATGCAAAAGAATCAACCGCCCTTAGATCAGCAGAGATCTTTGTTATGTAAAAATAAATTATAATAATAATAATAATAATAATAATAATAATACTATATATTATTATAATCTATATAGCTCCAGCAAATGCTGTAGCGCTGTATACATAGACATTATATATATATATATATATATATATATATATATATACATACATACATACATACATACATACACACACACACACACACACACAAAGAAAGAAAAGGGCCAATAGCTTATATGATTAATTTATAGTTGACAATACGTAACAATAAAGTATAGACCTGATTCTCAAATTAGCATTATCTACACAATAACTACAGCAAATTGTATCAGTTATGTAAGGGACACCGAGAATCAAAACAACTTTAGATTAATGAAGCAATTTTGGTGTACAGATCTTGACCCTACTGTTTCACTGCTCAACTATGCCATTTAGGAGTTAAAGGAACATTATAGGGTCAGGAACACAAAAGTGTATTCCTAACCCTACAGTGTTAACACTATATAATGTTTTGCTGCTCGCACCCATACTGCTAACTCATGCTTATAGGACGTCTGATGGACAGCGCCATTCTCATGTAACAGCCTGCCTTCCTCCATCAGACTCTCCCCTAGTTTCCAATCTTTTAAGAAATCCCTAAAAACCCACCTCTTTAGAATAGCATATGGATTCCCAGGGTTACTGTCATTATTCTCTCAACTTAAAAGGACACTATAGGCACCCAGACCACTTCATCTCAGAGAGGCTGCAAAGTTTATATGGTAGGGTTTAGACTCCCTCTAGTGGCCGTTTACCAGACAGCCACTAGAGGCACTTTCTGCTGTTTCACGGAGTTTGACACCGTGAAATGAAGCTGGGTGTCCTCACACCTTGCATGAGAACATCCAGCTGGGAAAGGTAAGACCTAATGCAAAAGCAGTGTTCGCTGCACTTCATGCGCATAAGGTTCCACTATCGGCTGACAGCTGAGGACAACAGTCTTGGAACTAGAATTAGGTATGTGTTTATTTAACCCTTGGTGGCATCGTGGAAGCATAGGGGCACTGTAGAGTATCTTTAATTAGTGGGTCCAATCTCCAATTCACTCACCAACACTGCTACTATTTTACCTGGTCCTAATGGTTTCTATCCCCCACACTATTCTTAATATTGTGGATTTATTGAGCTGCACTATATAACTTTGTATTCTCAACACTATAAAATCCCTTTAAAGGTCAAATGATTGCTTTTTTCAGAGCTTCTGGGCAATGTTACCTTTAATATCTGTGAGTGTTGATTCAGAAATCATTTGTTTCTATCCACATGCATTTTAGTTAACCAAGCACCCACGTGACTAAGGCAGCTAAGGTGTGACTAACTATTCCTGTGGGAAAAGCAAGTCTTATGGCTTGACTGGTGTGCAGATTTTTGTTTAACATTGTATTAACTACCAACTAAGGTATGATGACAAAAAAAAAAAAAAAAAGTAGCCAAGGAGCACCATCTAGTGGCAAACATTGAGATTACACATGGATTTATCAAACTGGTAAACATCTTCTGAAATCATGATTAAAGGGACACTTACAACCACTAACTTAAGCTCATTTAAGTTGCAGAGGGGGCAGGAGGCTTCTGCCTCCCAGCTTCAGTTCACCTCTGCAGTGTAATACAAGGAAAGGCTGACTGGCTGGGTGGTCGCTAAGAGGCTGAGCTCATCAGCTTACACTATCAATTGGCACCAATTGAGAAAAAAAAAAAAAAATGTCTTAATGATAGCCATTTTGCAATTAAATGCCGTTTTCCAGTGTCAATTACATAAATATTACCAATAAGCCTCTGACTTCAGTTTCATGACTTATGATCTTGAATTTTGTTATTCATGTAGAAATCAGGAGGAAAGAGAGGTTCATTACCCACTTCTACATAAACACTTCAAAGTAAGGCTAATGTTATTCTATCAATAAAATAAAATATTTTTTAAAAGAAATTGCAATATACACACACATTTCAATGTGATTATAGATGGGTGTAGAATTATTTACTTTTTTAATCTTCTTTCCCAAGGGAATAAAGCAGTAGCACATTTTACTTATCCATCACGATGACCAGACACAAAACAATACCAATTCTCTAATTCCACTACAGCCACAACATGGCTATTTTTCCCCAGTTGGATTTATTTTGCAAAAAGTAAGAGTTTTGTGATTTACCCATGAGTTTAACCCTATGCCCTCTCACGGTCTCTCACTTTATAATAGTTTGTGTTGATTTTGTGTTATATGTGTACTTTACAGTGAGTGCTCGGTGTGCTTGGTCTGCGATAGCTGTGTGCAATCTCTGTGTGTGTATGCTGGTTGAATGATGTGTGCATGTTTATTGGCTGCACGTGACGTGTGTGTGCTGTCTGCACATGACGTACGTGTGTGTGCTGTCTGCGTGGTGTGCTGCCTGCACGTGATGTGTGTGCCTGCTGCAGTGGTGCTCTGTGTAGCCGCTTTAATGGTTGGGGGGAGCACGGCGGAGGTTTACTTCTTGATGGTGAGAGCAGGGGTAAACTCTGTTTGGTGATCATGGATTCTTTATGGTCTAGCGGCTGCGCTCTGACTTACTAGACAGCACTGGACAATTCATGTGTGAATACGAAGGTCTGCACCCACCGGTAGTGCAAACCTCCACTATTACTGTGGCAGGGATTAAGAGTAAAAACAACTGCCTGGTACTCAGAACTGCTTATCCTTGGCATCAGACTATATCATTTCCACATCCCTGTTATAAGAAGTTATAACATTTACAGGGTTATCTGTTAACCCCTTAAGCAAATGTACACGTTGTGAACGAAACAAAATCTGGCATTTGCGCTACATGTCTGTCCAACCGTAATTCACCTCTTTCATAGTAAATGCACCCACCCTTATTACATATTTTATTCAGGGGAAACAGGGCTTTCATTTAATATCAAATATTTAGCTGTGAAACATAATTTAATATGAAAAAAATGGGAGAAAAATAAGATTTTTTTTATTGATTTTTTTTAGTTCTACATGACATTTTAACGGTCAATGTCATAATACTGTTTGCTTTTACTGCAATAAAATACACATATTTGTATTCAGCAAAGTCTCACTTGTAAAACAATACCCCCTATGTACAGGTTTTATGGCTTTTTGGGAAGTTACAGGGTCAAATATAGCACGTTACATTTGAAATTGAAATTCGCCAGATTGGTTACGTTGCCTTTGGGACTTTATAGTAGCCCAGGAAAGAAATTTACACCCATAATGGCATATCATTTGCAATAGTAGACAACCCAAGGTATTGCAAATGGGGTATGTCCAGTCTTTTTTAGTAGCCATTTGGTCACAAACACTGGCCAAAGTTAGTGTTAGTATTTGTTTGTGTGTGAAAAATGCAAAAAATGCCAATTTTGGCCAGTGTTTGTGACTAAGTGGCTACTAAAAAAGACTGGACATACCCCGTTTGCAATACCTTGGGTTGTCTACTATTGCAAATGGTATGCCATCATAGGGGTAATTTTCATTCTTGGGCTACCATAGGGTCTCAAAGGCAACGTAACCAATCTGGCGAATTTTAATGTGAAAAAAATGAAACACAAGCCTTATATTTGACGCTGTAACTTTTGAAAACACCATAAAACCTGTACATGAGGGGTACTGTTGTACTCGGGAGACTTCGCTGAACACAAATATTTGTGTTTCAAAACAGTAAAAAGTATCGCAGCAATAATATCGTCCGTGTAAGTGCTGTTTGTGCGTGAAAAATGCAAAAAACGTCACTTTTACTGGCGATATCATCGTTGTAATAAATTTTACTGTTTTGAAACACTAATATTTGTGTTCAGCGAAGTCTCCCGAGTAGAACAGTACCCCCCATGTACAGGTTTTATGGTGTCTTGGAAAGTTATCGGGTTAAATATAGTGCTAGCAAATTAAATTCCCTTTACTTTCGGCATGGGTTATCAGGCAGGTCCCGCTAATTGTACTTAATTAAGATACCTAATTATGTAAAAATATTACATAAATATATACACATATATACATATATACATATATATATATATATAGTGATATATACGTATATATTATTTCGTTCTACGTGTATTTTGATATAAATATATATTAATATCACAATACAGTTAGAATGAAATAACACATCTATATATTTAACGTATTTACATATTTATTTTTATATTATATATAAATATATATATCTAATCAATATCAGTCTACGTGTAATTTGAAAAAAAAAAATATATATATTAAAAGTAAAATACACCTAGACGGGGTGTGTGTGTGTGTGTGTGTACGTACACACACACACACACACACACACACACACACACACACTTTTTTTACACTTTTTAACTTAGCCGCCTAAAATAGGGCGTAATAGTACGCCCTCCGGTCTTAAGGGGTTAAAGTGAGAGTTATCAGGAATTCAACGTGAATGTCAAATGTAAACACCAAATCTAGAAGCATAGCTGACTTGGACAACTTTTCCAGTTCAGCAATATTGGACTTAAATGTGAAAATGACCGACTTCCAGGCAATTCTAACTGAAAGGAACATTAAAGGGTCAGGAACACAGACATGTATTACTGACCCTATAGTGTTAAAACCACCATCTAGCTGTCCCTGTCCCCTCTTGCCTCCCTAAATATAGTAAAATCTTACTTGTATTCAAGTCTGCAGCTGCTGCCCCTGTCTGCCTCTGACCAAAAGTGGTGGTCTGAGCCAATCATAATGCTTCCCCATAGGATTGGCTGAGACTGTCAAGATGGCAGATCATTGGCAGAGCCAGCACAAACACGGCTTTGGCCAATAAGCATCTCCTCATGGAGATGAAGAAAGTTCAGTGTCTGCATGCAGAGGGTGGAGACACTGAATGGAAGTGCTGCTCACTGTGCAGCACTGCCCCAGAAAGCACCTCTAGCAAGTGAGAAGTGGCCAGTGCAGTTATCACTAAGCTGTAATGTAAACACATCATTTTCTCTGACAGCAAAAAGCCTGAAGGTAATGGTTCTACACACGAGAACAAATTCAATAAGCTGTAGTTGTTCTGGTGACTTTATTGTGAATAAACCTGCACGTAAATAAAATAAATTGTTTTAAATCACCTTTTATCCAGAGTCTCTCTCAATGTCACTGTCCAATCTTCCAGGACGATAGTCGAATCCCTCCAGCACTATGGACCATAGATGCATGAACGGCACTAAGCAACTCGCCAATGATCCTTTTGTAATAGATAATCATTGCATGCAATAGCAAGTTGTGACGGCACTGTGCACGCAAGCATGACAGCACTTACAATTCTACAAGGGATGGCTACAATCTCACTGACCGAAGTATTCCTATTCTAATATATGTAATGAACAGATTTTCATATTGATTCAGTTTGTGCTGGCTTCCATTGTCAGTCTGACAAGCGAAGGATACTTTTTATTCAGTATCCAATGGACAGAGCTAAAATGAATGAATGAGCCAAATATTGTCAGAAAATTCAAGGATTCTGTAGAAAAATGGGGGATCTGAAATTTTAAAATAGGAGGCATGTGACTCTGATAGAGGTGGCAGCACAGGCAACAGAATAAGAGCTGCAAGACTATTATTACATTATATTCACAATATCTTGCATCCCCACTAGACACCAGGGATGCAAACCTCCTGCGAGTGCAAGGCCGGCAAAGAGGAAGTTAGCTAAAACAGAGTTTGATTTTTGTGTGCCAGACTTTATCAGGGTTATTCACAAAAGTGAGAATCCAAAGTGAATATAAAATTTAAGACCAAAGTAGCCAAGTCCACATATGATACAGTTCCACACAATAGATTAGTGTTCAAACTCAAGGAAATCGGTCTAGATTAAAATGCTTGTTCTTGGGTAGAACATTGGCTTAAAAACAGAGTACAAAGAGTTGTCATTAATGGTAAATTTTCAAGCTGGACAGAGGTGGCAAGTGGTGTCCCTCAGGGGTCTGTTCTGGGACCCCTTCTATTTAACATGTTTATAAATGATCTTGAAGACCGCATTGAAAGTCATGTTTCAGTGTTTGCAGAAGACACAAAACTTTGTAAAATAATACAACGTGAGCAAGATATTACTTTGCCGCAGAGGGATTTAGATAGACTGGGGGACTGGGCACTCCGATGGCTGATGAAATTGAATGTTGAAAAATGCAAAGTTATGCACTTCGGCGTAAAGAATACACAAGCAACGTATACCCTTAATGGAAGTGAATTAGGGATAACAACACACAAAAAGGACTTGGGAATTGTTATAGACAACAAACTATGCAACAATGTGCAATGTCAATCAGCAGTGGCCAAGGCCAGTAAGGTATTGTCATGCATGAAAAAGGGCATTCATTCTCGGGACAAGAATATCATTTTGCCTCTTTATAAATCACTGGTAAGACCCCATATTAAATATGCTGTGCAATTTTGGGCACCTGTTCTAAAGAAGGATATTATGGCACTAGAAAAAGTGCAGAGGCGGGCTACAAAATTAATAAAAGGAATGGAACATATCAGCTATGAAGAAAGGTTAACAAATTTAAACCTATTTAGTTTAGAAAAACGTCGCCTGAGAGGGGATATGATAACATTATACAAATATATTCGGGGCCAATACAAACCATTGTGTGGAAATCTATTGACAAACCGGACTTTACATAGGACACGAGGCCATGCGTTTAGACTGGAAGAAAGAAGATTTCGTCTAAGGCAAAGGAAAGGTTTTTTTATTGTAAGAACAATCAGGATATGGAATTCTCTGCCTGAAGAAGTGGTTTTATCAGATGTTCAAACAGCTACTAGATGCATACTTGCAAAAACAGAATATTCAAGGATATAATCTTTCAATGTAGGGTAATAACTGCTTGATCCAAGGATAAATCTGACTGCCATTCTGGGGTCAAGAAGGAAATTCTTTTCCTAGCTTGTTGCAAAATTGTGCTTCAACTGGGTTTTTTTGCCTTCTTTTGGCTCAACAGCAAAAAACAAATGTGAGGAAGGCTGAACTTGATGGACGCAAGTCTCTTTTCAGCTATGTAACTATATCTGACAGAGAATTTTTCCAATTTGATTACTTTTACCTTAAATTTGAAATTCACGTTACATTCTCACGTTAGTAAATAACTTGAAGGACGTTTCATCACTAGACAACTATGTTACACTGTATGTGTGTATGGCAGTGTGTACCTTTGGGTGGCACTGTTTAAATGCTTGTGCTGGTGTGTTTATGTGTGAGTATCTGTTTATGTACTGTATGCATGCATTCGGCAGTGTATATGTACATGTAGCAATATGTATTTGTCTGTACCTGTGTGTGGCTGTGTGCACCTGTGTATGTGTATATCTGTGTGTATGGGTGTGTGTGAGAACATTTGCAGCCAATAGTTTTGCAAGTGGCACCAAAGGGTCTGGTGATGGCCCTTCTGTTACCTGTACCAGCCACAGAGTTTGAGGGCTGACAATAATGATCATTAAGTCGTCCTGTTTGCCTACATCCACAGAGAGAAATATATACACACCACTAATTTGTACTGCTTGCCTATATCAACAGAGAGGGGTGATTACAATGGGGATCACAAACTGGTTCTGTCTGCTTACATCCACAGAGATAGTAAGTAATATAGATCACTAATGGTCCTACCTGCTTACATCCACAGAGATGGTAAGTAATATAGATCACTAATGGTCCTACCTGCTTACATCCACAGAGATGGTAAGTAATATAGATCACTAATGGTCCTACCTGCTTACATCCACAGAGATGGTAAGTAATATAGATCACTAATGGTCCTACCTGCTTACATCCACAGAGATGGTAAGTAATATAGATCACTAATGGTCCTACCTGCTTACATCCACAGAGATGGTAAGTAATATAGATCACTAATGGTCCTACCTGCTTACATCCACAGAGATGGTAAGTAATATAGATCACTAATGGTCCTACCTGCTTACATCCACAGAGATGGTAAGTAATATAGATCACTAATGGTCCTACCTGCTTACATCCACAGAGATGGTAAGTAATATAGATCACTAATGGTCCTACCTGCTTACATCCACAGAGATGGTAAGTAATATAGATCACTAATGGTCCTACCTGCTTACATCCACAGAGATGGTAAGTAATATAGATCACTAATGGTCCTACCTGCTTACATCCACAGAGATGGTAAGTAATATAGATCACTAATGGTCCTACCTGCTTACATCCATCCACCGAGATGGTAAGTAATATAGTTCACTAAGTTGTTCTGTCTGGTTACATCCACCGAGATGGTAAGTAATATAGTTCACTAAGTTGTTCTGTCTGGTTACATCCACCGAGATGGTAAGTAATATAGTTCACTAAGTTGTTCTGTCTGGTTACATCCACCGAGATGGTAAGTAATATAGTTCACTAAGTTGTTCTGTCTGGTTACATCCACCGAGATGGTAAGTAATATAGTTCACTAAGTTGTTCTGTCTGGTTACATCCACCGAGATGGTAAGTAATATAGTTCACTAAGTTGTTCTGTCTGGTTACATCCACCGAGATGGTAAGTAATATAGTTCACTAAGTTGTTCTGTCTGGTTACATCCACCGAGATGGTAAGTAATATAGTTCACTAAGTTGTTCTGTCTGGTTACATCCACCGAGATGGTAAGTAATATAGTTCACTAAGTTGTTCTGTCTGGTTACATCCACCGAGATGGTAAGTAATATAGTTCACTAAGTTGTTCTGTCTGGTTACATCCACCGAGATGGTAAGTAATATAGTTCACTAAGTTGTTCTGTCTGGTTACATCCACCGAGATGGTAAGTAATATAGATCACTAAGTTGTTCTGTCTGGTTACATCAACAGAGATGGTAAGTAATATAGATCACTAAGTGGTTCTGTCTGGTTACATCCACCGAGATAGTAAGTAATATAGATCACCAAGTTGTTCTGTCTGGTTACATCCACCGAGATAGTAAGTAATATAGATCACTAAGTTGTTCTGTCTGGTTACATCCACCGAGATAGTAAGTAATATAGATCACTAAGTTGTTCTGTCTGGTTACATCCACAGAGATAGTAAGTAATATAGTAGTATATAGTAAGTATATAGTAATAAATATAGTAATATTGTAAGTAATAAAGTAGTATATAGTAATATAGTAGTATATAGTGAGTAATATAGTAGTATATAGTAAGTATATAGTAATAAATATAGTAATATTGTAAGTAATAAAGTAGTATATAGTAATATAGTAGTATATAGTAAGTAATATAGTAGTATATAGTAATATAGTAGTATATAGTGAGTAATATAGTAGTATATAGTAAGTAATATAGTAGTATATAGTAATATAGTAGTATATTGTAAGTAATAACGTAGTATATAGTAATAGAGTAGTATATAGATCACTAAGTGGTCCCACTTGGTTGCAGAATACACATGTACTGAGGATCATACCTTCACAAGGCCGACCATCTTCTCTAGGAGGGCTTTGAACTCATCCTGGCTTAGGTCGGGGTACAGCTCCCTTTTAAGCAGCTCCTCGGTGATGTCCTTGTTGCCATAATACCTGCTCTGGGCAATGCCATTCAGTAAGCCGCTCAGGGATTTGGCACTCTCTGCATCAGCCATGACAGTCATGTGACACAAGCTGCCTTGGTCAGGTGATCTGCCGTGCGTTTGGCGGAAGTAGATCTATAGCCCACCCGCCGCCATGTTTTGGCTGGCAAATGTCTGTACTGGCTCTAATAGCTGACTCTGACCTATCCCCGCACTCTGCGCTGTCCTCACTTATTCCGCAGGATCATTTATCATGATATCAGGTCTACTGATTGTGATGTCATAGCCTGATAATGCAGGACGAGCACAGTGACAACACAGGTCACAAACTATGAGGTCATAAAAAAACATGTATTTAAACGAGAGCCAGTAAAGTTGAATTTATTTCATTTATTTTTTTTAAAAGTGTGTGTAACACAAAATGTGAAAACACTGCTGCACATTGATTTATTTAACCCTTTAAGAACCAGTGTCAGTATATGGTTAAATGGAGTATGACATATATGGGGTATATGAAGTAATTAACCCTTTCTAGATTTAGGAGACTGCCAAAAAGTGACGGTATCTACACCGCTTCCATAGAGTATTTGTTGGTAACGAATAGCAATAGGCTTGGTACAAGATATCTATCCAACATATGTGTGCCCTGTGAAAATATCAGAAACCGTACAGTAACAATACAGAAAATATCAGAATCAGTACAGTATATTTGGTTTAAAATTTCTGGAAAAGGGATCCAGTAATTAGCTATCAGTGATAGTGCCGCTACGAGACTATGGAAGATTAAATATTTGATCTGCTTGGGATAGGTCTCATCAAACGCAAATAATATAAGGGAGGCAGGGTAATTCAAAATGCGAATTTGAAAAAATTTTTTAATAAGTTTTACATTAACACAAACACTAAAAAGTATTTTAGGAAAAGGCCTTAAAGTTTGTTCTACAAACTATTTTTATTTGCTCGTGGATGTTAATAACCCCGGCATCAGAGTCGCTGGAGGAAGAACTGTAGGCGCAGGTAAGCATTCTGCCTAACATAATGCCATCTGGGCACACTGGACACCAGCACAACAGGTATCCATAAACTCCATAAACTGAGTATCCCGGTTGGAGAGTGTTCTTAATTCCACAGAACAACTTATATCTGGGCACTGTTACACTGAGCATAATCGAGGCTCTCTGTCTAGTAAGTTAAATAAGAAAAAAAGATCTCATACGCGCATGTTCCATGGATATTTTTATATTAAAATTTTTATTTGTTCCTGTTCACCTATTTACACATTGTATATATGTGATTTATATGTTTTTATTTATTTTGTAATTAATTGGTATTATTTAACAGTGCATATTAAAAGTCGGTAGTGCCCTGCCTCCTGGACTCAGCTAAGGCATTGAACACAATGTTCTGGAAGCAACTGATACCACCACCCCGATCTTTGTGTGTGGCCGTGTTGAGGAGGCGAGGTAGATGGACACTATAAGCACAGATACCCCTGGGAGACAGGAGCTCTGTTGGAGGCGCTAGTTCTATTGGCTGGGGTTTCTGTCCTCGGAAGATATCCGACTGGGTACCTCTGCCAAACATGCTCCCTAGCTATCACCGGGACACCATCAGCACTTCAGCCCTTAGCCGCCGCAGCTTGGCTGGGGTCTCGCCGTTGCTTCCCACCCTGGAACAGGGTCCTGGATCCAGCTTCCAGTGATCAAAGCTCTCCTGCAGAGAGTATATCTGTGTAGCCATTATAGCTGTTATAGTCTTCCTCCACAGATATTAGCCAAGACATAATGCTGGGAGTGAACTGAGTTTAATGGGGCATGGTACAGGCAATTTTTACAGTTACATACAAACTCCTCCCTGGCATCTCTGTGTCTGGGAGATCATTGAGTGTACCTTGCTTGAACTAATTATCTACCAGGCACAGAGGTACATTGCACAAAATATTAATATCTGAATATCAGAGCGCCCAACATATCCAAAAAGCGCTCAGATCCCACGAACACAACCGAATCGCCAACAGGGTAAAGTTTTGACTGACTTCACACGTGGCTTCTGCCCAAAATAGTTCCATAAGGAAAGTAGTAGCAGTCGGTCACTTTCGGGAGTCCCAAACGAAAAAACTACTGAACAGCTCCTCTGGCTCATTGGTAGCAATTGTTCTCACAGTTCATGTGAACATTTCTACAAAACTGCGGCCTCCTGACATTCTTGGAAAAGTTTGTCAAAGTTCAGCGATGTTCACGAGTTTGTCTGTCCGATTTCAGTTCCATGCACTTGACGACCGAACACCACTGCTTGCATTCGTGTGACATGATGGCCGCCAACTCAGTTCCCACATATTCATGCATACGAACCGCGGCCACACATGATACAAACTGTGAAACAATGACGGAGGTTTCAGGAGAGGTTAATATGGGTTAACAAGCCAAGAGGTGATCCGTAATTCATGAGTTTGTTCGGTTCCCGAACTAAAAAGGGAAAACAAACTAACCAAGTATTTTAAGGGTCGGTTACATGGCCCATAGTCCTTGGGCAGGAGGCTAGCTAGCAGACTCCTCCAGGAGCTCGTTGTATAGGCACATTTGCCACACAGGCATTCAGGAGACAAACATCAAATGGAAATGTTCGTTGGTGCAAAGAGAATAACCAGCACCAGCCCCAACCCTCCTTAAAACTTTCTTACCCTATCTTCCCTATCTTTCTTCATACATACCTTTACTCTCACTCCCAACTCACTTTTTTCTCTTCTCTCTTCCCCTCCTTCTCTCTCTCCCCCCTTATCAGTACTTACCTTTCCTTTATGTCCTGAGCTGTTTTTCTTTGGATTCAATCATAGTGGTTGATGTAGTTGCGCAGTGCATGTTTATTATGGAATTTGTAGTATCTACACGCAAACACTGTATCATGACTAATTACGTCTAAAAATTGATATATGCTGCCTTTGTAGTTATATCTTCAATATAGTTATAGCCTTGTCTACATGTTATTTCTCATAAATTTCAATAAACATTTATTAAAATATTATTTAGTATTAAGACTTTTCATCCAAAATCCAGATCCAAAATTCAAATTTAGATTTTTTTACATTTACTAGAAACATAGAATGTGACGCCAGATAAGAACCATTCGGCCCATCTAGTCTGCCCAATTATTTAAATACTTTCATTAGTCGCTGGCCTTATCTTATAGCTAGGATAACCTTATGCCTATCCCATGCATGCTTAAACTCCTTCACTATATGCACTTTACAAAATTGTCTTGCACTTAAAGGACCACTCTAGGCACCCAGACCACTTCAGCTTAATGAAGTGGTCTGGGTGCCAGGTCCAGGTAGGGTTAACCCATTTTTTTATAAACATAGCAGTTTCAGAGAAACTGCTATGTTTATAAATGGGTTAATCCTTCCCCCAAAGCCTCTAGTGGCTGTCTCATTGACAGCCGCTAGAGGCGCTTTTGATTCTCACTGTGAAAATCACAGTGAGAGCATAGCGTCCATAGGAAAGCATTGATAATGCTTTCCTATGACCGGCTGAATGCGGCGCAGCAGCCGCGCGTGCGCATTCAGCCGACGGGGAGGAGGAGGATCGGAGGAGGAGAGCTCCCCGCCCAGCGCTGGAAAAAGGTAAGTTTTACCCCTTTTCCCCTTTCCAGAGCCGGGCGGGAGTGGGACCCTGAGGGTGGGGGCACCTTCAGGGCACTATAGTGCCAGGAAAACGAGTATGTTTTCCTGGCACTATAGTGGTCCTTTAATTATTATTTAACAGTAAGATTTTTACATTTACAATTCAGATATTTTACGTTCACTGTATGCACTTTGTAATACTATTTGTTATTGGTTTGATCTGCACATTGGTGCTTATTATTTCTTTTTTAGTTTTGGTAATACTACTACATCCCAAGGACTCCATACAGTAGATAGCTATAAACATTTGCATATGAATGCACCTGTCATAAAGTATAACGCTAACATGCAGAGTTTAGTATAGCAATAAACGAACAAAGGAAAATAAATGTATGACCGGGCCTTAGAGTGGCCAGACTTAACATTAGACAGAGTAAAGCATAGTCGAAATACAAGCTGAGGTCTGGGTAACAGAGAGACAGCAAAAATGAGAACTAGCCAGAGTCAGGTACATGATAATTAGTCAGATGGGCAAATAAGACAGATAAGGGTTAAATATAAACTCACAGTCAGGAAACAAAGCCCAAGTCGATACCAGAATACAATACAATAACTGAACGCACGAAAGGGTACTGGGAACAGAAACCACAATAGGGGACAGAATCTAGGGCCAGGTAAGTTTGAATAATCTTGGATTTCATTTGATTGGTCCACATCATGCCTGCGCCCCAAAACGTGCGTGAATGGGGGCACCAGAATGACGTGTGCCAATGGGAGCTGACCGCAAGGTTAGGCTCTCATTTCCCCTTTAACCCCTTAAGGACACATGACATGTGTGACATGTCATGATTCCCTTTTATTCCAGAAGTTTGGTCCTTAAGGGGTTAAGAACGTGCTTGTGATGCAGGCCACACCCGATCAGACCGTTCGGCACGCGCGGCACGCCAGGTGTGTTCGAGCCACACATGGCTTGCCTGGAGGCAGGAGTGCTCAAGCAGAGGACCCCGACCGGCACGAGGACCGAGGAAGTACCGCTACAGCACCTCACTTTGTTTCTGGTAATTGTGTTTTTTTAGAAGTAGTGCTGTCACCCATATATATTTTTTGAGCATTTAATAAAGAGAAAATAACTTTTTGTCACTTCCCCCAGTTGACAGCTGTGGGAATAAGGCATTACCTCATTCACCACACGATAATATCTATGAAGGCTCCCATGGTCTGTGCTGTATTCTCGTGCATGTACAAGAGTACGGCAGGAACTCACTTACAAAGATGGCAGTGACCACAAGGGACAGAATAAAGTACAACTCCCATCCGCCGCACCCCCAGGCCACCACACCTGTACAGTGAAGTCACCATCTGTGGTCAATACAAAATTTGCAAAGACTCTAGGAGGTAACAGATCTGCTTTAAATGGACACTATAGTCACCCAGACCACTTCAGCTCAATGAAGTGGTCTGGGTGCCAGGTCCATCTAGGGTTAACCCTGCCTGCTGTAAACAAAGAAACTGCTATGTTTACATTTGGGGTTAAGACAGCCTCTTGCGGCTGTCTTCCGGACAGCCACTAGAGGCGCATCTGTGATGCTGGAGGCATATTATGCCTCCATCGCGCAGAGTGTCCATAGGAAAGCATTGAGAAATGCTTTCCTATTGACAGCTTGAATGCGCGCAGCACTTGCCGCTTATGCACATCCGGCTGACGTCAGTGGGGGAGGAGAGGTCACCATAGTGGAAAACCGCTTTGTTTTCCTGACACTATAGTGATCCTTTAACTATAGTTCCATATTTTTCCAGTTTAGCTATTTTGGGCTAAAACTCATTAATCCATTATCCACCATTCTCTTCTCAGTGAATAAATAACCCTGAGACTCAATAAAGGTTTCTACATAGAGGCCATATAAAATAATTCTGTAAGAAAAAAATATATAACAAGTGAAGCAGGGAGGTTTGCATTGGTGTCAGGCTGTCACTTGCTGCGCATGCGCAATGCTGGGGTTCTGACAGCATTCCCCCTGTCCTAGTAACGGCGCGCAGACTGGTGCGCTCTGACGTCATCGCGCAGTACGGCCTCCCTCACGCCGCTGAGACACCGCCTCTAACCGGCTTTTTGTTCTAGAAGCTTCAGGGTCCGCGCTGTCAGGGGGGGTCTGTCACCATCCGCACGCATCCTCCACCCAGCCGTCCTTATCCGTAGCGGAACGGTGACTGCATCCACCAGCGGGGTCACAGCGAGCCAGGGGGACCAACATGCCCGACGTTTCCGCTCCAAAACCCATGGCAGCGGCCAAGGCCGGGGGTAACGGCGCCGGCAAGAGGAAGGGTGCTTACCAGGATAAAGACAAGCCGGCCCAGATCCGCTACAGCAACATCTCGGCTGGAAAGGGTAAGGACTAGGCCAAGCTCAGCCCCTGTATGGGCATTAGGACTACAACTCCCAGCATCCATCACGGGTAACTGTCAGTGAGTCTGTACCTTATGGCGTTATAAACTCCTTATTATCTTCCATGTCACCTGACCCCCTGGGTAATGCTGCCTGAGCATCATGGGAAATGGAGTGTTTGTGATCACTTAGGGCAGTGACTGCCTGAGCATCATGGGACATGGAGTGCTTGTGATCACTTAGGGCAGTGGCTGCCTGAGCATCATGGGACATGGAGTGCTTGTGATCACTTAGGGCAGTGGCTGCCTGAGCATCATGGGACATGGAGTGCTTGTGATCACTTAGGGCAGTGGCTGCCTGAGCATCATGGGAAATAGAGTGCTTGTGATCACTTAGGGCAGTGGCTGCCTGAGCATCATGGGAAATGGAGTGCTTGTGATCACTTAGGGCAGTGGCTGCCTGAGCATCATGGGAAATGGAGTGTTTGTGATCACTTAGGGCAGTGACTGCCTGAGCATCATGGGAAGTGTAGTGCTGGATTGTTTGGGATTACTAACTGATTGGGCCATTGGAAATGAACTGATAGGATGTCTGAGATTATTCAGGGCAGGGGCTGCCTGATCATGATAGGAAATATATTGTTTGAGTGTGCATACTAATTCAGTGGTCTGATCTGTCTGACTTATTCTGGGCATCATGGGAAATGTAGTGCTGTACTGCCCTGTGTATCGTACTCCCAGAGTACCATGGGATATGTAGTACATGTTTGTTGGACTGCCAGGCTGCAGGTGTGAGACATGCTGTGATTTGCTACCTGGATCTCTGCAATCCAGATTTGGCATTTACTCTGTCACCAGGAATCCTGTTTGGTTGTTGGTCCACTGTTACATTTTATGGGAAGTAACAAAGAGGCCTGTGGGGTGTGTGTTCAGTTTTTCTTTTCGAGGTTTACTAAAAGTGGTTTTGATTAGCCATTTTGTTTGAATCTGCCTGTCATTGTTGTGGCTTATTTTATATTCATGTGCCGTTTTGGTGTCTGTGTTTTTACGATGATTTGGATGTTGAGATAGATAGATATAAATTCAAAAGATGAATATATATATTTATTCATCTTTTGAATTTATATTCATAGGGAAGGCTAAAGTAACCAATGACAAGACTACTTGGAACTGCATTTAAATAGCCTGTTTGAAGCCAGTTACTAGCATTAGAGGGAGTGGCATGGTCCATGCTGCTTTATCCTTAGCTGTACCCTATCCATGTATGGGCAACTAGACAGGCCAAGAAGCCTGTCACATCTTACTTTTTCGTTCCCACTTGGTAGCTATAGATTGTGATATTCTCTAAGAGTGTGTTTGGAGCAATGTCCTCATCAGCCTGTTTCTGTAATTGTCTCATTTATTGTTAAATTCCCCGCTTTTATAATGTAAAGTGCTGCGGAATATGTTGGCGCTATATATATTTACATATTGTATGCAAGGAACGTATGTGTTCTTTAGTTTTCTTACGTCCCCTACACTATCACACAAGTGACCGTTCCACTTATTGCTTCCTGTGACTCTGATACAGTGGAACCACGGAACTCGAACTTAATCCGTTCCAGAAAGCTGTTCGAGTTCCGATTTCTATGAGAACCAAATCAACATTTCCCATAAGAATTGAAGGATCACTAAAGTGTCAGGAAAACAAAGCCATTTTCCTGACACTATAGTGCACCCTTAGGGTCCTCTCCTCCCTCGCCGACGTCCACTCCCCCGTCTGACATCTGCGGAGCCGAAAGTGCATGCTCAGCAAGTGCCGCGTGCATATTCAAAGTGTCCTTAGGAAAGCATTTTTCAATGCTTTCCTATGGACACTCTGCGCGATGGAGGCATAATATGCCTCCAGCGTCGCAGATGCGCTTCTAGTGGCTGTCCAGAAGACAGCCACTAGAGGCTGGCTTAACCCCAAATGTAAACATAGCAGATTCTCTGAAACTGCTATGTTTGCATCTGAAGGGTTAAAACCTGAGGGACCTGGCATCCAGACCACTTCATTGAGCTGAAGTGGTCTGGGTTACTATAGTGGCCCATTAATGTAAAATTGATTGATCCGTTCCAGACCCCCAAAATTACAGCATTTTACATTTATGTGTATGCTTTAAAAATAATTCTCAAATTATATTACGTGCAACCTTCTTCTTGTGCTCCCCCTTGATGGAAGGAGTGGGGACCCTCAGAGTCACAGTCAGTACAGCTCCCCTCGGTTTTGGGGTCCCCCTCAGACAGGGTCTCTGAGCCTGAAGAGGAAGGTTATCAGGATGATGAAGCGGAGGAGATACCTGGGTCCATGTCCTGGGAAAATTTGTGTTCCATAGAGAACTCACTATCCACTAGCCGCCAAGCACACTCAGGCGATCCCAGTGAGAGCAGAGTATGCATTCATGGGCTCCCAGCTAGTCAACTCCCACCCGGTGAGATTGGGTGGATGTGGTGACAGCTGGTTGGAGGGGGTCACACGTTCCCGGTGAGTGGCTCTTTGATGTTCGGGTACTGAAGATCATTCGCATACTGATACTTTTGTTTACTCAAAATTTGTGTTAGACTTCCGAATAGTTCGAAAACGGGACCGTTCGAGTTACTAGGTTCCACTGTATTTTCTTATGAAGAATGAGACCTGTCACTGCTTTGTGCATTAGTTTGAAGCCATTAATTGACATCTTTTGAAACAAACTTCAATTTAGAATTATCAACAACACGTATTTAATAAGCTTTGTTGTTCACAGCTGTTGCCGATGCTGTTAGAACCAGCCTTGGACCAAAAGGAATGGATAAAATGGTATGTATATTTATAGACACTTAAATTCTTTAAACTGTGATTTGAAAAACCCTGTTGCAAAATTTAATGACACAATAGCCAATTCGGGGGGGAAAACCCCATAGTTTAAGATTTCGAACTCCATTATTTTGGCTTTACATTTTTGTACCTCTTGCAAACACAATTAAAAAGACACCATAGTCAACAAAACCACTACAGCTTAATGTTGTGATTCTGGGGAATATTTACTGAACAAAATTGTAAACATGACACTTGTTTTTGCACCCATTTTTCATGAGCTGAACTCAAAGATTTAAGACTCTTTCTGTGTACACAAAAGGCCTATTTCTCTCAAATATTGTTCACAAATCTGTCTAAATCTGTGTTATGCCTTGTTTCCTCTGAGCACTATGGTGTGGCTTTGAAAGAGTTAGAATGGTCCAGCCTATTCAGGTGAGCGTTTCCACTACAAGCCGGACCAACAAGGGGTATGCAGGGTTTAGACCAAATGCCTAGAGTGTAATTTGTCGTTAGCATTGACGTTTTCCTGTCGCCAATCAATGGATTGTATAGTGTGACGCCAGTAGTCACATTTGTCGTGAGCATTGACGTTTTCCTGTCCGCCAATCAATGTAGCTCCACCCTAACCGTACCGTAGCATTTCCTACGGACCTACATCTGGAGGGGGCCCAGGAATGGTGCGGTTGTATGGGCCACTTTCATAATAGAAACACTCAAAATAGCTTACCAGACCGAAACGTACCGCTCAGTGGAAACTGGGCAACAGTGAGCACTTCTCCTTTGCCGAGATAATCAATCCACCTCACAGGTGTGGCATATCAAGATGCTGATTAGACAGCATGATTATTGCAAAGGTGTGCTTTAGGCTGGCCACAATAAAAGGCCACTCTAAAATGTGCAGTTTTATCACACAGCACAATGCCACAGATGGGAGCGTGCAATAGGCATGCTGACTGCAGGAATGTCCACCAAAGCTGTTGCCTGTGAATTGGATGTGCATTTCTCTACCATAAGGCATTTCAGAGAATTTGGCAGTACATCCAACTGGCCTCACAACCACAGCAGCCCAGGATCTTCACCTTCAAGATCGTCTGAGACCAGCCACCCACACAGCTGCTGCAACAATTAGTTTGCATAACCAAAGAATTTCTGCACAAACTGTCAGAAACCGTCTCAGAAAAGCTTCATCTGCATGCTCGTCGTCCTCATCGGGGTCTCGACCAGATTGCAGTTTGTCGTAACCGACTTGAAGTGGGCAAATGCTCACATTTGATGGCGTCTGGCACTTTGAAGAGGTGTTCTCTTCACTAATGAATCCTGGTTTTCACTGTACAGGGAAGATGGCAGACAGCGTGTATGGCGTTGTGTGGGTGAATGGTTTGCTGATGTCAACGTTGGGGATCAAGTGGCCCATGGTGGCAGTGGGGTTATGGTATGGGCAGGCGTATGTTATGGACTACGAACACGGGTGCGTTTCATTGATGGCGTTTTGAATGCACAGAGATACCGTCACGAGATCCCGAGGCTCATTGTTGTGCCATTCATCCACGACCATCACCTCATGTTGCAGCATGATAATGCACGGCCCCATGTTGCAATGATCTGTACACAATTCCTGGAAGCTGAAAACATCCCAGTTCTTACATGGCCAGCATACTCACCGGACATGTCACCCATTGAGCATGTTTGAGATGCTCTGGATTGGCGTATACGACAGCGTGTTCCAGGTCCTGCCAGTATCCAGCAACTTCGAACAGTCATTGAAGAGGAGTGAACCAACATTCCACAGGCCACAATCGACAACCTGATCAACACTATGCGAAGGACATGTTGCACTGCGTGAAGCAAATGGTGGTCACACCAGATATTGACTGGTTTTCGGACACCCCCAATACAGTAAAACTGCACATTTTAGAGTGGCATTTTATTGTGGCCAGCCTAAGGCACACCTGTGCAATAATCATGCTGTCTAATCAGCATCTTGGTATGCCACACCTGTGAGGTGGATGGAATATCTCTGCAAAGGAGATGTGCTTAGTAACACAGATTTGTGAACAATATTTGAGAGAAATAGGCCTTTTGTGTACATAGAAAAAGTCTTAGATCTTTGAGTTCAGCTCATGATTAGGGGCAAAAACAAGTGTTGCATTTATAATTTTAAGTGTAGTATGTCCCTGCAGAGTCAGTGTAAATACTGCCTTGTTTTCAGAACACTTTGATAGCCAATAGAGGGACTTCCTGGGGTTGGTCCTGTAATCTTTGATGGACCACTGTTCAGTGCATAGAGATTCTGAATGTTCCCCATAGATATGCATTGTTTGTATCAATACATAGAACAAAATGTTGTTTTCCTCTCAGCATGACTTGACTTACTACTTAGTTGTTTTTATAAAATTAAAAAATTGTTTCCTTGTTTCTCAAGATTCAAGATGGCAAAGGGGATGTAACCATTACAAATGATGGAGCAACAATTTTGAAACAGATGCAGGTCCTGCACCCTGCAGCTAAGATGGTAAGTTAATATGCAAAAACAATTTCTGAAAACCAATAATTATAAATTTGTGTTTATCATATGAATTTTATGCAATTTTCTGTGTGAATTACTCAAATGTATTGCATATACCAAAACCTGTCCATGCTAAAAAAAAATTATCTGTAATTGAAAAATGGTTGTCTAAATGTTTTACTTCTGTATTAAAATATAACCTCTGATTATTATATTTAAAAAAATTTTAATCTCAAGAGTTTATGTGAAGTAAATATAACTGCGGCTGCGAACATATTTGTTCTTCGGGTATTGCTTCTCACATTGGTCTATGGAAGGAACTCTGCAAGCACCATAGCGTGCTGTAGTGGTTATGGTGCCAGGAGCACCCTCCCATAGTAATTTTCCTAACCATTTCAGGACAATTTAACTTACTTTGGTATCTCCGGAAACCGCAAACTACGTACTAGTAGTACTTGGTATAAGTTGAGTGTCCGCTATCAGTGGCTACCAGGCTAAATCCTTCTCGCACTACAGAAAGCAGAGGTGCAGGGCACTAGAGCCTTAACCTTGGTGATAAACCATTGCAAATCAGTTTTTCCCTGTTGTGAAGATGGCGTCTGCACATTCCTAACCCCCATTACAATTTAAATGAATTTAATGGACCACACTACAAATCTGAAAAGGAAACCAATATCTAGTTGACATACACCCAATAAAGAAATGCGTGCTTTTTTATTTAATATTTTGCTTAATTTCATCGGGGCTATAGCTAAATAAATAAATGAACAAAAGCTACAGTTCTTTTGACTGCAGCTTTTGCAAGCCCTCCCCTGCTTTCCCTTAACCCAGTCTGTACCAGGAAAATTACCAGGTTCTCAGCCATGTGCACCACGAGGAGTGACCAAGGAGGAAGCTGCTGCGAAGAGCAGGGATGATTGGGTACGTTGGAGTCCTGTAGACAAGTTCACAGGCACGCTGTCTCCTGTGGGTAAAGGCAGGTGGGCTCTAACAGAGCTTGTCTGGCACTTTATGTTAACCTCACTGAGTAACAAACCTCCATGACTGCCAGCCAGGGAGGTATTTCATAGAAACCGGCACTTTTACCAACTGTTATTAAAATGGGATACTCCTCAAACGTTGCGTGCGGATAAAGAATAACATTAGGAAATGGGTCTCCCTCAGCCCTTCTAACTTCATTATTATTATTATTAATAATAATAATAATAATATTATTATTGGGGATCTGATGTGCTTACGCAATGCACGTTTTTAACCTTCGCACATGAAAGCCTTGAATCAATGCTTTCCTAAGGAGAAATAGCTGACTCTGGATGTCCTCATGCAGAGCGTGAGGACGTCCAGCGTCGGCTACTGGTCCAAAAGTCTGTTGGTTGCCAGAAAGCCCCTCCAGTGGAAGTCTGGTAGACAGCTAGTGAAGGCAGACTTAGTGCTGCAATGTAAACATTGCAGTTTCTATGTAAGAGCAATGTTTTATATTTGAGTTATTTGTCCATTTAATGCACCCTAGATTGGTTAATTTAAGTGTAAAAAAATAAATAAAAAAATTTGAGTTTGCCAACAATGCACAGGTGATTAGTCTTAGATTGTGTTTTATAGCTTGTATATTAATGGCACACTGCCATTTAAAGCGGCACTGTCATGCCGAACTTACCTTTCCTCAATCTCTTCCTCTTCTCCCCCTCTCTCAGGATCTGTTATTCTTTTCTTCCTGTCTTCTTTAGTTTTCTTTAAAATCATAAGACAAAGTAGGGACTCTTTGCCTTATGGGGGATTCCTCTGCTTGACCAGCTCTGACCAGCGGAGGAGCAAAGTGTGCTTAATTTCCGCTGGTCAGAGCAATTTTCCCATGATCCCTAGCTTTCCTCAGTGTTCCCACAATGCTTCCTGTCATTTTACACAAAACTGCCGAATTGCGTTCTAACTGAATGACAACAGTCTGTTTGTTTCTTTTAGAATGCAATTCGGCACTTTATTCGGATCAGAATTTCATTCGAATGAATGAAACTCTGATCCTATTCTTGCTGTGGCTGCATCTTGCAGCCGCTTAGTAGATAACTCCCTAATTCCCATGGTATCAGGGAGTTATCTACTAAAAGGCTGAAAGACCTAAATTGGTCTTTCAGCCAACTTTACTAATACCAAGTAAAAATTACTTAGTATTAGTAAGTAATATGCCCCTACTCGCTATACTGCGAGTAGGGGCATGTCTGGTAAACAGTGAGCAGCCTACTGTCCTCTCCTGTAAAATAAAATTAAACTTACCATTCGACGTCTTCTTTTTTCAGCCCCAAAAAAGGCCAAATAAAAAAACCATCATAACCGTCAAATTGAAAATAAAATAAAAATCCCGAGCGGCAAAAAAAAAACCAGACGAAAAAAAAAACCCGAGCGCAAAAAAATAATCCATCTTCACCCATGGAGGGCTCCGCGCAGACTGAGCTCCGCAGAGCGAGGGAAGGCTTATAAAGACTTGCCCCGCCCTGCAATTAGGCTAAGAACACTCTGGTGGGTTTAAGCCAATCAGAGTGTTCTTTGTCATTTCACAGTGCTCTGTGTCATTTTACACAGCGTGGGAAAATTCAAAAGAACTTTCCCACGCTTTGTAAAATGACACAGAGCACTGTGATTGGATGGCTTGAAATCCAGTAGGTGTCCCCCCATTCTCATTATGGCCCCCACCCGCCGCCCAGGGGTGGGGAGTACCCCCCTCATTCTCACTGTTTAGGGGTGGGGGCCAATAGTTGTTTTTTTTGTTTTGTTTTTACAGTGAGCAGCCACAGGCTGCTCACTGTTTAGTGGACATGCCCCTACTCGCGGTATAGCGAGTAGGGGCATTTGGGAGATTTTATCTCCCTTGTGCTATTATGGGGGTCATATTGACCCCCATAGAGTGAGAGGGGGACCTGGGGGGCTTATGAAGTGGTGGGAGCACTGCTCCCTGCCGCTTCTATAGTTACATATTACAAGGAGGGAGCTGCATGCCGGTAGCTCCCTCCTTGTAATAAACTGAACGAACAAACTAACACTGATACATAGTGTTAGTTTGTTCGGCTGATCTTTCTATTCACTCATTCGTTTGTCTGATGAATGAATAGATGAAATTCCCGTTCGCATGTCCAGGTGTTTCACTGGGCATGTGCGGGAATCTCACAATCTGTCTAGTGTGGGCAGATGACGTGTCCCTGAGGGACTTCACCTACCCACACAAAGATGGCTGCGCCCTGAATATAGATCGGGGCAGAAAATAAGGATTCAAAAATAGGTAATGCTGGGGGCTTAGGGGCATTTGGGGGTGACTAGTGAGTCAATTGGATGTAGTGGAGACGGGAGAGGGGTTAAAAAAAAAAAACAGAATTCGGTATGACAGTGCCGCTTTAAACCACGCATGCTGTCACCCATGTCCTGTGCATGTGATTATGATGAAGCATTAATTCTTTGTTTTTGTGTGTTTTCAGTTGGTTGAATTGTCAAAAGCTCAAGACATTGAAGCTGGAGATGGCACCACATCTGTTGTGGTCATTGCTGGAGCTCTTCTAGATTGTTGTGCCAATATGTTACAAAAAGGTACTTTTGCCTGATTGACAGAAAATACTACTGATATTGGGCTATTTCTTCATCCAACACTGATGTGCATGTATCCACCCTACCACCAAATGACTTGCATGGCTGTGTGGTCGGAATTGTAATGTAGATATGACCAGTGCAACTGCGTCCAGAGGCTATGTTTCTATACTTTTATCTCTCTGGCAGTGGCATTTGTGGAAAATATGACTCTCCATAGTAATTTCACTTTATCCTAAAAGTTTTAATTTCAAGTAATTTTATTGCATGATGTAGTTGGACATGCAGACTGCTGTTACATATTCATAGATTTCGGATGTATTTGATCAGTTTTGCTGCAAAAGCAGTTGTGATGATGTGTAGCGTTGGGGTTGTAACTTGAATTTTATAGAGTGATCATGTATTTTGCATTACTTATTTTTTCTTTAAAATGTTCTGTATATTGCAATATTTACTGTGCTGTAAAATATGCTGGTGCCTTAATAAGTTGTCTTCCTATTTCATAGGTATACACCCCACAACCATTTCAGAGTCCTTTCAGTTGGCTGTGTTGAAAGGAATAGAAGTTCTAAGCAATATGGCTACTCCTGTGGAATTAAGTGACAGACAAACATTACTGAACAGTGCTTCAACTTCATTGAACTCCAAGGTACATAATGCACATGTGTATACCTCAGTGTCCTATTCATGTTTCAAATAGGAACTGAATTCAAGTTAACTTAGGCATGTACTTATCAGAGGTGCAAACAATTTACAATGGGAAAGCATTGGATTGGCTGAGATAGTAAATTCTAAGCAATCAGCATCTCCTCATAGATATTCATTGTAACAATGCACTTCTATGAGGAAAGTTCAGCATCTGCATGCAAAGCTTAGAGACGCTGGACGTCCATGATGCACAGTGTGCAGCACTGTCCCAGGAAGTAATTTTAGTGACTGCCACTGGAGGTGTCCCTAGGCAGCATTGTAAACACTGCCTTTTCTCTGAAAGTTACATTATATGGTCATACATTGCACAAATCTGCCACTTAATACAGAGCAACCCATTTTTACACATCCTACTTTATACAAAACTAACAACTGCTCTAATGAGCTTAAATCTTACCTGAGGCATCCATACCACCTGGCGCTCTGTGCAGCTCAATGTTTAAATACGACTTGCATGGCTTATGGAGTTCAGTAAATGACAGAGTTAACTAATGCTTTCTGCCAACAAATTTTATCCTGATATGGTCAGAATTTATATCAATTGTGGAAGTGAAACTTTTGTTTTTAGATGTTTCAGAAAAGGGCTTGCCCAGGAGACTTGGATTAGTGTTGTACTGTTCATAGACCGTAATATGGAACCAGACAGCTCCTGGCACGGTACACACTACAGCGGACATGGTGTCTATTCTGAAATTTTAACAATATTACCATAATGCTTCTTAGGTTTTTGCTATGCATGCATCACACGGTTCCCATAATTATTCTGTGTGTAGTTACCATTCTTAGTACAATTCTGTATTTTCTGGTCAACAATGATCACATGCATACCTCTGACTTATTTTCCAGGTTGTGTCTCAGTATTCCAGTTTGCTTGCACCAATGAGTGTAGATGCTGTGCTGAAGGTTATTGATCCTTTGACTGCTACTAGTGTTGATCTAAGAGACATAAAAATTGTGAAGAAACTTGGGTGAGTGTTGGAATTTTTCCATAGTGTTGCTTTCCCATTCTGTGTCCACAGCTTGATTAGTAGCTCGTAAGTTAATATTTAATGTTCTATAGACCGTAAATTAATAGCAATTGGGAGGGAAAAAATAAACAATATCAGATTGAATGTATTTTAGGTTTTGCAGATAATATATTAGTGAATTTCAAGGTTTTGAACTGTTATTAAATGTTTCATCTTTTTCTAGTGGTACCATTGATGATTGTGAATTGGTTGAAGGCCTTGTGCTTACACAGAAAGCTGCAAATACTGGTGTAACCCGTGTGGAAAAAGCAAAGATTGGTCTCATTCAGTTTTGCTTATCTGCACCAAAAACAGATGTAAGTACCATGAAGGTTTTGTGGGCATTTTTTCTTTAAAGGAACACTACAGTATCAGGAATACAAACATGTATTCCTGACACTATAGTTGTAATAACACTATTTAGGTCCTTGGACCCTATCTCATGCCTTTTTTAAAAGGTGAGTTTGCTTACCATTTTTCCAGCTCTGGTTTTGTCACACGTGGCTCTTCTTCCTTGGCTGAGATGATCTCAGCCAATCCAATGCTTTCCCTTAGGAAGGCACTGGGAGGCTATTGTGTATGTGCAGCAAAACACTGTTCTGCACTAATCATCTCATACAGATGCATTAAATCAATGCATCTCTATAGGGAGCGTTTAGCATCATACTGTTCAGCATTGACCCAGGAAGCAACTCTAGTGGCCATCTGAGTGCCACTAGAGGTGTTCCTAGGCAGTAATGTAAGCACTGCCTTTGCTCTGAAATTGCAGTTTTTACATTAAAAGGCCTGCAGGGACTGGCCGTAGACTAAATGAAAACCATGAGGCCTCCGGTAAAGCAATGATCTGACTTTGCGCTTCATGTTAATGACCTACAACTCCAATTCTCTGAATGACAAAAATGGCTAGAAAGTTGTAGCAACATCTAAAGAACCAGAGTTTGAGACATCTGTTGTAAAGAGTAATAGGACTTGCTTGATGTCCCAGCACAATAAAAATAAAGTTATGTAATGCAGCACAATCTACATGAACTAAATGTTTTCTTTCTGAACCGGATTTCTTCACACACATGTGGATAAGTCCTCTTATTTAATCAGTTTTAGTTGGATAGTACTCTTGACATCGTTTTGTAAGACAGGTTTAGTTTGAATTCTTAATAACTGCATTTTATTTTAAAGATGGGTTCTAAGAAATTATGGACACAGTTCCTGTTTATTTTAAGTGCATGATATTGCATGTGTAGTTAATAAAATATCGGTATCATTACAGATGGACAACCAAATTGTGGTTTCAGACTACGCACAGATGGACAGAGTTTTGCGGGAAGAGAGGACCTACATCCTCAACCTTATAAAACAGATTAAGAAATCTGGATGCAATGTTCTACTCATTCAGAAGTCCATTTTAAGGTATGTTAACATAATATAACAAGTATGGTATTTAAGATGGTTAAAAGGTGTGCGTGTGTGTGAGAGATATATATATATTCTCACAAATAATGTAACTGTTACTTTCTTCCACTTTATTCCCCTTTCTCTGTTTCCACCTTATGTCTTCCTTTAAATACTACCCCTTTCTCCCCCTTCTGGCATCTCCACATCCCCTTACCCATATTTTTCTCTTCCCACATACTCTCTTTGTTCACCTTTCCATCTTCTTTCAAATTCCTATGTGCAATGCTATTTGAAATGTTCTTTTTTTTTTTTACATGTAGAATTAGTCAATTAATAAAATTAACATTATCTCTATTAATTAAGTGTTCTTGCATAGCAAGACCACTTATTGTTATCTCACATATATATTATTCTTATTATAGCCAAATTTGCCACCCTAACTCCTCCCACAGTTTTTACACTACATAGACAAAAATTTACCAAAACGTGCAGATTGTTCCCGATCGGATTGCTATTATTTTGTGGAACGTTTCGCCGAATGGTTCATGGAATATCGTCGTTCTTGTGGCGCAATTTGTCCCATAGGAATGGCTGGCAAAAGCTGAAAAATCAGGACATGATTTCTAAACTGCCACCACTTCCTTATTTTCAGGCCCACCTACACAAATCTTATATCAAAACGTTCAGCTATCCCTGCTGCCACTAAACATGTCAACGGCTAAGCCGTAGTCCTGATAGTTTTCACAATATAATCATTTGTTTGCAACTAACGCCGTCCATTGACTTTCATTGAAACTTCACTCTACAAAGCTCAAATTTGAGGTGCAATTTCTAAGCTGCGACTGTGCCTTCATTTTTAATACTTAAGAGACATACTATGCATCAAAATGTAGGTCTGGGTCTTGTGATTCTCACAATATAAAGCTCTTCGCTGCAGCGGCAAGTGATGTCATAGACAGGGCCTTTTGAACACCTGCTAATGTTTTTATAAATGTATGGTTTAATGTAACTGTGCAACAACGTTGCAATTAAATGTGCTATATAAATAAGTTACTCCGCCCACTCCAGTTGTAGACTACTGGTGGAGGCAAGAACACTTCACACAATTTCCCCAGAAATTGTAGCTTTTCTAGTTATAATTAAAACATCAATGAACCATCCAGGTTCCTAATTGTAAATTGGGAAGCTAAGCATAAGCTTGTCATGTACCCCAGTCCATTCCGTTCGCAGAAGAGATTCACTTGCCCAATTTAGTCCAAAAGGAAAGAAATATAGTTCATGGCGGCAGGGCTCAGAAAGATTGCATCCCTTCGTAGTGTGATGTTCACTGGAGTTTTAACATTTATTAACTATTTTAGTTTCAGATGTGAGCAATGCCTTAATGCTTTAAATTTTTGCTTGTTTACTAGGGATGCTCTCAGTGACCTTGCTTTACATTTTTTGAATAAAATGAAAATAATGGTTGTTAAAGACATTGAAAGAGAAGACATTGAGTTTGTATGCAAGGTAAGATCATTTTTATAAAATGGTGTGATTTATTTATTTTTTGGTACTTGTATGTTGCTGGGGTAGGATTCAATTTTACTCTAGGATAGGTTGGTGGGATTCCATACATTAGTTGCAATCGTTTCACACCTTTTTATGGGAGGGGAAAGACACTAACTTACAATTCATTGTGCATTTATAATTTTTATTTATTTTGCATAAAATGTGCAATATATTTTAAATGGGCATTCTAAGCACTAGAACCAATACAGCTTAATGTAATGGTGTAGAGAGAGACTGTCCTTGCAGTCTCTCAACAATAAAACTGACGTTTCTATTAAAATGCTTCTTCAAAGAAATGCTCATGGCTATATATTCAAAGAATATTATACCAGGGAAACCGCAGATTCCCTTTAACGTACTAGGTCCACCGGTGCTTCATCTAAACTTTAACATGATCTGCCTTCGGCTGGTATGTCCCTGGCTTCTGACCTCCTTTCTATGACAGGCGGTGCTTGACCACCAAGATGGCCAGCCGCACTTTTGAGAAGCTCCTGCTAATCTGAGCTTACAAGCTTGATTAAACTGGCCTGAAATTCTCCCTCAAACGATCCTGAGTTAGTTCGTCAGACTTAGCCAGTTTGGTACTGCATGACTCTAGCTTGTATTTTGCCCATCCAGTCCTGAGGCCGACAACCCATTGCCAGGGAGAGGCGACAGATTTCCCGGCTGTGGTCGTTGAACTGCAACTTTCACTAAGCCTGGATACTCGGAGTGGATGGAGTCCTTTTGAAGCAAAACTCAATGGGATGTGCCAAGTTTTCTGGCAACGTCTAAGCAGCTGACTTCATGACCCTATCCTGTAAACACCACGATTGCCATGGCTAATTCGTGGCACAGGCTGAACGAGTAATACAGAACTGACAATTCTTTTTTTTTTTTTTTTCAAGCGACAGGGTCTTGGTTTCACTGGTTTATTATTTTTATTATTTTCCTGTTGATAGTGCCCATGGTCTCTCTAGCATTACTGTTTCTTCTACCTAAAACAGAGCTGTTCATACTGTCGTGACAATGTGTAATCTGCAAAGTATGAGGAGTAAGCATGTGCCTGCTGTTGTGCCAACACAAGCATTTTTGTAACTCCAAGCTCTGACAAATAATGTAATGTAAAAAAAAAAAAAAAAATTTCCTCCCTTCTGCATTTGAACACAAAGTACATATATAAAAATGACACTTTGTTTTGGTAACACATTATTGTCTTGCATATTTTCTTAATGAGTTATGGTTGGTTTTTTTTGGTTTTTTTTTTTTACTTTTTTCTTTCCCTAGACCATAGGAACTAAGCCAGTTGCGCATATAGACCAATTCACAGCAGATATGTTGGCGACTGCTGAGCTAGCAGAGGAAGTGAGTTTGAATGGTTCTGGCAAACTGGTAAAGGTGAGTACATTTCTGTTAAAGTTTACTGTAGAGCGTATAGCATTTTAAAGTATTGAATTGTGCATTAAATGGTAAAACTGCAAATGTGGCTTCATAAGTGTGCCGGTTTGGTTGCGTTCGTACTCTTGGTGTTACCTGTTATGTCTTTTTTAATACTAAAGGAAAGCTGTTTATTTCCAAGTAAGCGTTCAGGAAAAATTATTTTATTTATTTTTACAAAATTGATAAAGTGAAAAAAATAACCTTTACTTGTTCTAAAGATACCTAGTTCACGGTCAAATTTTTTCCATTATAGATAACTGGTTGTGCAAACCCAGGGAAAACTGTTACTATTGTCGTTCGTGGATCCAACAAATTGGTTATCGAAGAAGCTGAGAGATCCATCCATGATGCACTTTGTGTGATACGCTGCTTGGTAAAGAAAAGGTATATTGGTTTATATACTTGCATAATTTAAAGTGAACTACTTCTAGCCTTCCTTGACCCCTTACTACTCCTGGCAGTAAAGGTTGGAGAGTACAAGGGATAGGGGAAGAGGAAGCCAGAAAACCTAGAATTGTTTAAAAAAAAAAAAAAAATGCAATTGTTTATATCTAGTGATGTCCCGAACGGTTCGCGAACGGTTCGCCGTGGACTCATCATTGAGTAAACTTTGACCCTGTACCTCACAGTCAGCAGACACATTCCAGCCAATCAGCAGCAGACCCTCCCTCCCACCTCCTGGACAGCTCACTAAGCATGCAGCTTCACAATGAATGTAAAATGGATGCTGTCCAGGAGGTGGGAGGGAGGGTCTGCTGCTGATTGGCTGGAATGTGTCTGCTGACTGAGGTACAGGGTCAAAGTTTACTCAATGATGAGTCCGTGGCGAACCGTTAGGGACATCACTATTTATATCGTTACAATTGTACAGAAGGTATAAAAATGGTGAATGGTTTGAACGAGTGTATTTTTTAGGTTCCACACGATATTTGATACTTGGATGTAGATTTCATGAACAAGTTTTGGAATCAGAGGCTCAGTTCCTATGCTGAACCCACTGGGTGTGCCTATCTCCATAATGTTTGAATTATTCTGATGTAGAAGTAATGTAGTGAATGAAGTGTTTGGAAGAAAATCCAACCCTATAAACTCAATGGTAACGGTTGATTTTTGTAACCGAATTGAAGTGTCTAAGGTGTGAGTTTTAAATACTTTGTAACCGTATTTGTTAAACTTTGCAATGGACATACTTAAATTCCTGTAAGCTGTTATGATTATGCATTTTGTTTTAGTGCTAAACAAAAGTTCCAGCAGCTTCTGTGCCTAATGAGGAAGTATTGTGATTGGCTGATAGTGTCAACTGACTGCTATATATGACAAATTGGTTTATAAATAGCATGCCTATCCTCAATTAAAAATTGGACCTGAAATAAGACTACAATTATACCTGTGAGTCACTGACAATCTGTGGGTCAAGAATGAAAAATAAAATAAAAATTAGATAGTTTAGTGTTGCCCATGATGATGACTTGTTCACTCTTGTTTTAGAGCGTTAATTGCTGGAGGAGGAGCCCCTGAGATTGAATTAGCCTTGCGTTTGAACGAATATTCTCGTACACTAAGTGGCATGGAGGCCTACTGCATTCGGGCCTTTGCAGATGCCATGGAAGTTATTCCATCAACGTTGGCTGAAAATGCAGGCCTTAACCCAATATCAACTGTAACAGAACTGCGGAACAGGCATGCGCAGGGGGAGAAAACTGCTGGTATTAACATCAGAAAGGTAACTTCATCTGCTTCTTACTGATATGTGCTGAATGGTTTGTGGTTTTTTTTTTTTTGTTTTTTTTTTAAGGTAGTGGTCAGTAAAAATGTTTGGAGGTTAACCATTGCATGTCTTACAATTCTTTGAAAATCTGTGGCTTGGTATCCTGACCGTTGCGGTGACTGGGTAGTGTTTATGTTGCTTAGAGAGGGTTTCTTTAAATAATTGTTCAACATTTTCGGTTCAAGGAATTTGGAAAATATGTATAAAATTCTACATCAAGTTTAATAAAAGTAATTGAATAACTTTCTTTTCTCACTTTAGGGTGGAATTTCTAACATTTTGGATGAGCTTGTTGTTCAGCCCCTGTTGGTGTCTATCAGCAGCCTGACCTTGGCTACAGAGACTGTGCGCAGTATTCTGAAAATAGATGATGTGGTCAGTATTTAATTTGTTTTACTCTCTGTGCTGAATGATTTGCAATTCCCAGAACCAGTTTAAATGGGGGCTCTAATTCGTATTCCTTCCATCCAGTGTCCTACATACAACATATCTCCTTACTATCCATTCTGAATTTTTGAAAATATTGCAGGGGGGCAATTCATAACTGCTTCAATTAGAATGGAGGACTGTATCAAATCACTTTATCGAACAGAATATTTTAGATTTATTATAATCTCCCCTAATGTGTTTAACTCCTTAAGGACACATGACATGTGTGACATGTCATGATTCCCTTTTATTCCAGAAGTTTGGTCCTTAAGGGGTTAAAATGGTTCATATATTGGGTATAAATTTATATTTTGCAAGTTAATAAAATGAAAAACCAATGGAACACTTCCTGGAATTTGTAAAATTGTAACTGCTAACTGGATTGACACACTATTAAAATTGTAACTCCTAACTGACTGAAACAATAGTCAAGCTTTATGATAAAAAGTATTTACTGGCAAAAAAGAAAGCCTAACCCCCTTTTCCACGGAGGAATTTCACTTCCTCATCTACTGGGACAGGATGAAGCAATAGGCTGTGTCTGGTGGGCTATAGCAAGTTTCAACTACACTTAATTTTTTTTTCTGTGATGCAGAATTACCATTTACATTTGTAGGCAAAGGCGATGCTATGGCACAAAAGCTTATGCTGTGATTTGGTTAGGATGGATTCTGCTGTAGATCAGTTCTTGCATCCTGTGATTGCTTGGCACAAGCACATAAATTTGCTTAAATGTTGACATCTGATGCATAGGGGTATGGCCATGGGTGTCAGAGAATCTTATTTTGATCAAATACCTGAAAATAGCTTGTCAAAACCTGTAGGACAGTACCCATAGACTTGCATCCTAACCTCATGATAAACAGTTCTGGGTATGTTATTTGATGTCCGTTTTAATACAAGTCTGTGAGGGGAATTACTCTCACTGCACGTTGTAAAAATGTATGTGGAATTGTTGTAAAGGAGAAAAAAAATAACACTTCTTTTTCTTTCTACAGGTAAACACGCGATAAGCTGTGGCTAAATGGCATTCTGATATTTGAATTTATGAGCCGTGTCATTCTGTTCATGTCTTTGCTGGCTGTTAATGTTTATATAATTGTCAGCACTTAATTTAATAAAATTTTTGCCTGATTATTGCCTCCTTTGTTGTCTTTGCTTTCCCTTTGTGTCTCCCGTCCTGTGTTTATCTTGGGGATGAGTGTACAAATTGTAATTGATCTAGCTTTCCCAAATAAAGTAACTTAGCAGTTGTATTTATTTATTCTTGCTTAAGCCACCTGCAGGGGCTGCCCTAGTTCTATTTTCCCCTGTAAATGAATAACATAGCTGCTTATAGTATTATTGCGCCTGTGCTTTTCTTTGGCTTGAGTTCTACTAAGTGTTTAAAGGAAACCTACAGCTATATGCGTTTTTGGTAGGCGTGTCCCCACTTCCTCTGTGAACAAAGTTTTGGCTCCGATAGTTTTTTTTTTTTTTTTTGCATTTGTCTTCAAACACCATGTATGTAAAAGGAATGCAAACAAAAACATGAACACTAACATTTGTTGCCAAGAGTTTTGCTGTAAAGGGGGACTTAACACTTCTCAGGATATATATATTTTTTTTTTATTCTGTATTTAACAAATATACTTGAGGTCTAAACAGTAAAATAAAATCTAAACATTCACACCTGTATTCCCCTCTATTCAGGAACTAAGCGTCTCCATCTTTCTGCCAAGTTTAAAAATAAAAAGTAATGCAACAGGCATTCAGGCTAGAGAGAGAGAGAAGAAACAATATACTGTACTCTGGCCACCATAGAACCAGTTAGAGGATGGCATGAGCACTGGGAAAAAGCAAACTGCTTTCTCTGCAGTTAGTGGACAGGTACAAGGGAGGTGTAAAATGTGCACCATGCTAAGACTATTAAATTTAAGCTAGTAATTACATGGCTATGGGTGGCCAGTGGGTATGTGACGGCTGGAACAATGACACGTGAGGCAGACCTGTCAGGTGTTGGGGGATCAAGTTTGGAGTTAAACTTCAGAAACTGTAACCCCTTAAAGGAATTCTCAAAGCACCTTAACCACTACCGCTTGCAGCAGTGGCTATCATGCCATGTGCGCCCTGGTACCACTTCATTTTTTTTTCTTTTCCCTGCCGTGGTTATGGGGAGTGGCAGCCTGCAGACCCCAGGTAAGAAGTAAAATAGCAGCAAAAAAATGGTTAGATTCCTTACTATGTTGTATGATGGGGTAGCAGGGCATTCCAAGCCCCATAATCAAGTAAGCTGGAGTGTTTAATTAAAGTAAGTTACTCCTGCCACCGTGCCAACTGCATAGATCTTTGAGGAATGCTCCAAACACCATAACTACAGCCTGCTTGAGGTCTATAGCTTCATCTGAAAAATTGCCCGTTGCATCTGGTGTTCTCTTTCAGCAGAAACTGTTTAAAACTAAACAGGAAATATATATCCACCCCGCCCCTCCCATTTTGTCACAATCATTTTTATATGGAGCATTTGATAAGCGTATTGGTACTAGTATCACACTTTTCACTGCTATATGATTACAATAATTGTAAGTGCATCACAGAGTTTTCTCCGCCAATGATCTCGGTCATGCTTTGCTCTGTAGTGATTTCCAACTGGAGGAGACGGATTGCAGTACATAACCCAGGTAAGTTGTCTAATGGTTTGACATCCTACCATAGGATGCTGCCAGGGAAGTCCTGGCCACCTAGCATGTAAGCTCATGTTGATGCTTTATAAATAATATTGGTTATTGTGCTTATTATCCTTTTGAAATTTACTATTTTGCAGCTTAACGGTGTGATCAGGTTTTGCATTCTTAGAAATCAATGGTAACACCCACCTGCCCTGCTTAAAGGGACAGTCTAAGCACCATAACCAGTATAGTTTTGTGTGGAGGCTATTGTATCAGGAGTGAACCTTTCTTGTAAGAGCCTGTGATAAACCCCCCTTTTTAAGTGAGTTTGCCACGAGTTCCTGGAGGAGCCTGCTTGCCAGCCTCCTGCCCATGGATCTTTTAAAGTGTAATGTAAAAGTCTCCGTTCGTGTATTTGGACTATATGGTCCGGGAACTGAACAGCCGCCCGACCCGGAAACCACCCTGGAGCTTGTTAAGCCTAATTAATACTTTGTTGCAATTTCCACCGCAGTGTTCTAAATGTTCGTGTGGGTGGCCGCATTTCCTATAGGCGACCACTAAGTGGCGGCCATCTTGTTTGCATGAACACAGGCAGCTGTGTTTGGTGGTCGAGTTCATGGAATTATTTTTGGACACTGAAACTCCCGAACTCCGCTGGACTTCAATGACTGCGTTCGATTTTATAACACCTAGGAAGACACTGTTCGGTGGAAACGTTCACACGAACAAGGGGATCAAGCTCCAGGGTAAGACTATTGACTATGTTCAGTAGTTTGTTAATTTTTAAACTACCGAACTAGACCGACCGCAAGCCCTGATTCTCTGAAACTGTTTTGGGCATGGGACCATGCGGTCGGTCGGTCAAATTATGACTTCCAGGAAATTCCTGAACCTCTGAACTGATCTAGGTGATTTTTGGATATGTTGGTCACCCAGATCATGGCTATCAGAGAATGTAACATTTGTGGGGCTTTATGTATTTGTAAGGTTCTTTTGTGGGTGTTTGGGAAAAATTTTTTTTTTTTATGCCTGTAGATAATTGAGTTTTGTACAGTGCTGCACTCCAGGCACAGGGGATAGATTGTCTTGTTTTGTATGGGAGTGTCTTGGACCCGAGAGCCAATGTAATCATATGTGTGTTTACTGTAGTCTACTCTCCGGTCCAGAGGGCAGTGCCTCTTGCATGGGGACCTGCATATAAGGCCAGTTGTGGCTGCCATTGAAAGTATTTAGCTTGTACTCCCAGAACTGTGCCGTCTGGTTACTGGGAGAGGGAAAGTAGGGACAGGCAAAAAATTTGGTTCGGTTTGGCATTCTGAAATTCGTGACATCGCCAATTCGGTTCGGCAATTTTATTCTGAAATTCAGTTCGGCACTTCGGAAATTGCATTCTGAAATTCAGGGGTTCGGCACTTCGGGTAAGTGTAGGGTTAGGGGTAGAGGTACCCTTACCTTACTCCCAAACCTACCTTAACCCTACTCCTAACCCTACCCATTTTGCCACTTTTCAGAAGTCCGAAATTCTATTTGGACCGAACCAAATTGCACGTGTTTAGGGGAAAGGGCTATTCTTAAATCACTGTTTCAGTGTGGAGGATTCATCGGGGAAAGTCCTTGTAAGGACTGGAGCTCCCAGCACTGAGTGTCGTCCAGTGTCTGGGGTAGTCTAGAGCGAATTCTTCATTCAGCTCCAGGTCCCCAGTCAAGCCACAGTGACTGTGGGCAGAAGAGATGCGGTTTGTCCCCTGTTCCAGCTAGCAAGCGGTCCTCCGTTACAAAGCAAAACAATTTTCGCATTGTCTATATCTAAAGAATGGACTGAACCATGTAAGCAAAGGTCAGTCCGTGTAGTCCCTGCTCTTTTTTTATGGAGTCTTAAAGCAGATGGCATTTGCTGTCCTGGTTTAAAAGTAGTGTGTGTTTCTATTCCAGCTTTAGTTCATGCCATTACCTTTCTCTTTCTGTGTAGCCGTCCCAAGAGAACCTGGATCCAACAAATTTAGGTTATGTATATATATTTTTTTTTCTTTTCAGTTTGTGCCATAACATTTCTGACTGAGCCAGTTATTTTTCTATTTTTTTTTTTTTTGACACGTGATTGTGTCTCCTTTTTATACATGGGCAGTGCCATAAATTGTCAAAAAATAAAAATGACAAAGGAGCAAGATGAAAGTGTTCGTAAATGTAAAATGGAAAATGTTGGTGTGACAAATGGGGGAGAGGCATAAATAGATACCCAACACTTTTTAGACATGACCCCAATGTGTCTAAACCATTTTGATAAAGTTTCCCAACCCTAAAACTCAATCAGAATTTCTTGAGCATTATGGAAAGGGTAGGCAGTGCTAGCCTGGAACTTTGTTCCCCTCTCTTCTTTATTTTATTTAAAAAAGAATAAAAATTAAGACTTCTAAAAATAAATAAATAAATAAATAAAAAAAATGTGCTGCCTTAATCCTTCTTTCATTATAGTCTTTAGTAAACCTTCTGTTACCTGTATAATCTGAGACACTAAATCCTGCCCTGCATGACATATGGCATTATCCAGGGATTTCTTTTGTGCTCATGCAGTAACCTGGTAACCTGTGCCTGGCCGCTTGTCGTTTTTCCTGTCTCTAGCTTTACTGTCCGCTCGCGGCTCCCGTAGCGTCCCTGGTTGCTAGGCAGCGAGGAGCCAGGCGTTAGAGATCTCTCTCTCTGCCAAGATGGCGAAGACCCACCGGGAATCAATGCTGACCACAGCCTGCATCCAGACCCCGGTACACCCGCACACCCGGACCCCCATCACTCTGTATGAGAGGGAGGAGAGGAGGAGGGGGTACAGAGACCCGGAAACCCCTGATAACAGGCGGGGGGCAGAGAGGGAGCAAGAGGTAATGGCTGATTATACAGTACCATCATCACTTAATAATAATATAATAAATATACTAATAATATAATTATAATAAAAGGCTCGGCTTTCACTTTAAATGCCTGCAAATAGTCAAGTTTATATTTATTAATAATTTAAATAATTTAAAAGTTATCCTGTAAGTCCTGATCTTTCCTCTGTTAACAACAAAGGAAAAACAACAGTAAGGAGGTGGTGCTGGTATCAGTTTATTATTATAATTTTTTGTAGAGGAGACCATTTGTAATTCAGAATAGCAAGTTGTGTTTTGTGATATTAGTTTTTTATAAGGAATAATGCACAAAGGAGCTTACTTCTAGAGTGACCATGTTATATATGATCTCTCTAGCAAACCAAATTAAACGATAATATAGAGAAATAACCATAAAATATATGGTAACATTTATGGTGTAATGTATCTGTGCAGTACTGTCTAGTCTAACATACAAATTATGGCGGTATATATAACAGCAATTTTAAGTTAAAAAAAAAAATATATATATATATATATATATATATATATACACACACACACATATTCCAACATGAGGACATAGTCTTAAATTAGGGGGGCAACGGTTTAAAAATAATATCAGGAAGTATTACTTTACTGAGAGGGTAGTGGATGCATGGAATAGCCTTCCAGCTGAAGTGGTAGAGGTTAACACAGTAAAGGAGTTTAAGCATGCGTGGGATAGGCATAAGGCTATCCTAACTATAAGATAAGGCCAGGGACTAATGAAAGTATTTAGAAAATTGGGCAGACTAGATGGGCCGAATGGTTCTTATCTGCTGTCACATTCTATGTTGCTCAAGTGATAACTGTATATATATAGAAACAGTCATGATTTTTACCCTCAAAATCATAAAATAGCTAAGTCAAACTAATGCAAAATTGCCTATAGATATTTAAACAGGGGACGTAAAGGATAATTTAATCCTGCATTAGAGTGTGCTTGAGCACATCTGGCAACCACTTGCACAAGCCTATGGCAAAAATGCAGGATAAATCAGGCTACTATAAGGTTGTAAATATTAATGGGAATTATGGGATTATGGAATAAAAAGTACCCCCTATTTTTCATGCATTATATAAAAATGCATAAAAAATATAAAAAAATAAAAACTACATATATTTACGATTCTCTTGTTTGGCCTGTCCATTTTAGATCTGTCCCTAAAAATTGATAGAAGCTATATACTCTTCACTGCTTGGCTCTCTCCAAGGAGGGGAAGGGAGTTCATCAGAAGTACTGCACGAGGATCAGCAGTTTGAGATATCACTGCAGTTCGAAGTCACTCTGAGTTGAGGACACATCCTTTTTGCAACCATGCAATGTTTTCAGGGTTTTGGCTTGACATAAGAGCATCTTTTAAGCATCTTTTTATCTTACATTGAAACAAAAATAACTAGTCGTTTAGGTGGTAAAAAAAAATCAAAACTAACTTGGCAAACTGTGTTTTCTATTAAAATTGTTTTAAATATGATATATGTCCCGCTGGGAACAAGCCGCGGGCTGCACACTAACAGGCCCACAATGGGAAACATGTAAGGAAGGCTGAAATTGATGGACGCAAGTCTCTTTTCAGATATGTAACAACAAAACTATATTTGTTGCACAGTGTCTTAGCACTGTTTACAAACTGGGTATCTTGGTGTCTTAGCACTGATAACAAACTATTAAAGGACCACTCTAGGCACCCAGACCACTTCAGCTTAATGAAGTGGTCTGGGTGCCAAGTCCCTCTAGGATTAACCCATTTTTTTATAAACATAGCAGTTTCAGAGAAACTGCTATTTTTATAAATGGGTTAATCCAGCCCTCAAAGCCTCTAGTGGTTGTCTCATTGACAGCCGCTAGAGGCGTTTGCGTGATTCTCACTGTGAAAATCACAGTGAGAACACGCAAGCGTCCATAGGAAATCATTATGACAGCTCTTGCCGCGCGTGCACATTCAGCCGCATGGGAGGAGAGGAGGAGGATCGGAGGAGGAGGGCCCTCCGCCCGGCGCTGGAGAAAGGTAAGTTTTAACCCCTTTCCTTTCCCCAGAGCCCGGCGGGAGGGGACCCTGAGGGTGGGGGTACCCTCAGGGCACTATAGTGCCAGGAAAACGAGTATGTTTTCCTGGCACTATAGTGGTCCTTTAAGTTTAACGTAACATTGAGAACTAGTCTGAGTGCACGACACATGTAGCCAAGCCTGCTGCTTGTTGAATCCCCTGTGTCAGACTGGCAGTATGTTTTGCTGACAATTTAGTGTAACCTGTAAACTCTAGCAGTCTTTCAAAGAGCTTAATGGCGGTGAACGTTAGCTCTTACCATCTGCTACTGTGTGATCTACAAAATCAGGCCCATCTGTTCTCCAATCCATCTTAATAATGTGATTCTTAATTAAACTAGCTGGCTGCACTGATGTGTACATTGAAAAGATTACATAAAAACAGAAGAATTTGGTATACTGTACTAAACTATGGAAATTGAATTACATATTGCTGCACTGCTGGAGGGAATTTATTGATCTTTGCGAAATTAGTGACATAAACAAGGCAGTTACTGTGAGACACAAGGATACAACTATCATGTGCCTGCACACACTCATACATATGCACACACACACACACACATACAGACATACACTGTCAGACATGTACAGTCCCAAAAAGACAGACAGACAGATACAAATATAGAAATACTCCTTTTAGCAACCCTCCTTTTGGGTGCAGGATGATGGCCTCCTTTGTGTCTTGTGGAAAGGGGTTTGTAGCAATGATACCTCACCTTTCTCTTGCACTGTATCCTAGGAGTATCAGGAGGTGGTATACCCTCTCAGCAGATCTTCATGTCAGAGTGAATGGATTTGTTTAAAGATTATTAATGGGCTTCTCCGTGGGAGTTCTTCAATGTAGTCTTCTTAGGGGATATACTTCTTTCTGCCCAAGTTTTTATATATATATATATATATATATATATATTTATATATATATATATATATATATATATATATATATATATAATATAACAACAACAACAACAACCATAGTACACATTAGCTCCAATACATTCAGTTACCAAAGAAAAAGTTACCTGCGCTCTCTCCCAAATCCCTATGCATATTTAAACAAATGGAGGTTATTTAGTTACTCCAATGGCCATTAGAGGGAAATGCCCACCTGCCACGTCAAGGCAAAACTCTTAGACCTCTATTAAAGATATCTCAAATTTTTTTTTTTTTTTTCTGTATTCACTTTTGTATCACACGGGTTTGTTTTCCTGGCACTATAGGATCCCTTTAAACACAAGTCTGGAAAGATAGCCGGTATAGCTCTTTTACCATATCACAATGTTGGGTCATGTAATTATATTGTAGCACAAAGCGGCAAAATGAGTTACATTTATGAAGGTGGGTTTGCGGCGCAGGTGCAAACTCTACATCCCCATATTCCATGACTGGCATTAGCCTTTCTTGCTCTATCCTTAACGTGGGGCTTAGGCAGGATACATCTGTACAAAGCCACTCAACCATGAATAGCTTTTAAGTTACAAGCTTTAGGGCTGGTATAGCCATATGTTCACAGCCTGTCATTGCCATCCATGGTTGGACAGCTTCTGGAAGTGAATCGTATGACTACTTTAGTAAAATGCAGGAGCTATGGTACTGTGCCCCTTTTAAAGCTATTATAAAAGAATCTTGAATGCTGTTATTGTGATCACAATTTAAATGCACATTCAAATTAACCTGGATTTTCCTTGGAGTAGGATGATGACCTTGATTCTGACATGGAAAAGGATGAGGATTCCAAAACTTGGCAAAATAGAGACTGGTACATAGACATTACCAAACTACAAAATTCAGACCAAGCCTATTATACGCAGCTGGAGAGACTGAAAACTGCTCATCTGCAGAGCATGGAGCAACTTGAACGAATGTATGAACAGAAATTAAACCTAAAAGGAGTTCAGAGTACTGAGCCTGACCAGGAAGTTGCCAGAAAAGAATGGAGGTAAGCAGCTATGTTTTTGCACTGTTCCTGACACTGGTTCTCATTTCCTGTATCAGGATCCAAATCTAAGTCCCTAAACCCTGTGGATAACAGCAGTTGGAACAGACACTTCATATTTATTACATCCAGACAAATGATTTAGTTATTATATCAGTCCTGCCTTTCCATGTGTATTGCAGACCCTTTTGACTATGAAACATATCCAATAATGTTGTTTTGTCATGTTTGTTGTCTATATGTAAGGATACATCCCTTACACTACACCACTCATGTGATGTCCTTAGCTCCTCAAGTAGGCACCACATCAGTTTCCCTCAGACACCTTTGACAGTGTTTCTGGTGCTAGACACTGTAGATCCACCAATTTTATGATATAATGAAGTCACACCCTCTTCATGATGTCATCGGTATAAAATCTTGTCATTGTAAACATTTACTTATATTTTGAGGGTGTAACTATCAATGACACGCCCAGGCCTTCAAATGCTTGAGCTTTCAGTGCCCTGTTGTGGTTCCATTATGGTCATCTAAGATCGCATTTCTTTATTGTTTGATTCCTGGTTTATTGAAACCTGCCTGTCTCAACTATTCTGATTTCTGTATCCCTGGCTCGTTTTTTTTTTCTCAATTCTTGACACTTGTCTTGTATCTTGGCATTGCTTATTTTCTGTCTTTGGTATGTAAGCCCAGCCACTCTAAGGTCCAGTAATACTAGTCTGTTTTTGCTTGTCATGTGTGACTATCCTGCTTCCTGGGTGACGACCTATCCTGGTAATGGATACTGTTAAAACTGAGAAAAGGGTCACTGAAGTTTTTGAAATTCAAATGAACTCTCCAAGCATTATAACCACTACAGCATTGTAGTGGTTATGGTACCAGGAGTGCAATGGTGCCTCCCAGAGTAATTTTTCAAATCGTTTTAAAATGATTTGACAATATGGGTCCCTCAGGCACACAGCCTTGGTGTGGTCTTCTCTTGCAGTAGAAGCTGGATGTCCTCATTGACCCTGGCCACTTGTACTGTTCTTTTAAGAATAGGTTGCCAAACCATGTAAGTAATTTTTGTCCCTGTCAAAAACTTCCACGAATAACTGGCATAGGATGTCAGTCTAGCGCAGTGACCTCTTTGAATAAGGAATTGGTTTTTACTCATACCGCAAATGTCAAATCTCAAAAAATATTTGTAAAAGTTTTACATTTTGACTTAATATCGTTAAAAAAATTTTTTTTAACAGATGTAAAACCCTAATTTAAATATGTAGTGTTACTTACCCAGTGTGACAAACTGCCTTTTGTCACTGGGTTTTTATGTGACCAACTGCCCTTTGCCCCTGGCTTTTGGAGAAGCCTGCTTGCCAGTCTCTTGCCTTGTGACTATGGCCCCTGGGAAGTATTGCCATTTAAAAAGTCTGTTTGGGCTTATTGGTTTTTGGGACACTTTTTCTGCCCCTTTGAATCCATGGGAAGGTGTGCCTCTTTCCCTCCCCCGTTTCCTGCCCCATTGTTCTCCAGCAGGGCTTTGTCCCAGGGACACTGCCAGACTAGTTGGAACTGGATGCTTTGTCCCTCCTCGGTCTCTCATCAGCCCTTGCTAAACTTTAACCACATGGTGATTTGACTGTGTTCGTGGGATCTGAGCGCTGTTCGGCTACAATGAACTGGGGGTTCAGTTCTATAGAATTTTAGTTATGTATTTTAATGTGTTTTGTTGCAGTTCTGACTTAGTAATATTTTCTGTACCTGGAGATAATTGAGTTTACTACAGTTACTTAAGCCAATTATCTCCAGGATAGAGGAGAAAATTGACCGACTGCACAGCCTAAATCTGTTGAACTGTTTTGGGCAGAAAAGCCATGCTTGCAGTCAGTCAAATAGGATTGCCACCTAACTTTTAAACCACTGGAGGGAATGGTATGATTTTGACATATGTTTGTATATGGAGTATGCTGATCAGAATATGTAACTTTTATGAGAATTGCATGTATGGTTTGGAAGGCAGAGGGGAGGATATGTGTGTCCTAACTGGGAGTTTCTGACTGTATTATTATGTGTTGCCAGCGGTTCCGTTACACCCAGTCAGCACAGAGATCCCATATCAACACATCTGACACATATTTATACATCCTTCTGTTATTCTGTTTTCCTGACTCCGGCTAATTATTCGATTATTCTGTCTCTCTGTTATTCTGACCTTGACTTGTATTCTACTACAATTTCTCTGTTATTTGCATTAATCTGGGCCACTCTCAGATCCAGTAATACGTCTGTTCCATCTAGTCTGCTAGACAATGAGTGTTAGGTTATCTTCCTGTGACAAAATCAAAATATTTAGTACTCTGATACCATGTTTGGTTTGTGTGTTTTCATGCCTCCCAACATTGACTGTGGGTAGGATCAGTAGGAGAACATGGTGATAATACCAGACCCAGGATCTCTGGGAAAAGGGGGCAGGTCACCCAAAAGGGGCAATTAGTCTAATGTGCCTCTTTTCCACAAAGCCCTACACATGCTTGCTCTGTATGTTGAATGCACTGAGTTCACCTTGTGCAAACATTTCATCTAATCACTGCACATGTTGAGGCCCAAATATGGGTTTGTGGGAAGTATGTTCTATAATTAATATAAGATTCGTGCCTCTAACAATGAATCCCAGTAAATGTATCATCTAGACACATATAACAGTCACATATATATATCTGTAACTTGTACAATTTCAAATATGTGTCATAGACAAAGGAACAGAAATTAATAATACTAGTTACTGATCTTGAATGTTAAACAAAAATTTGTCTATATCCTCTACAATACATACTGCAGAGAGCAGATATCAGTTTGGAATGGTGGCAAAAGTAAAGTGGCAGTGATAATGCCATGCTTCTTCACTCTAACCCTCAGGAAGCATGTGTCACCTTTCGCCACACAGTAGTTCTTATTGGGAAGAAAATAGGTTACTTTTATGAGGACCTTAGAATTATGTAAGAATTGCCAATAACTCATAGAGATAGAGTGAAAACACAAATACATTTCTTTTAGTTTTTTTTTGTATGATTTAAAATTCCTGTAGCTTAAGTATGGTTGACAAAGTAGTTATCCTCAAGGGAATTTGTGCTGATTTTCTACCTGGTATTTTTGTCTTTTTTCTTTGTAATATTTGGCAACTTGGTCAGTTAATAATGATATGTATCATCTTTTTTAATGTTCAGGCCACTGTGGGAAGAAGGATGTTTGCAGCCAACTCTATGTGAAGAGTGCTTCCTAAAGCACGATTTCAATTGCAGTGTTTCTTCACAGTTATTAGACAGCTCAGCTGATGAATTGACTGATGGAGAAACTTGCAGTGGTTCAGAGGAATCAGTACCTGCCAGAAGTAAAATAGCTCAAATGTGGAATGGATTTACAATTGAGGATTATATTCAAAATATGTTGTGTCCCGATCATCGTAAGTCCCAAAGGCAGACTAAAAAAAAGAAAGCGTGGTCACATAAACTGACCATTCCTGAACCGTTCCAGATGACAGTAAGGGAATCAAAGAAAAAAGAGATGAATATAAAATCAAAGTCAGAAATTGAACTGGAAAACAACATGTTGAAAAAGGCATTAGAAGAGGAGGCTGAATGTCAGAAGAAGTTTCGAGCCAATCCAGTTCCAGCATCTGTCTATCTTCCACTGTACCATGAAATAGTTGAAAGGAATGAGGAAAGGCGCAAATTTGTTAAAGAAAAAAGCAAAGAAATCCTCTTGGCATCTCAGAAGCCATTCCAGTTTATTGAGAGAGAAAAACACAAAAAAGCAGTTCAGAAACTTCACCTCTCTAGACTTCCAAATCCAGAACACAAAGCCAAACTTTTTAAAGCAAAGCCAGTTCCAAAGTCTATTTATGGAGAGTCTGCTAAGGAGAGGCTTAAAGAAGATGAGTTATATCGGGGTATCAGGATACACATGAGAGCACAAGAACTCTTATATAGTTCTGCTTACCCAACTAGTACACTAGCTGGGAGCAGTAGATCAGGAAGAAAGAAGTCAAGATGCTTAGAACCAAAAGAGGAAATTGAACACAAACCAAAAATCAATTCCTTTGTACCCAACTTTGAAGTTCTTCACCATAAGAACCATAAACGCTTATTAAAAAGCAAACATTCAAAGCATGTTACAGTCTGCGAACCTTTTCGCCTTCGTACAGATCACATATCTCATACAGACAAGATTCTCAAAGATATTGAAGCAGATGAAGAATACTTAAAGGAAACACGCTGGCCATATAAATCCCCAAGAAAGCCTTCACCAAGAGATGCATGGGATGACATATCACCCCGGGGAGGGCCTCCATCTTCAACTCCAAAATCAACAGAATCTTCCAGAAGAAGGCAACAAGCAATCATGTAAACAAACATGAGTAATTAATAAAATATGAACTAAATGTTAACTCTGAAATTTCTGAATGTAAATGCATGCAAGAATGTCTATGTCAATTACAGTAGTAGTCCTCAGTTTATAAAAACTTTTTATTTATACTCTCAAGACACTCTAGACCAGGAGGACAACAAAAAACACCTGCAAGCTTTGTCTCTGATTGCAGCTTGGTGGGCAACTCACAAAGGTCTACTGACAAATGGTGATTTACCAATCAATCAACCATTCTTCAGTGCACCTTTTTGATTTGTCCACCATTGTTTTGATTTTTTCTGTCCATGGGGGGCTGCGATTTTCCCCTGTATGATGGAACGTGGAGGGTCTGAAGGGATCATAGGAGATTCCAGGAGTGCATCTCAACTCAAACTCATATTGCTTTTTGCAGCATTATTTTATTCTGTAACGTTAGAGCTCTCCATCTTCACATCCATTTTATTTAGAGGGTTAACTCTTTAAGGACCCATGACAGAATTGGATCCATGGCAGAATAATTCCATTATGCACCATTTTATCAGCAGGGACCATTTCCCTGCTGGCTGTTGGAAAAACCAAGGTATAATTCACTACTTGGGCCTGTCCACTGCCAGCTGGGGCCAGAATTAGAGGTCTTATACTGACTGATGAGTTGTAAGCTGCACTCAAAGTGAGTGCTGCTCACAGCACTTTTCATTTCCGTGTCTGAACTTCTGGGTTTAAAAATTTGTGTCTGAGCCTCTGGGTTTAAATATTCATTTAAATTCGAATTAGAGTAGTGTTAGTTATGATGCTAAGATTTGTTAGGGTAAGGGTGTGTTAGGGTTAGTTAGTGGTTTAGGGTTACAGTTAGGGTAGGATTGTGGGTAACAGGGTTAAGGATTAGGATTAGTGTTTGCTCGGATTAGTTAGTATTAGTGGGTCAGAGTTAATATTTAGGGTTAGTGTTACAGTAAGGGTTAGCATTATAGTTAGTATTAGATTTATGATGTCAACCTTAATGGGTTGACAACATAGCCCTGTATTCACTTTACTAATCAGGTTTACGAAATATACAATTAAAAACCTTTTATGTGTGTATGTAAAATATCAAAACAAAAAAACCCCCGCAATTTTGCTACAATGTAAAAAGTGTCTATACCCTTAGGTAAATACCCTGTTATGTCTACTTAATATAAATATATATACTTTTGAGTGGTACGTTTGTTTTCTGTGATACTATTAAATTTAGAAGACAAACATACCAAATTTTAACACAGTTACACATTGAAACTGTATTATGCTCCTTATATTTTGTGACTTATAATTAACAAAATAAAATGAAATCAGAGGCATTTGAAAAAACAGTATACATATAATACCGTATATACTCTAGTATAAGACAAGTTTTTCGGCACATTTTTTATCCTGAAAAGCCCCCACTTGTCTTACACTCGAGTCAGTGTCTGTATTATGGCAACTTACATTGCCATAATACAGACCAGGACCGCCAGGCTCATTACAAGCCCGGCGGTCCTGGTGGGGGCTGGCAGAGAGCTGTAACTTACCTTTCCTGCAGCTCCTGTCAGCTCCCTTCTCCTCTGGTCCGGTCAGCTCCCACTGTAAGTCTCGCGAGAGCCGCGGGGTCAGAGCGTTGCCACTGGTTGAAGGGACGGAGGAGAAGGGAGCTGACAGGAGCTGCAGGAAAGGTATGTTACAGCTTGCTGCCAGCACCCCCCCACCTGCATAGTACACACCACTGGACCGCCAGGGATTGAGAGCCCCCCCACCCCTGGCCAGCTAACAAGCAGGGAGGGGGGACGAAAATAAATAAAGGTTTAAATTATATTAAAATAAAATAAAAAATATTAATAATATAAAAAAATACATATATATTAAAATAATAATATTAATTAAAAAAAATATAACAAATGCCCACCCCCCACCAAAGCTCTGCATCACATACACAAACACACTCTGCATCACACACACGCACTGCATTCATACACACACGCACACACACACTGCATTCATACACACAAACTGCATTTAAACACACTGCATTCATACAAACACACTGCATTCATAAACACACAGTGCATTATATACACACACACACTGCATTCATTATATACACACACTGTAAATAAATATTCAATTCATATCATTTTTGGGGGATCTAATTTTATTTAGAAATTTACCAGTAGCTGCTGCATTTCCCACCCTAGTTTTATACTCGAGTCAATACGTTTTCCCAGGTTTTTGTGGTAAAATTATATTCGGGTCGACTTATACTCGAGTATATACGGTAAGTGTTGGTGCAATAAATGAAAAGGATAGACATTGCACACACACAGCAAAATGCTAAGTTTGCATGTGTCGCTAAGTACAAAACAAGCAAACTGAGGCCATGTCCTTATGGGGTTATAGGAGTGCTTGCTTGGTTTAAGTAATTCAGGAAATGGACTCAAACAAGATGTGAAAGTTCAGATCAGTTCTGGATGCTTAATGTACTGTGCATTTAGTGAAATTCACTATCACAATCAGAAATTACAGCGCATAATCATTACACTATTTGGGACCTGGACCACGTTAAGACAAAAGAGAAGCAGAGCATACTAGCCAGACAAACCATTAGATTTTATTATTTTATGATAATCCAAATACAGAATAAAGCCTACAGACACGAGTAATACGTAGCAAATTAAGTGGAATATAGTCATAAAGTGTCCAAAGCACAAACCACAAACGCCAATGGAAGGTTCCCGCTGATCAAATCACTTTTACAACTTTGCACCATAAATGGCTTTTATATGGCCTAAAATTTACAACGGTATTTGGTATTAAACTATGTACCATGAATAACCCTCTACACTGCAGACAAATAATGAAACATGTTAATATAATGAACATTTAACTTGTGGCATTGGCAGTTCTTTGGCTCGAAAATCTATAAATCTATTCATCATGATAAATACCTGCTTTTCAGCCCTTGTGAGCTACAAGAATCTGCAGATACACACTTTGTTTTTGACATGACTGAAATATATATCTTACCCTTGTTTTACTAGCTGGTAGATGTAGCTTGAGTCTTCCTCTAGTTGGCAGTATTCCCTTAGTAGGCCCCATGCAAGTTCCCTTATCCCTTTTTGGAAACTGACTGGATTTTGAGTTGGTTTCTATCCTCACTCAGGAAGTCTATCGAGGACAAAGAAAAACAGGAAGAAGACCTGAAAAAAAGGACAGCAAGACAGAAACATCTAAAGAAACGCATAATAGCCCGAGCTAAAGCTTTTGATCCACTCCAAAACATGTCCTTGTTGTCCTGTAGTAAATTAAAAGAGTTGAGGTAACTGTTTGAAATCATCCATTTGTAGGCAAGCAAAAATGCTAGTATTGTGCTAATTACGCCACAGCTGGCCAAACAAGAGATATATGCTCCACTTACTAGGTACCGAAAGGTTTTTGCAAAGTGTGGTGGTTGATATGCAATTTAGCTAATAATATGATGCTGTGATATTTGTGTGTGGGAGTGGGGGGAGAGAGGTTATCATTATTATTTTGGGACTTTATCTGTGCTCATTTAGAAAAACTAAAGGAATTAATTGCAAGTAGTGCAATTGTTCTCTTGTTTTGTTATATGTATTTGTAGTAGCCTAATTATTTCAAATACATTTTTTTCCAGTTCAAACTTTGTTACTTTTTGCATCATTTTCCTTTAGTGTAAAACAACTGACTTGTTATGTAAATTTGTACAATAGGAAACAAGACGTTCAAAAGACAAGAGAGTACTTTGAAGAATTGGGAGCAATGAAAGAGCGCGTTAACAAGACACCATTGTTATTGGAAAGAGCGACAAAGGTTTGTCATCAGTATTTTCAAACATTAACATTGGTTCTGCTGACACAGCTAACTGATAACTTTACAAAACATTTTCTATAGTTTATCACTTCTGCTTAGTATGTACTAACTCGTTGTACAGTTATTGGTAGCTGCTTAAAAAAATTCCATTTAATAAACTCTGCTCCCCCAGTAAGCATGCACAGTCTCTCTAGATCTGATGAAACTTACCGTTTTAACGCTGAAGAAAAGTTAGTAGATGTGGGGTTATTTGTGCAAAAGTCAGAATAAACATCTTAAAGTGAAACTATCATTCACAAATAGCTTGGGTTACAAGTTGACATTCAGATAGGTATAAATTCAATACATACACTTTGCTGGTGAAATCTCTAGCAAATGTATTGGTTACAATATTAAGCCTTTTGTCCTCGGTTTCCTCACTCATCATGGACTCCTGGAGTGGAAAGAGTAGCCATCCCATCATGTCATCAAATGACACAATCAGTATCACACAGTTCCTAGCATGTAGGAGCATGCTTGTAATTATGGGATGCCATATCATCACATGGAGCTCTGGGCCAATGGCATAGCAGCAAAGCCCAAGAAGATATTAAAATGTTGAGTAATTCTTCATCTATACATTTGCTAGCGCTTTGTGTGGCACAATGTAGAGATTACATTTCATACTCTTTAAAATAGCACCAAGTCATATTGCCGAACTCCATTGGATATATGTGCTGGAGCTCACCTAAGTGTTGTGACTGCTCTAGTCAGGGTTGTGTCGATTGTGATCAATTTATTTATTTGTTGTGGACTACATCCCCCATAATGCTCCTACACCCATAATGCTGGCAAAGCATCATGGGAGGTGTAGTCCAAAACATCTGGAGTGCCGAAGGTTGCCTATGCCTGGAGCTTGTCCAAGAGGCATCCAGCTTGCTCAGCAGTTAGGCTCCGCCACCACAATTTAAAAAATAATCTTTTTTAATGTTACATCTTGTTTGGCTCTACCTAAATAGTAAAGTACCTCAATTAATTCTATGCACTAGTTAGCTATTATGAAACTACATCTCCCATCATGGTTTCCTAGCCAGAGGTGAGCATCAAGCTACTAGATCACTTTCAGTTAAAGGACCACTCTAGGCACCCAGACCACTTCAGCTTAATGAAGTGGTCTGGGTGCCAGGTCCACCTAGGATTAACCCATTTTTTTATAAACATAGCAGTTTCAGAGAAACTGCTATGTTTACAAATGAGTTAATCCTTCCTCCAATTCCTCTAGCGGCTGTCTCATTGACAGCCGCTAGAGGTGCTTGCGTCCATAGGAAAGCATTGTAAATGCTTTCCTATGCGACCGGCTGAATGCGCGCGCAGCTCTTGCCGTGTGTGAGCATTCAGCCGAATGGGAGGAATGGAGGAGGATCGGAGAGCTCCCCGCCCGGCGCTGGAAAAAGGTAAGTTTTTACCCCTTTCCTCTCCCCAGAGCCCGGCGGGAGGGGGGCTCTGAGGGTGGGGGCACCCTCAGGGCACTATAGTGCCAGGAAAACGAGTATGGTTTCCTGGCACTATAGTGGTCCTTTAATGGCATTCTGCATCCCTGTTTATCTGTTTCTCAGCCCTGCCTGGCACAAGTCTCTCCAGCTGAACATGAGGTATCCCAGCAGATATATCTGTATCACTAAGCATCTATCATCTACATCTAACAGCAATTATTCCTTTTTCCCCCCTTAGACAATACTGCTGCTGCTACCCTTTTCACAATAGACTTTAGTTTTCCTATTGATTTACCGCAGTGCTAAGTGATGCTCTGGAATTCTGTTCTCAAACAGTTGGATACAAACTACAAAGGCAACTGTCACATTCATAAATTATTCTACATTGTGCTGGACTTAGTAAACACCACTGAGGGCTGTGAGAACCTACCGTGGTGTTCTACCAATCAGGATGAAAGTAAATAGTTATGGGACTGTTGGGAAGAGTTATTATTAAACCAAGCTTTACATCTACGTAAAAGCAATTATTTTACTCTTTAACATGTCATATGTTTATTGTATAGTCATCTTACATCTTACTTGAAATAATTGCATGTATCTATTAACATATAAATAGGATTTCAGTATTATCTCACCTTTCCCCTGCTCCTTTCCCATGTAAAACAGCTGATCTTTCCCAGTGATCTTTCCTTTGTGATCTTTAACCCCTTAAGGACCAAACTTCTGGAATAAAAGGGAATCATGACATGTCACACATGTCATGTGTCCTTGAGGGATTAAACAAATGATCATATTGTCACGATGAATGGAACATTATGTGACATCACACAATTCTGATGACCTCACAATGCAGCTTGTTTCACATGCTTCCTTTTATATTCCATTTACATCTCTCACCCAGCTGCGGCTACTTTCAGAGCTTGAGCAATCCACCAGAAACACACACACACACACACACATACAAATCAGGCAGGGCTGTTTACAAATTTGTAAATTGTTAAGAATTCAAAGTTAATTCAAAGTAAATATCAAATTTTAGTCCATAATAACTGAAATGGAAAATGACTAAAAAAAAAGTCTGCCATGCTTTCAGTTTGATTATATTGACCTAAAATTTGAGATTTGCTTTGAATTCCATTCTTGACCATCTAAACTTTAGCGAACCATCCTAAGTATTTGATGTTTTAGCTTCTCACAAGCTTGCTTTATATGCCCCATGCCTATATTTTAGCACATTTTTTAGGTGAGATATTTATTTAGTGTGGGAGAGTGGCAGATTACCCATCAGTATGTTTTTTACCTTACCTCATTCTTCAGTGTTTTTCTATATAGAATAGCTGGTCATCCACCAGTGATCTATTCTCTGCTATACTTTAATAAATAGCTATCTAATCATGATGGACAGCATTTGTGCTACAGCTCTCACAATTTCACAAGGCACAGAACGGTTTTGTCACACCACTCCACTCACATACCATAACATCTGTCATTCACCTTGGGATGAATTCCGATTTGAGATAAACCACCTGTAACAGCTATGAGCATGCCAATGTATGTGGTTTATGTAATGTGATTTCAATTGAACAAAGCATCTTCTGGCAGTGGCATTGTATGAACTCATAAATGTAAACCTTGCTTATTACCATTTAGACCCAACTACACTTATTAGTTGGGCCAGGGATCATTTCCTTCATGTAACCCCTACTATTTATTTTCTACTTGAGAAGAAACACATTTGTTGATTACTTTCACCACTCTACGTGATTGCTTAGAAATTCAGTTAAACTATTTGAAAAGGAATTCAGTTAAAAGATTACGTTAGCACTTGATTACTGGCTTTTCACTATCCTTCAAATCTTTACTACTCAGTTAATTAGTTGCATCTCATAGTAATCAGTCTGAGGGTTTTGTGAATAGACTGCACCGCGATAAGCCAAAAGGTTTAAGAAAATCTGCTTTCAATATATGTCATGTTAAATTGTGAACCAAATCTATTTATTTGTTTCATTGTCATTAAACCTCTGTTTATTTCTACTTCATGCAGAAAAACGCGTGTCTTGCTGCTGAAAAGCAGTACTCTAAGGTGCTAAGAAATCTGGGCCTGTGCGAGGATTTTGTTATACAAAAAGGAAAGAGTTTTGACCTACAAAATCATGTCCGTGCCAATAAGGAAGAACAATATACAAACGACGAGGATAGGTAATTGGAAAACGTAATTTGTTTAATGTCACAAAATAGCAGCTGGGAATATGTTTATACAATTTTAGATTTTTAGAGCGTAACTGTTGTGTGAAAATTATTTAGTAGCATATAGGATTTTACTTATGCCTTGAGCAGTGGTGACAATATACACAATCACAGACCCACATAATCACTGACATACACAATCATTCATACACAAACACAATTGTTTTTATTAATTAAGAGTCCCAGCCTCCCTACCTTGCCCTGGGAGAGATGGAGTGGATCCTCACCCTGGTGACCAGTGGGGTTGGTGGGATTATTGTGCTCCACAGCACCCTCTAGTGATGCTGATGCCAAGATGATGTCATATCCCAGTTGCCTACACTGCAGGCAGAGCACAGAAAGTATAGTCCTCCCTTGTTGCCCATACTCTCCTTTAGTCCGGACACTGAAAAATTGAGTAATCACCTGCCTACTCTGCCCAGTTTAGTTAGAGGAGGTGCCTACTCTGCCCAGTTTAGTTAGGGGCCGTGCCTGCCTATCACCGCTGGCAATCTAGGTGGGAGTAATGAATAATCTAGAGGGTGATTGAGCCCTTTTAGCAGTGCCATCGATATATATTTTTTTAAATAGTCATCAGGTAAGTAAATATGCCTGCTATAATGTAGGTTGGTAGATATATCTCTGCGAGGAGCAGACGAGAAGGTCACTGGCTAAATGGACAGACCAAGAAGGGGCGTACATACCAATTATTTTATTAATATTTGTTAATTACCACGTTGGTGATTGTGTTACACCTGTGTGGGTCACCAATTGGTTTTTATAATCAGAGTATTTTAGTGATCACTTATACACATTGTTTCTATTTTTACCATACATGTTATAGATTGTGAAACATGTATAGAATATTTAAATTGTTTGCGCACCAACTTATCAAGTATTTATCTAGGATCTTTTTACTAGGGTTTATGTGGTTGGCTACATGCCTAATAGTGACACTATTTAATTATTTCTTTATGAGCACTTGCACTTTGTAATAGACTATAGCGCCATCTTGTTCCACTTCTGCTGGTTTTTGAATCAAAGATAATACCAGGACAGTGAGCTTGCAGGGAAGGGCTGATGCAATTACTATGAACTTGCAGGGAGAGCAGAGGAGGAGAAAAAATAAGAATCTCAGAGGTTCAGTTTCAGAAAGCGTGATGACATACAATCAGAGGTAGAAGAATAGCAACTGGTGACGTGTTTCAGGACAGTGGGGGAGAGATCAAGGGAGGATACATATATCTGTGTGTCACTGGCATACGTGTGGTAGCGGAATCCCAAGGAATTAATACGTTTGCCAAGCAACAGTATAAAGAGAAAATAAAAGGGGACTAAGTATAGAGCCTTGGGGAATCTAACTGAAAGAGGCAGTGCTGTATTCTGGCTTTGTGCTGCTCTAGGCATGACAAAACCCAGACACCCTCCTCCCCCCTTCAAATTTCTCTTACTGACAGACACATACATAGTCATTGTCACACACACTGTTTAACCAACACACACTTTCACTGAAACATACATATTCACCAGGGCCGTCTTTAATATTGATTGGACCCTGGGCAAGCATCTGTTTGGGCCCCCTGGGCATGCAATCACTCCCTCCACCCCAACCTAGAGGCGAAACTAATGTAGAGAGTGCCTTGGTGCAACAAAAAATAATTCAGGCCTGCCCTGTAGCACAAGAGTAAAGAAAAGATAGATCCCCATCTGTCATACAACTCCTGCGATGCTATGCCAGCTGGGGATCTACCATCCTTGCAGGGTTGTATTTTTGAGCAGTGTTTGTGCAAATGAATGTCAGCATGTTATTGTATAGAGTGTATGTGTGCATGTAGGAGTGTATTTGTATGTACTGTTACCATTGGAATGCAGTGGTGTACTTGTGTGTAGTGTTTGCATTTTAATGCAGGGATGTGTGATTGTTTGTAGTGTTGGCTTTTAAATGCAGGTGTACTTTTGTGTGTAGAGTTGGTGTTTGTATATAATTTTAGCGTTTTAATACAGGAATGTGTTTGCATGTAATGTTTGTATTTGCATGCAGGGGGGTGTTTGGATGTAGTGTTGTCTTTTAAATACATGTGTACATTTGTGTGTAGTATTAGTGTTTCAGCAAACTGGTGTGTTTGTAATGTTTGTGTTTGCAGGGGTCTGTTTGCATGTTGTGTGATTTCTATAACACATATACACATACACATTAACACGCAGATACACACATGCTCACACTGACACATGCTCACACCTTGACACATACTGGCACATACACATATACACACACTCAGATACACACCCTTTGACACACAGATACGAGCACTTTGATATACACACACTGGCACATACACACACACACTGACACAGGTATATACACACACACACTCAGATACACACATACATAAAGGTATAAATGCAGGGGTGTATATGTGTACAGAGCTAGAGATGGAATGTAGGAGTGTATTTGTGTTGGCATTAAAATGTTGGGATGTATGCATTACCACACACTCAGATGCACACTTACACACACACCGAAACACACACACAGGTGCACATACAGGTGTATGAGGTATACATACACACAGAAACACTGACACACAGACAAACACAGCCAGATACACACAAGGACATAAACACAGCCAGATACACACATATATATGTGTACATTTACATATTTTAATCTCTGCCTTCTAGCAGCTCTTGGACAGCAACTCCCAGCAACCTTGGCCAATATAATGTCTCAACTCTGTTCTTACATACCCTGGTCCAGAATTTGGCAAAAGTGACATTTGAAAATGGTGTACAGCCTTTGATAACACTTGATGCAATATGTTAAAATAAATACTTTTTACATTTATATTTAATAGGGAACTGTCAGGTTCTTCTAGGATTTTTAACATGTACTTATTCCCTGTGTGTTACATTACAAACACCAACACTTGAATAAAAGTGATATCAGAAATTAGCAAAACAAAAAACAAAACATATTTAGCCACCCTCCTGTCTCCTTACCTTTTGGGTACAGAAAGGTGGCTTCCCTGGGGTCCAGTGAGAGCTTGTTGGCCCAGGCTGATGGGAGTCTGCCATCAGCTTTCTCAGTCCCTCTCCCCCACAATGCTTGCATCCTCCTCCATGTGGTGTGTGCCTCCTCCCCAGCGGCACTGAGGAGGAAGTGATCAGTTCTTACTGGGAGGAAGCAATCTGACCTCACTGCCTCCCAGCATGCCCAGGAAACAAAGAGACTCACAGGGCAGTATGTGAGGGGGCTAGCTGTGAGTATGTAGTCAGCCACCCCCCATATAACAGGGGCCCGGGCCGGTCCAGAGCAGTATTAAAGGGCTGTGGCCCCTGATTACCTCAGGTGCCGCAGGGGGCCCATGGGGCAGCTGCCTTAGGGCCCCCAGGAGTAACTGGGCCCGGGGCAGCTGCCCCTTTTGCCCCTCCTTAAAGACGGCCCTGATATTCACATACATAAACACTCACATTTACAGACACATACACACTCCCTGACAAGACACACATGCATAGTCACTGACAGACACACACTGACTCAGTGTCACACACACACTGGGACACACATATACTCATTGTACTCACTGACCAACACATACACACTCAATGACCAAAACACATACACACCCACAGACAAGCACATATATGCTCTCAGTAACAGACACAAACACACTCTTAACAGACACAGACACACTCTTAACAGACACAGACACACTGTCACTAACAGACACACAAACTCACTAACAGACACACACTGACACACACTAACACTCACTAACAATAGCTAATTACTTATGTCCTACACCTGATAACTTTTTCTCACTGGTGTCTGTAAGGCTGCCATTAACCAATCACCTCCTTTTGAAGGGGTGAGTCAAAATGGCTGCTCCTACACATGCATGTGCTCTCAGTGCATTCTCAATGGCAACTAGCCTCAGAGTTCGACCCATGCCGTTTGTAGTTTTAAAATACAGGAATATTGTATTTTTTATCATAGAAATGTACTTATTTGTTCAGCAAATCTTTTGAAATATTTTTGTTTATTCTTAAAGTTTATAGTCAAACTGTACATTAATTGAATATTTTCATTTGATTATTTTTATATTTTCTTCTTTTTTGTTTATCTCTAGCAGCACTGAAGGCACTTTAGAATTGGATGATTTGCAGGATAATGAAGAGAGTGATAAAAATGGGTCTGCACATTCTGAGATCAAAGATCAGGAGCAGGATGAATACAGCGCAGATAGTGATCACAGCGACGATGTTATATAACCTCATCCTCAACCTATTTTAAGGTTGAGTCATATTGAGCTGATATATAGATTTTTTTGGAAAGAGTGAGGTTATAAAATCATGGTGCTAATAGTGGTTTTATCAGTTTAAAAGCATTAAATCAAAATGACAGTCTATGAGACACATCCTCTTCTGTTCAATGCCCCCTCGTTATCAATGTAATACAAAAGAACTTTCACCTTGATACAGAAAGTGAAATAAATACAAAGTGTGAAAACCCCACAAATCAGGTTTACCTAAAATAACAGTCCCCTCAAACTGTAGAAGAATATGACAGGACTCCTCCGGGTCCTCAATAGTACCAATACACAGAGTATAAGATTCAAATTGATTGTAGGCGTATCAAATACTGTGTGATGACTGAAAATATCCTCAGATGCGAATGGACATATAGAAGAGTGAAAGTAAACACAAAATAGGTGTAGACCATAAAAACAAGGACTGACACTTAATATTAGTACACTTACAAGATCCAAGTGTTATTAGTGCTCATCACATCTCAAAGGATGTAGTTTCTGGCTGGATCCCAAGAAATGTTTGGAGATGACTTGTTGAGATATTAAATGAATTTATTGGACAAAAATAAAATGAAAACATAAAAACAATCAACTCTCTAATACAGCACCAATCCTACGCGTTTCGTCCGTTTAATACCCGGACTTCCTCAGGGGTTCAATAGTTCTTTAGCAACCCGTGAATGTAGCTTGTGTCCTTCGCGTCCTTCACTTCTTTTTATACCGGTAAACTTCTTCCCGCTGCTTTCTCCAGCCTGTCCGCGGCGAGTGAATCAGCTGTTCCACATCTAGTGAGTGCGTTCCGGACCTCGTTCACATATGGCACGCATGCGCCTCACCATTCACTGTTCTTTGATGGACATAATACGTAATCTCTCTTGTAGTCCATACCAAAGTTGGACTATTTTTTATACTCTCTCTCGATGGACCATTTTAATTGGCAGTGTTGTTTAGTTTTAATTATTACATGCTTGTTTAATGGTGTTTTTTTGTTTTTTTTTAACAATCCCTAAAGAGATACTTGCTGAGAGAATAGTATAAAATAGCTCAAGAAGCTCTACATTAGCATGCAGACAAACATTTTACATTTACAAACTAAGACTATTGGCCTTTTTTGTTTTTATGTATTTTAATTAAAGTGCCTTTTTGTTGTATTTTAGACCATTTTCACATTGATTCTCTTATTTAATTTATAAATGTAGCACCATTCATTTAAAAAACTGTCAGTTATTTTTAAGGGAAGACAATAATCCATATAAGTGCCCTTTTATCTGTAAAATTGATTGTGGAGCACGTGTGATTTGAAGAAAGAGAAAGTGGTCTAGAAAACTTGAAATAACACAATTCAATAAATTACATGTGGGCTAAACCCATAGTTTAAATTCCAGGTCATTTAACACTAATGCAAACCTATGACTTTAAAGTATGCAAAGCTGTATTTAGTCTTTTTACAGATCCCCAGCTGTTCTATATCTACCACTCCTATGAGTTATAGCTCTATACCAACCATGGCTTTGCATCTTTGAACACTGAGTTTCCATACCTAAGGTCTGCCCAATGTAACCCCAGCAATCCAAATCTACTTACAGACTCTACAGGATGCTACCGTTTTAGATGGGTACCGTTGTAATCTAAAAAGCAGATCAGAAACCATGGAAAAAAATACTATTTTGCTCATCTGACATGTTAATGTTTCTGTCCACTCACATGTTTGATCCTCAGAATAGAACCATACATATGTTTTAGGGTGACACATTCATTTGTTTTCTGTATATGTATACTTGTTGCTCATGACACATACATATGTCTTTCTCAGAGTTATACATAGTTCTGTTTTAACCCTTTAAGGACACATGACACGTGTGACATGTCATGATTCCCTTTTATTCAAGAAGTTTGGTCTTTAAGGGGTTAAAGGGATAATCAAAACACCATAACCTCTATCTCATGTTCTTATATAATGGTGCTAGCTTGGTTGATTCTTTGGTTCTAAGACATGTTTGAGTGGTGTGACACAGAGAGTCCCCAGGGTATCTCTGGCCTGGCCACTTGCTTGACATATTGAAATTGTGGAAACTGCACATTCTTATTAGCAATATTTATTCCGATAGTATTTGGACGCCATTCATTAGAATTGTCAACTGGCATACTCAGCTGTCCTGGTAGGAGTAACTTTCAGATAGATTTTTCTAATGCCACTTTAACCCCTTAAGGTCCAAACTTCTGGAATAAAAGGGAATCATGACATGTCACACATGTCGTGTCCTTAAGGGGTTAAGTTTTAGTTTAAATAATTATTATTTGGGGTTATGTGTACAGCTGTAACCCTGCTTTTTGAATTCTTCAGCTTCAATCCATGCTTATGACCAATTAAGAGAAATCGGCATGTACTCTCCCTGGCATTTTGACATGAGGTTAATGTGAAGTGAAAAGTTACATTGCCACTGGCATTTTATGGATTGGATGAGCTTTTGTTTTCTATTTGTAGATAATCTGTTTTAGAAACAAAAATCTAATTTACAGCGTGTTCGTACTTTAACATTTTCTTTAGGATATATATTTTTATACTATGTTCAGAAATATTTCATTTTCATGAAATCACTATATTTTTAGAACTTACTAGCTCTCTTTTCACCTTTCATAAATGTTTGCGAGTGTTTAAAAAAAAAAAATGAAATTAATGGAATAAATGTGTTTGTTTCTTCATTGGCTGTTAAGCATCTCTGTTATAGAAAATATTTCATATTTATATTTCAGGATAGACTATAACCTGAAACTGTCTAATGCAAACTATTTCCACGATGCAGTCATCATTATCTGAACACAGTCCTGAATTTTAGGAATTGTAGAGGGATTGTGTGTTTGTGTGTATGTGTCTTTACGTACATTTCTTGTGTGTGTAAGCAAACAGCTAAAGGTGTCACTCTGTACAATACAGCGTTTGAAAGAAAACACGATCTATCTTTTGTAACCAGTAAAAGGAAGAATACATGACAACATGACATCCCGCCTGTGAGCCTGCGTCTTTGGCCCGAGGCTCAATCTCCACATTTTTAGAGGGATTTGCTCGGTGGTAAATCTAATTACTGTCAGCGTATAACCTGTTTGTCCCGTACATGCAACTGTTATTTTAACCCCTTCATGACAGATGACATGCTATTACCATCATGATCTAATTTTATTTGCCTAACATCTTTGCTTGGTAGTGGTGCCATACATGTGTTTCGGTTTTGGTTTTTATTAGTGTGTCCAAATGATATCAGTCTCAACTAGAGGGACAAAGGTTTAAAAATAATATCAGGAAGTATTACTTTACTGAGAGGGTAGTGGATGCATGGAATAGCCTTCCAGCTGAAGTGGTAGAGGTTAACACAGTAAAAGGAGTTTAAGCATGCGTGGGATAGGCATAAGGCTATCCTAACTATAAGATAAGACTAGGGACTAATGAAAGTATTTAGAAAATTGGGCAGACTAGATGGGCCGAATGGTTCTTATCTGCCGTCACATTCTATGTTTCTATGTAACTAACAATGGCTATAGTGACAGCAAATGAGATTAAAAGCCTAAAAACTAATTTGGACAACAATTTGTCACACTGCTTTTAGAATAGTTACCTTACTTTCAAAGCCATATTTTCTCATTATTTTTGATAAGCACGGATTTCTTTTCATTTTTTCATATTACTTCATGTTTTAAAAGGGATTGTCCTTCTTATTCACTTGTGTGCTTTTTAGTTTACAGTGTCATGCCCCATCGCAACATGATCAAAGATAATCTCCGCTATGAGAGCTTGTGGTTTTTACTATATTAGTTAAAATTCAGGAAACAATCAGTGCTATATTCATATAGCTTTCAATATCTGTACACAGAAAACTCTTACTTATGTCACTCTATTCCTTATTTTATGGCAAACTTATGTATCACTGCAAACATTTTATATGTGTTTCATAACTCTTATAATCAGGCATATAATTTAAACAGTGATTTACACCTAATGCTTCAGAACTTTGTTTTCTTCTAATCTCATGCCAATAATAAACAATTTAGGATACGAATATTGTCGAATTAAAGGAAACCTCTATAATGCAAGATGAAAAAAAAAGTTTAATTACGTTTTAAAGCAACCGAGGAGGCGAATAAAAATAACTGTATTTGTTTGTGCATAAATAAAATGGATTAAAGGTCGAAATAATTCATAAGAGCATATTCAAGAAGCATCCAGAGGTATGGATAAAAAAATGTGCTGTTTGTTTTCCTGTATAAATAGAATAATGACTTTTAGCAACATAAAACAAAATGACTATTTACAGTGAATTTTGCTTTCCCATTTATTAGATTATAGAATAGAACAGCAGTTCTGTAAAATAATGTTACATAATGAGTAAGTTATTTAAAAAAAAAAATTACATCACTTTTGCTGTATGCAAATCAACATCTGATGATTAGCGATCATTGGAAAGAAATATTTTATAGCAAACATACAAGTTCACATTAAAAAGATATTGTTGACTTTGCCAAATGAGATTCTCTTATACTCTTGAGTCTTAGATGGTAAAAAATCTACTATGACTAAGCAGCAACAAAACCATTTACAATTTGTTTTCATGTGGTTGGTTTATAAAATATATTTTTACAATCGATTTTTTTATTTCATGGAAAACTATCATAATTTTTCATTAATTAAAATAAAAGATTACATCTATTATAGCTTCTGTGCAGGTGTTCTCTGAGCACATAGACAACTTGGTCATGGAAGACGATCACAAGGTTCTGGGAGCCTTGCCTGCTCAGGTGACCCGCCAACAAGCCTGCTGCTTTTGCACCCCCTTAACAACTTGAAAATGTAATGTGTCTGAGCTGAAATCAATCTATTCAGAGACCTTATCTGTGTTCAGCCTCAACACTTGCGCACTCTCTCCACAAACAAGGTGCTTAACTGGAACAGGGGGTAGCTAATCCTCGGTCACTGGTAAAGAAACAAGGTCCAGGCACTTAAAGGACCACTATAGGCACCCAGACCACTTCAGCTCAATGAAGTGGTCTGGGTGCCAGGTCCCTCTAGGATTAACCCTTTCTGCTGTAAACATAGTAGTTTCAGGGAAACTGTTATGTTTACACTAGGGTTAATCTAGCCTCTAGTGGCTGTCTCATTGACAGCCGCTAGAGGCGCTGCCTCGCTTCTCACTGTGATTTTCACAGTGAGAAGACGCCAGCATCCATAGGAAAGCATTGAGAATGCTTTCCTATGAGACTGGCTGAATGCGCGCACGGCTCGTGCCGTGCATGCGCATTCAGCAGATGACGGGAAAGGAGGAGGAGAGTCCCCAGCGCCGAGGGAGCCTGGCGCTGGAAAAAAGGTAAGGGATTAACCCCTTCCTCCTCCTAGAGCCCGGCGGGAGGGGGGCCCTGAGGGTGAGGGGGTCCCAAGGACCCTATAGAGCCAGGAACATGAGTATGTTTTCCTGGCACTATAGTGGTCCTTTAAGATGTGTGAATAAGGCAGTTTTATTGGAGAACACAGCAATGTTTCGACCTAGGCTGAGGTGCTTGATAAAGACTGCCGTGTTCTCCAATAAAACTACCTTATCCACACTTCCTGAGTGCTTGGACCATAGTGTTTCTCTAGAAATACACTCTGGGATGCCTGCCCCACAAAGCAAGGATAAGCTAGGAGATGGGCCAAAAAAGTTATTAAGTTATATATTCATTATAAAATATTGCTGAACGTGACTCTATTAAATGTAATGTTTTATTTTCAGAAATAAAAAAAATGACACTTTTCATTTAAGACCCCTTGAGATGCATGTATATTTTTCTCCTTGAGCCCTGACTAAATCTAAGCTGAAGTCTGCTGCTATTGATTAATTTTACTACAAAACATTATACAATGTTCATATAAACTGAGTTTTATGTGAGCTCATAAGAAAATAAACTATAATTTATGATGGCCCGGTCATATGCCGTGAACATCTATTCGTTGTGAAATTAAGTTTTAAATTGCAACAATTCTCAGGTAAAACTCACAAAATTGTTGTTTTGGGTACTGACTAAACCAGGGTTAGCCAAATGGTAGCCATTTGGCTCTTGCAGAATAACAACTCCCACAATGCAACAGCTACCTTTGGTCATCTCCACATATAAACATTTTATGGGTACTTAAATCTGCAAACAATGCATCGTCAGCTAACCTGATTATCTATGTTTTAGAAAATGTAATTCCATCATGAGCACAGCCAACTCCTGAGTCAAGTCCATATTTATGTCAGTAGAAATTAGAATTGCTAAGTATATAGATCATTTTTTGCTTTTACTACAATTGCACCTGAATCCTGCCAGGTTTTAAGTACCTAATAACCTAATGGTTATTCTGTAATGTGTGAATTGTCAAGAATTCAACAGCAAATTTAAAATTTGAGGTCAGAGTGGCCAAACTAAAAAACTAATGCCATGTGTCTAAACTGTATAAACTTTAATAATCATGTGTATGGTGAATGAACTCCAGGAATTCATTACACTGCATGTTAAAGAATATTTTTGTGTGTTCCTAATAAAACATATGTTCGTAACTTTCCTGTATCACACATTCCTTGTTTTCATATGCTAATAGACTTGGTGTAAATGGCAGGCCCTAAACACATCTTTGTTGTGAATCTACTGGTGACTCATTCAAAAGCTCAGAGTCAGAAATACAATTCCATCAACAGGCTTACAATTTGCAGAAACTCTTGCCAAGTACAGGCTTGACAAAAACAACATTCGTGATAGAGCCAAGTGCTGTGCGAAAAACATGTGTACACACACAGAATGGCCTGCTTTCAGTTTGCAAAACAAACAATATCTCCTAACGTAGTATGTAGCAGCTTCAGACTGAACCGTAATGTATTTGACATTCTAGAATTGTATGGATTCCATTACTAATCTGTGTCTTCCGGTAAAGCACCACATTTTCTAAGGGCTCTTCTGACATGTGGGACAGCTTCTTCCACAAACCATCTCCTGGCATACATGACAAGCATGACATCAAGCAACAGGTTTCGTTCACGCTTCCTGTAAAGAAAGAAACAAGCTAATCAGCTCAAAATCTGACATTACCTACAGTAAAAGCGCAAAACACTAATGTATTTTACAGGGAAGGGTGTCTTAAGTGTACACACGAAAAGGCATTTTGGATCCGGACTGCCCTTTGGATGGGATCAGTCTGATATACTAGTGGTATAAGTTCTCTCTGTAATGGCACAAGTGACAAAAGCTTGTTTGAGACCTGAGTGACGCTACTGAGTTTTTGCAGTTTTCTTATATTCCCTCTTTTTGCTTCAATGTATTTGCTTAAATTAGAGTCTAACTAAGAAACTAGATTAAATGCTTTATTTAGCATTTCTGGCTAAGTTAAGTTTATTTTCTCAACGTTGAGTCATGTTCCTATGAGGCTCGTTCATTAAACATGGAAATATTCTCCAATTAAGGCCTTGATTCAGTTTTATCAGCAAAACCCACTCACACATTATCAGTAGGTTTCATCGAATATTTTTTTTTTTTAAATCAACTTTGACTGGATTTAATGCCATTTAATGCCAGCTGAAATTCTTGCAGTCGTACGCGATAATCTGGTCGGCTTCTAGTGATTACTGCTGCTCATGTTTGTGCGCCAGTGTGATGGTGTTGTAGGGGAGGACCGCCTTGCTTTGGGAAGCATTACTCTGCTCCCAAGCAAGGCCAACAGGGTACACGGGGGGAGATAACAGTAATAAATCTTGGAACAATAACTCCTAAAGCAATATAATGTATAACAAATTATATATTCAGTGCTTAAGAAAATACAATATTATCACAAAAAGAGATCCTGTTATCTTGGCAATTAAAAATTTATATATTCCCTAAAGCACTCCCATTATTATTTTAATAATAAATATGCAAATTTCATTGATTGGAACAATAGGCATCTGAATATATCATAAGCCCCTTTAAACAATAAATCTAGCATTGATAAGAAAAGGTACAATTGTTTATATTGATTTAAGTAGATTGTCTTTGCCTATTGCTGTGACTTAGCAGAGAATCCGACAACATTTTTCCAAGTACCGGTAATTAATACAGTATGGAATGCAAAGCAACTCAGAGTCTCTATGAGATTAATCTATGAAATATGACTAGCGGCTCTTACAGTTGTTTATACATCTCTTTTACTCTGATGTCATCTGCCACCGCCTTATTGGAGCTTGACATTACATTCTGAAGGTTTCTTCCACAACTGGAGAGCTCAGGATACTTATAATCTGAAAAGAAGAATGGCAGGATTATAGAACTCACCCTTACTTAATGTTGGCCATGTTTCTTATATTCTATGTCCCCTCTACAGACAAGTCTTCCTTTCATTACCTTCCTGTGCGTACACATAGAATCCTGGAACTTGGAATCTAGAAGGTGGCATGTGGTGAACCTGGCTAACGAGAGGGTGTGCCAGCTAGAAGCACATGTATGTCTGGCTATATGGGGGACATGACTGGCAAATGGGCCCGCCATCTATGGCTTTGCTGGTAGGCATTGACACTCCACTGCAACGCTCCTCCTCTGATAATACTGCTGGATTCACTCAACCTCTTACACGGCACCCAACAGTGCAAGATCCTTCAACTGCACTGATCTCGCTAACTGATGAAAGATTTAAAAATATTACTAGTATTTTCTATGGTCTAGGTAGACTGACAATCAAAGTAATATTTTTCCCGTCTCTTCTCGCTACAGCTTCCTCTAGATCAGAAACTGAGATTTATATATTGATAGACTGGTAGTAGTGATTGATGATTTGTAGTCATTTTACCTGCTTAGTGCCACTAGTGGTGATCAGGATGGCAGCATGCTTAAGGATGCCACTACCAAACTTTTAGTAGTCTACCAGGCTACCAGTTCATTGGTGGGCTTCTATCCTGTCTGCTAACAATAAATGTCCAGATTGCAGATGCTCTGAGACATGCTTTCAAGGCAGGATTAAAGAAGGTCCTCCTTGGATTCATGTGTCAGTTTGACTCAATCTTGCACTTTAATAGGTTGATACCGTTTCTGTTCTTACTGGCCCTGCACTATGGTTTCAGTGAGTTTCTCAGTGGTGAGTGTCTTTACACTATCTGTCTTTTATATCGATCTGCTATTGCCCATTTGCCACTTTTGGGCCAAGTTGATGGATTTTAGATGTTTTTCTGCAGCAGAAACCTTAGTACACCTTCCCCATGAATACAATGATTATTCTGCACAAAAATCGTCATTAAGTCATGTAAAAAAATAAATCTGGAAACGGATCACCTGTCCCAACGGCATGGGCATTGTGTGAAATGAGCAGTACTTCTGCTCCTCCTGAAAAAACCTGAGCAGGAAAAGAGGAGCACAGGGGCCTCTTCTCAAGATCTTGCTGCAGTAGCTTTACGGTGTCTGAAAGAGCAATGTTCTCTGACTTCACCTGCAATTAGATGGGATGCACTAAGGATACAATTAGCAATAGCAGCAAGTGTTAGGATACAGTTGCTAGATGGAAATCACATAAATAAAACCCAGGATGAAATGGAGTAGGCCCTTACATAACCAGTGATATATTAAAACAATAAAAGAATCCTTGCCAATACCTGGTATTTTCTTGCCAAGAGAGATTTAATTATCCCATTAGTGTGATTAGTGGATGGTGTAAGCATTACTGTATGGTAAATGGCGCCATGTTTTAGAGAGTTTTGTGTACTATCATGGGGCTGGAGCTGTTCCCAAGCTAAACAGAAGACAGCAAGCAAACACACTTTATTATTATTATTATTATTGCCATTTATATAGCCCCAACCGATTCAGTAGTGCTTTACAATATTATAAGAGGGGGATTTAGCTACAAATAGGACAATTACAAGAAAACTTACAGGAACGATAGGTTGAAGAGGACCCTGCTCAAACGAGCTTACAGTCTATAGGAGGTGTGGTATAAGACACATTAGGACAGGAAATAACAATCAAATAAGGTGGGAGTGAAGCAGATCTGGAAGAGAGAGTAGAGTGCTGCCCTCAGGGAGAGAGCGAGAGACAGGTATGTGAGGTAGAAGTTACCCTGGGAGGCCATAAGCTTTCCTAAAGATATGGGTTTTAAGGACCTTCTTAAATGATTGAAGACTAGGGGAGAATCTGATGACAGTAGGCAGGCTATTCCACGGGAAGGGAGCCGCCCACAAAAAGAAGTCATGCAAGCGTGAGTTGGCCGTACGGGTGCGAGCAACGGACAGGAGAAGGTCACGGGCAGAGCGGAGAGACCGATAAGGGGCTTACCTGTGGATCTGTGAAGAGATATAAGAGGGGCTAGAATTGTTCAGGGTTTTATAGGTATGGGTTAGCACTTTGAATTGACTCCTATAGGATACAAGAAGCCAATGTAAGACTGACAGAGGGGTGAGGTGTGAGAAGACCGACTAGAGAGGAAAATCAGTCTGGCGGCAGCATTCATTACAGACCATAGCGGGGCAATACGGCTTTTGGGAAGACCAATTAGAAAAGGGTTACAATAATCCATGCGGGAAATTACTGAACACATTATTGGTCAATGGTAGTCTGAATTGGCCAAATCCATTCCTTCTACAAACCTAAAATACATATATTGGACGTTCATAGGATGGGTAATGTCTTAAACTAATGTGGGGATTATATTGACCCCAATAGCAGGTCTAGTGCCTTGTCCCTACGTGTTTTGCCATAGAGATCCCAAACTGCCTGGACCCACTATTGATCCCCTGTTCCTATGTGTCTAAGCCCCCTTTAGATCTTTGCTTAATTTCTTATTATTTTTAAGAGTTAGTTCAGTGATTGTTATTAATTGATGCTTAAAGACGTAAAGCAGTTTATTACTAAGTGTGCTTGTCTACAGTGCACATAAACTGCCAAATCTATTAAAAGTGAATTGGTATTTAATCTATCTTGTATGCCGCACAGGTTGGGCTGATAATTTGCCAGAACGTAATGTATGATTTGTTTTCTATAGAGAAGAGATAACTCTGGAAAATTATGTTGGTACTCTAGAAACCATAACAATCTCAAATTACCTTCTCTAAATTTGTGTTCAGCTTCTCAATTTCCATGAAACAACCTTCCTGTTAAGAGAAATAAACAGTGTTTAGATAAAAGTAAAAAAAACATTGTATAAAACAGTTTAATTTGCTAGAATCCCTTTTCAATAAATCTGAAACAAAAAAAAAAGATTGTTGTAGTGTAGCAATACATGCTCTGCGTACAGTCTATATAACTCTATAGATATATAGAAAGACGTACCCAATCAAATTAGACGTCAGCATCATCTTCAGCTAAGCAACCAGCGACATTTGTATTACCAGTAGCTTATAATCTTCTTAAATCCAATAAAGTGTAATTTAGAACAATAACAATATATCTTCATTGCACAGACTGCTTTCTAAACACATTTATTATTATGTAAAGACAGATTACTTTGAATATTATTGTTGTGAAGCTCTGATATACACACATGCCAACAATATGGAGCTCCTAGAAAAGAGGGACGGGGGAAATGGCAACAAAAAGGGACTGTCCCTACTAAATAGGGACACTTTGGAGCTATAAAAGTGTGGTGAGAATATCTCAACTTTGTAACTCAGTTGTTCTATCATGTTACAATAATCTGTTGAATTTTTTAATGGTTATGTCTTGCATACACAGTTTCACATTGTAATTAATCTATTCAAGGACACCAACAGCTAATGGTAACGATCCAAACCTTTTCCTTGCGCAATTCAGCTATTAATAATGATTTTCGTTTCTTGAATTTCTCCAGTTCCGTGCTTGTATTCTCTAGTTGGTTGAGGATATTTTCCTGTAAAATAATCAGGAATTTAGGTATATTTCTAAATCTATGGCCTCGGATCAATAAGCTTTCAAAATAATGCAATAATTTAATTTTAGAAGAGTTTTCTATAGAAGTCCCCATGAAAGTCTATGGCAATTATTGCAGATAAATAGTTTGGAAAATTTTCCTAACAGTTTTGAATTATTTGAAAGCATATTAAATCAAGGCCTACATGTGTTAAACTGCCTTTCATAGTGTATAAATGTGATTTGTCAAATAAAATTATGTACTTGTATGTCATCTTGAATTAATTTTTATTTTTAAAACCTTCTTCCCACGGTTACATAAATCTATAAATTGGGCAAGGTAGGGTCACTACTGCTTTTCGCTACTGGTGATAACTAAGATTTAACCTTGGCAGAGCTAAGCTAATCTTATGTTGGCAAGAAGTATTTCTGCGGGGGGCGGGGCTTGATCCTCATGGCGGCTGGACGTGCTTTGGCTGAGCTCCGGGCCTGATCTCCCTTCTAAGCTAACTTTTATGCTAAACAGCCCACTTCACAGCCTAAAACCAGGACTTACCTGTCCCAGGAACCGGTAGCTGAAACCTGAGCCGGCTGATCTGTTATTGTTCGGTGCTAATTGCGGTAATCTAGGAGAGGCCTGGTGGAGTTGCTCGGCGGGAGAGGCGGCCGCTTTCCCGACCTGAGGACCGCTGCACCTTCAAGCTGCAACCTCACAGCCCCGTTTCTCCCCCACCCCCCGGCAAGAAACTTGCACTATCGCAGCGGCAACACTCACTAAGCCCCAAAAAGGCACTATCACACAAGATGACGTCTGAACTCAGCACCACTCTGCCTAAGCCTTCGTCTGTTCTGGGACACTGGCATGCCGCTGATTACCTTATGCAGAGGCTCAACGACATCTTTGAGCACTTCTGGAAAACATTGGAGGCACGCCTATCAGCTACTGCACAACAGAACCTAGAAGGGAACTGGAGAAGCAAGAGACTGGCGGTATGTGGGCCTCTTCAGGGTGATCCACCTAATCGAGCAGACATACCTACAACCACATGCCACACTCTCACTGCTCAACCGCAGGACTCTGCTACACTGCATCATAAGAGTACACAGTGGACAGCCAGACAAAAGATGAGCAGATCCCCCTCGGCCAGAACCCTCAACACGAGAACCACCTTCACTTACAGTAGCCCACCTGGGCCGAAGGCCACCAGGGGCACAACCCTACAGCATCACCCGCTCAGACAGAGGGCTGTCTGCCGCAAGAGGCACAGGATTAACAAGGCGCTCTGTACCCCCTGAAAGGGGAAGTACTGGGACTCTAGAGGCCTCCATGCCCGCTGCCCGCAGATGCCAGCCCATAAGAAATCCTCCGACCAGCGAAGCGCAATCCCGCACTCTAGGTCTAATGCAGACAGCCACAAAGCTCACCGGGATGCAGCACAGCTTCCTATCGGCGAAAGACACAGAGAGAGATCCCCTCCAGGGCCCATCGGAGATGGAATCTTACCGAAGGCACCAACTCTGCTACTATCCCTGGCCCACCTGTCAAGCCTCCAGAGCCGGCATCGCTGATCAGAGCAGACTGAACCAGAAATGGTTGATACCTCATGTTTTTCTTTTCTTTTTTTTCTTTTCTTGCTCTCTCTAATTACACATGTTTTCTCTTATTATTTGTTGCCTTCACGACCCAGTGGCATTAAGCTCAGGCACACTGACACAGCCTGTATACTATGAATGTGTGTAGCTTACGGCATATAGAGCATGAACACCTATCTTATATAAAACCATATCCCATGTCTAAACTCTGTTAGATTAGTACACATCCCAAGCTGCACTAGAAATGTAGAAATGTATAAGTTTGTGCCTAGACACTATGTCAGCATCTTCAAAAATTGAGCAAGCTTGTTTAGTATCTGCGAGCACTTCTATAGTCTCCCTCAGGACTTATGGCAGACGTATGATTCAGCCTGTTTACGTATAACATAAAAATGTGCAGTTCTTAACTTGCCATGACACTGTATTAACTTGTGATCTTGCATTATGCTTGTCAACGTCGTCGTGGCATCACAAGCCTGTATGTTAAAATAAAGAATTTTAAAAAGTAGTATTTCTGTGTAGTTTGGTGTTATTAGGTGCTTTAAAATAGTTATTAGATTTTGTTGACTGCTTCACCATATAATATGATTCTAACCTCTCTTTTTGACTCAAAAACCGCCCGGCAACTGCGGCCTTCATCGAGCAGAGAGCACTGGATCCAGGGTGAGGCTGGCTCTACGAGTATTAGTCCCTTGGAGGAAAAATCTTCACTGTTACAGTCGAGGCCTACTCCGGCGGTGAGTGGAGCAGACGGCCGCTGCCCCGCTATCCTGCCTAACAGCGCTCAGCCAATGGCTCAGACCTGCAAAGAACTGGCCCTGTTTCCCCCCTCCCTCTGGACCACTGGGGGTGACCCCAGTCCTCACCCTCGGGCCCCAACCACTGCAACACAACTAAGGCACAGCGGCATTGTCACCCCGACCCGCAACCCAGGCACTGCTACTAACATGGCGGAGGCCATGTGCGACAGTGCCAAGACCAGAGTGACCAAAGGCTACTCCCCTGCATCGGCAGTAACGAGTACGAATCACAAGCACCAGCAGATGCGACTTCTACTACAGTCAACCACATGCACGCACCCTCGTACCCTAACAAGCTACTCACCTACTGAGACTCACCACAAGACCTTGGCTATGTCTCAGAGACAGGTCTGAAGCAGGCAGCGGAGAGGGAGGCATAGCAGGCCAGCGCAAGCTGAACGGAAAAGACCATGGGATCATAACCCGTGACACTCCACTCTCCAGACGCACCGAGATCCAGGTCCATCATGCCAGATGCCGCACACCACTCCTGGACTGCCGTACAGCGCCTACCAACCGACCCCACCAACGCCGCAACACACGGAGACAGCCGACCTGCAGTGGGAACACACTAAGCCCACAGAGGGCATCGGCTAACCAGAGACACACGAGGACAATTAAGTAACGTGCCATACCGCTATAGATCTACATTCTACACACAGGGCACAACCGTAATTTCCTCTGTCATACTGAATCTGCCTTAATAGTTTTGTATATGCATGCTATGGAGATCTGGGGGGTGAAATTTTGCCTCTATCATTTGAAGCACATACCCACCTAAATGCAAGTAGTGTATATTGCCTACCAGTAGATTATAAGCTGAGAGACTAACACTACCTTTGTGTGATCCGATGATAGAACCAATATCTACATATTGTTATTAACAAGTTGTGATTAACAGATACTACCTACAAATAGTATGTTCCAAACATAAATACCCTCATTTTAAATATAAATTTGTGCAAGCGCTACCATATGCCCCACTGTTACAACTGTTTTCGGAAAAAGCATGTGGATTGCCAATGGGGTACCACATGCACGTTTGTTATATTCATAAGCACTGCAAAAATACAAAATTTAAATAAATATATCCAAACTACAATGGTTTGCAACCTATGGTACACTTATTACGGGTATCTGGTTACTTTCAATCACTATTTGAGGCTTAATACCAATAAATGTGCACAGATTCCATTGAATAAAACAGTTAAAGCATTTATACTACCCCAATAATAAGTAATGGACATGGCAAAGAGGGTCAGCAGATGAGTCTCATGAGTTTCCTCAAAACGCAGGCTTATTCCAAGTTCTAGGTGGTGATCTCTTGTGTCACCTCGTGTTTGCTTTCTGAGACATCTTTTGATGCCAACTACTGTTCTCCTATTGATATGTACTGGCTGGTCATGTGGCACATCGTCATACGTTGCAACAACAGCCTCTATTTAAACTGGTCACAACTGAGCCATGATGGCAACTTACAGTTATGACTTCCTGATGGCTGCTTTGCTTGACTTGCATTTGTTTCTATGCTGTGAACTGACTTGGCCAATTATCGTTCTTGTTCTCTGACACTTAATCCAATGGTCCTGTTTTGTTGTCAGAGGTAACTCTGACAAGGTGAAGGGTATGACCCAACATGCAGAACTTGAACCTTTGTTATCCTAATAAAAAGTCTAAAAAGTAGCGGCTTACCCACTCTCCTTTTTATACTTTTTATTAGAATAGCATAGAGTGTCAAGTTTAACGAAGTGCCTATAGTAGGCGAAGATAGCAGAGTCAAGAAACGAGCCATGGTCAGGGCAAGGGATTGAGAAATATACAAAAGCATACTGCCAGGCCATGCTTAGGAGTACAGAGATTAGGATAGGCAAACAAGCTGGGAGGATTTACCATAATACCTACTGAACAAAAAATGGGGTATTGGGAATCACAAATGAAACTACAACAGAGTTCTAAGAAGGCTTATAAAGATTTGTCTCAATAGCTGAGCCTGTATCATTCCATCATCTTTTAGCGATAGCATTAAATAATAATGGAATCGTTCTTAATGGAACACTTTGCTTTGGCTTGCATATTCTAAACTGTCAAGTGATCTTCATTCCTAGTAAACATCTCAGAAGAACATGAAGCTTATAGCAGTGCTTTTGAAATATCCATTCTTCTGTCTCCTACCTTCTCGCTCTCTAAATTTGAGACTTTCAGCTTTTCGTGCTCCTTCGCTCTCTGAAGTTGTAGCTTTAAGTCTTCCACATCAAAAGCCAATTTGCTTTGCCTGCTTTTGAACAGCTCTTTCTGTTCCCTTTCAGCATCTTGTGTCTTACCAAGCTGAGCTTTTAGCTCTTGAACCTGTAATAGCAAACAATCCTACGGCAAGAAACAAGAACAACAAGATTCTTGTTATTCACTTGTAATTATTTCCCACTTTATTACTACACAGAAATCTTGAAAATGTGACAAATTAGTCATTCACAACGTTTAAAAAAGAACTAGGAAGCAGTGATGTGTTTGGGGTTTTTGTTCTGCTCTAGGCCAAGTTTTGATTTTTTGGGCCTACCATTTCACATCATCACTGAAAAAACGACTAACAACAATACCTGTTTGTGTAACATGTACAATCAATGTGTATGTGTGTAACACATGGGTTTGTATTTGTACTCTTTATGCATGTTACTTTTTGGTTTCCCATTGGAGACACAGCTTGTGTGGAGGGCGAGGTAGACATCGTTGCAGCACTTTGGCCTCTGGATACATCACTCTGAAACAGCGAAGATTACTCAAGAAGCCACAACCACGAATTAATCTCACTGGATTCTTTGACAGAATATTAACCTCCATGCTGTAATGTTAGTTAAGACACCAAGAGGCAGGTAAGACACCAGGGAGCGCTCACCTAGTTTTACCAATTGGTATGGACATGGGTGACTGTTCTAAGAGGCTACAACTAAATAACTTACATAATTCAAGTTCATAAATTCAGCATTATGTTCCTTCCTCTGTTTAGCTGATTTATGTCCAGATCTAATTATCATATTACTTAATATGTCCTGGGAGGGAAGTGATGATTGAGACGAGAAAAGTGAGCCTTCCCCGAATTATATAAAAATCAGACAATGGGAACAGCATAGACAGAATGCTCAGACAACATTTACTTGTTATCAGGAGGACAATTGGAAAGGAGATAGGATAAACTGAGGTGACGATGAAGTGATACATTAGGGGAAAAAAAGTGCAAGAGGAAAAGGGTGAAGCAGCCAAGCGGGTTAAAGATGAAGGAAGAAGGGTAGTTAAGACTTACAAGTAGTGGAATTAGTGAAAAATAAAGAAGCGAGTTAAGGAGAATTTAGTAGTAAAGCAAGTGGTAAATAAGACAATAGGTCAGAGAAAAGGACAAAGCAGTGGAGTACATGGATCCTAAACAAGTTCAGGATAAAACAATGTGTGATTTCAAGGCCAGGCAGTAACATTCCACAACACAGGCAGGTCCCCTACATCCCCTACATAACACAGAGTCACCCTAAATTCCTCACTAACCCTACATTCCATTTCCCCTAGTCCAAAACACCCTTTAACTTTATGACCCTGGAAGTAAAACAATCTCATATCTCCACTAGCTTAACTCTAAGCCCTCCAACCATGAACACCCCTTAATATTTTCATTTCAACCTCTTAATTTAAATTTTAGTGGTCTCATTTTACACAGCTATTTTGAAACTTTAAAAAAAAACATGTTTTGAATACAAACAGGGCTATTCACCATGAATTTTAAATTTAAGGTCAAAATAGCCACATTGGAAAACAATGTCTAAGCCAGCTATGATTTCAGATGAGCTACTTTTGCCTTAAATTTGGAATTCACTTTGAATTCTCATTTTAGTGAGTAACCCCGTAAGTCTCATATAAAAAGAGCATTGTTTTAAAAATATGTGGTAAGAATGACTGAAAGCCAATGAGAATCCAGGACTCTGACTTTCCAGAATAACACTATTCCAAGAACAGTGTGGAGTCATAGGAGGGAGGAAAAAGAGAAATAAAAAAGAAAAAATATATAAATAGATGTGTATAACTGCAGGATGCTGAAACATGCATTATTGTGGTATTTCTCAAACTCTGTCCTTTATTAATTGCTAATGAGCAGCCGAATACTGTCGTATCGGCTCAATATACGTTCTTGCATTCTAAAGTTCATATGGATCCACAGGTAGCTAGACTAGAAAGTTACTCAATTGATTTACTATCTTAGCAACCTACTTCTCTACCTTATCCTTACCTTATGTGTCACTATACTCCACTCCCTCTAGCTGTAAGCTCATTGAGCAGGGCCCTAAATCCCTCTGTTCCTGTGCGTCAAACGTGTCTGTTAGTCCACCCATTGTACAGTGCTGCAGAACTTGTTGGCGCTTTATAAATAATAATAATAATAATTTAATTATATCTATTTAGGTTCCCTCGAAGGCACAGATTAGTACTCAACTTGTGTAATTCTGTCAGCATTCGCTTGTTTTGATTATATAAGCTGTTGTTTAGCACTTTTTTTCTAAGGCAAATTTTGTAGACTTGGTACTAGAATTGGGGACTGCTATAGAGACATTAGATGTATGATATTGTAGCATTAGTCTAAGTGACTGTTTAGGCAACAATCCCCATGTTTCTCCTTCACTCTACATGCCTTAGTTCAAGTGATTGTTGCAACATTATTTCTCAACTAGCTACATACTCTCCAATGGGGCTTTTATGGATATCCTGACATTGTTGAAACTTTATATCACTTTATTGATAATACTTGTTTATTAGGAAATCTAGTGGTTATTTTTTCCTTATTACCATATTACCATAATATATCTTCCCACCATCACATACTTGATTATATTGTCAGAGCGAACCCTTCTTAACTTTATACTTTATTTTCTTTCTTTTGTTATACATTTTCTTTGCTTTACTTAGTATTGTTATCATGTCATCCATATATTTAGTAAATGCTATGTTTTAATACTATCAGCTGTACTTCCTGACAAGGACAGATCACGTTTCTCCTCTCTTCTACTGAATTCATCAATAGGGTTACTTCCTTGTATCTGCCCCGGATTTCTCACTTTAAACATCGGCTTCCAACATGTTTTCTTTTTAATTGCTAATGATGTTATTTTCTAATTACATATATCCACCTACATATTCAATGTGAGGTGCAGGAACTTTGTGGTAAAAAGAAGAAGTCAGCATGAGTCCTGGACACAAGAAAGAAGATTTAGTCTAAAGCAAAAAAAGGGTATTTACAGTAAGAAAAATAAGAATGTGGAATTCTCCGCGTGAAGAAGTGGTTTTATCAGAGTCTACAGAGATGATTAAACAGCAACTGGTTGCATACTTGCAAAAACATAATATTCAGAGATACAATTTTAAAATTGTGGGGTAATAGTTTCTTGATCCAAGGAAAGATATGACTGCCATTGTGGGGTCAAGACGGATTTCTTTTCCTAGTTTGTTGCAAAATTGGAAGTGCTTTAACCCCTTAAGGACCGAACTTCTGGAATAAAAGGGAATCATGACATGTCACACATGTCATGTGTCCTTAAGGGGTTAAACTGTTATTTTTAAGTAAACTGTAAAAACACAGGCGAGAAAGGCTGAGCTTGATGGATGCATGTCTCTTTTCAGCCTATGTAACTATGTAAAATAACTAAACATATGTGTTTTCTGTCTCCTACAATAATAGTAACAACAAAATAAATTACTTACAATCTGTTCCTGTTTGTCTTTGGTGTTCTCTTCTAACTCTCTATAATCTCCCCATTTTATTATATCTGGACATTTATTCTTTATTTCAAAAAGTGCAGGATGAGAACCTCCTTCATACTGATATTCCTGTTTCATAAGAGAAAAAGAAAACATTGTATAATAAAAATAATAATGACACAATGCATATTAAGTGACTATTCAGAAAAAAAACAAAAAACCATGCCTTCATATCTCATGAGCATGAACATATATGTATAATGAGCAAAACTTGTGGTCTTATGTGGATCGAAATATTGTTTGGAAATAAAATTCCACGAACTCCAGAACCAGAACCTCTGCTACCAATAAAGTGTTCAGCAAATGCTACTGAACAGAGCTCCTGGCTGCTCTACCATACTGACCATAATGAGGCCCCTAGCCACTAGAACTATTAAATAAACAGCGGAGCACCTTAAAGGGACACTATAAGAACTAAAACAACTTTAGCTTCATAAAGTGGTTTTGATGTAAAGATCACGTTCCTGCACTCTAACTGTTTAATTCTCTGCAAATTAGGAGTTAAATCACCTTTTATATGCAGCTTTAGTCACACCTACACAGTTATCATAGATACTTCCTGTAAAGAGAGATCTAATGTTTAAACTTCCTTTATTGCACAGTATGTGTGTGGTTTAACTTTTAAATTGCAGAGAATTGATCAGTGAGACTTTACGCTAAAGTTGCTTTGGTGCCTTTAGTATCCTTTTAATAATAAAAAAATAAACAAAGGAAAGGGATGGAAAGGAGTGGATTGCTGATTACCGGGAAAGGGGGCACTGCGTGACTCAATGACTGGGGCCAAAGGGACTTGGGTAGGGGCACTAAGAGTTTGTGGAGGGTACGGGAAGCAAAATGACTAATGGATTAATGGAAAAGGTTACTTGTAGATTGGGGGGGCAATGGTTTGGGATTATCAGGGTCATCACTTGTGGATTAACAAAGGGTAATGACAGGGGGTTTCATGAGGAGCAATAACTTTTAGTTTAATGACTAAAGCTGAATAACTAGACCTAGAAAAGGGTTTGGTTTTTTTAAATCACTTACCATAGTTACATCTTCTTCTTGCTGGGCAGCTGTGTTGAGTTCTTTATATTTTTTTAGCTCCACCTCTAACACACTCACTTTTTGCTGTAAAGCCTCCTTTTCTCTCTTTGACTGTAAAAGGATCTTGTCATAATCGTTCCTGATTCTCCTCTCATTTTTGCATGAGAGACATTCTGAAACTTTGATTATCTCAGGCGACAGTCTGTCCGTCCCTGACCTTGTAATGGGTATATCAAACCAGCTTTGCTTTTCTATCAATCTAGATTCCTTTTGTCCATCACAAGGATAGGTTGGGGTGTTTGACAGTGGGTTCAGGTTGCATCCATAATCTTTGGCAAATTTGGATTTGTCAGGGAAAGATTTAACAGGCTTTGAAAAAAACTTTTCTGGTGCCTTCTCAACTTGTGGCAAATTAAGCTTTTCCCCCCAAACATCCCTGGAAACATCAGAATTTGAAACATAATCCTTGCGCTTTTTATCCAGTGGTTTAGTGCTTGAAATTAAACTGAGATGAATAGGCGGGAATGATGTCTGTAGCTGTAGAATAAAATATAATATTTCATTAGTATTCATTTTTACTCAAAGCCTAATAGATAATAATGGCATTTTTTTTAATTCTTCTTTTGTTTTGTTTTTTCTTTTTTTTTGTAAATAATTTAATTAGTTAATAAAAGCATATACACTATACAGGTAATATTGTACACGTGAATGGATTATATTTTTATGAAAGTCACTGCGTTAAAATCACAACAGCTACCACTCTTTTCCTCTAATCTCAGACAGAACCAGGACATAAACACACAAACACACAAAGTTTTTCCTAAATATACATTTCTATTACCTTAATTCTTCTTGAATTTGTGTTTTCATCTGAAGATCCACTCCCCTTTCTTCTGTGGTTGCTTTGAGAGGGAAATGTGCCAACTCTCTTAAAAAAAAATGATTACAGCCGACAACATATCACATATGTATCCATGTTACTAATGTAGGCATTTAAAAATGGATCCCTTATATTGCTTAGTTTTATCCAAATCTGGTTATATTGTTTGTTTGCACAATAAGTGTTGTTTACAGTGACATACAATGTGAAGTACCAGTTACTTTACCTTATTGAAATTCTTTTTGAATGTCATCTGTGAGCCTGTGAAAATGTTATTTAACTCCCAGCACTTTAGCCATCCTCTTTATTTTCTCACAGCAAACTACATTAGAAATTGACTGTTGGCTGACCATAAGCCGACAATCAAATCATACAATAGGGTTAGCTAGAAAAATTCTTAACCCAGGAAAAGGAAACACATGATTTTAATTAGTGTCTATAATCAGCTAACAATTACTTCTAGATATTTTTCAAAATAAAACCATATTTCCTCATTTCTGATTTTGATAAAGAATGTTATTGCACTAAATAGTCCAGATCTGCATTACATCTAAGCGTTTCCACTGCACCAGACAATAATCGGTGTTAGTTTATCCTCCGGCAATCCATTGTTAGGAGTGTTACTTACTCCAGATCTACATATATCTCCACTCTGCCACTGACAATTTACAGTGTCTCCCACTGACCCCATCCTCTCCCTCACAAGGGGTGGTGCAAGGCCACAACTGCCACCCTAACCCCTACAGTGAGCTGTAGTGGTTATGGTGTTTTAAGTGTTCCTTTTAATAATGCGCCTTTATTTATATTTACTTAGCATGAATACCTGATCAGCGCTGTCTTGCATCAAGTTGGCTTTCACTGAATCATCACTAGTACTCCATATACTATCTGCAAACTTCATTTGTTGAAATTGCTGTCAGTTCAAACTGCACAATACCGTCCTAAGTCAGCCAACTCTGGGTAAAAAAAAGAATATATATCATCAGTGAGTAGAGCAGAGCACTCAAATACTTTTTTATTCAGAAAGGTAATTTGATTTGGTAAAACTAGTTTAAAACACAAAGGGAAAAATCTGAGCAACATAACTACCAATGCAGGGGAGGACCCTGACAAGGTAAAACCCAAACCCAGGTAAGAAAAAACAGCTGGAATAGTCCTTATAGTGAAGAGGCTTAAAGGTAACAAAACTCAAAGTACAAACCTGAGGTCAAGAGCAGGAACAAACAGGATAAACAAGAAAACAACGCCATAGATCGGGAGTCAAAGTGTTATTATAAATTGATAAACTAGCCAGGTCAACACCACAAATACTAGTATTCAGTAAGGTACCCACTATTGGGTCAGAAGAACCATAAATGGGCAGAAAGGGTTTAAATTTCTATAAGTTTGTAGATAAGATAAGATTTGTGCCATACCAGTTTTCCAAAAGGTAAGCTAGAAACTTGGAACAAGCTTCACATCACTTTTGAATCCACGACAGAAACAATAAATAGGATATGTATAGGTGCTTCACATTGTGTCAGTAATGATGCAAGGATGATGTGACCTCAAATCCAAACAAGCACTTTGAGCCGTGTCAAAAAAGATGCCAGGATGACGAAACCTCTTGTCAGCATAAGTATTCATAGGGGCTTACTGTGTGAAATTGACGTAGCCTTGAAGGTGTCTGCTCTAGCATGAGGTTTTAGGGGGTGTAACGGAACGCCTGCCACCCCGACTGGGTGTCGCCATCAAAAGATGCTCCTAGTGCTCGTCAAGGACCATCGCACTTGACACCACAACCACCGCCAACCCCACGAACCGCCGTAGCTTGGTTGGGGTTTCGCCATTCTGCACCCACCCTGGACCCAAGACCGGGCTCCAGCTTCCAGTGGGTGAACCTCTCCTAAGTCCAGAGAGCAGGAACCAGGAACAAGGTTAAGAACAAGCTCTTACAAGAGCTTACTCTGGGGAGTATTGTGATATAGCAATCCCCAGAGTGTAGGCAATTCTCCAATCCCCCAAACATGAGCCAAAACTTCATGAAGGTACAAGATGATCTGTTTAATAAGCACCAAAGGACTTTCTTTTATGCAGGTTTTCCCACAAGGTTACCACCCACGTGGACCTTGTGGTACACAGGACATGCAGTTACATCTCCCCTTTGGGTACCTGACCTTCTGTCGGTCAGTGCCTGAGTTAGTCGATATACCCACCCACAATAAACAAGTATAGGAGTAGCCCACCCACAACAAACAGTTACTGCACCTGGTGATTCCTGATGGCCGACTCTGGCCTGTACGTCCCAGGTTGTTGAGTGGGGGGTCCACACCCCTGATCCCTCTGGTGTAACTGGGCAACACGCTGGGGGGACTTGGGGGCAGATGCCAGCTGTACTCTGCCCCGATGCCAGCGCTTCTGCTGGGGTAGCCTGGATGAACCTTGGCTGGGGAGGGGAGACATCGCTTACCTCCTCCTCCTGGTAGTCCTGTGAGGGTAGTTGGGGATCTGGACGGGATGTCCAACATCCCTGTAGGTCGGGTGCAGAGACCACGGTCCCATTTGTACAGTCTGGGAGAATAAGGTCCCTTTGTAGGGTAAGCTGCCGCTGGGGAGAGAGGGTGATATGCTCCTCTCCCTGAAGCCCATGCTGCCGCTGGAGAGGGAGACTGACCATCTCCACTCCCAATATAGTACTCTGCCGCTGGGGAGAGAGGCCGGCTGCCTCCTCTCCCTGCAAGATACATTGCTGCTGGGGAGAGAGACCAGTTGTCTCCTCTCCCTGAAACTCACCCTGCTGCTGGGGAGGTGGACCGATTGTCTCCACTCCCTAGAGGGAACACTTCTGCTGGGGAGAGAGGCCAGCTGCCTCCTCTCCCTGCAAGGCTGCTTGGTGCTGGGTAATGTTAGCGACCATCTCCACTCCCAGTGATGCTGGTTGCTGCAGGGAAGAGGGACCGACAATCTCCTCTCCCTGGGATGCTGGCTGCTGCTGGGGAGAGAGACCGGTTGTCTCTTCTCCCTTTACAAAACACTGCCACTGGGCAGTCAGACTGTCTGTCTCGACTCCCATTAATGCTGCCTGGTGCTGGGTAGTGGTAGCGACCAACTCCACTCCCAGTGATGCTTGCTGCTGCTGAGATGAGGGACCGACAGTCTCCTCTCTCTGTGACACGGGCTGCCGCTTGGGAGCAAGACCGACTGTCTCCTCTCCCTGTAGGATGCACTGCCGCTGGGGAGAGAGACTGATTGTCTCCTCTCCTTGTAACACTGCTTGGTGCTGGGTAGTGGTAGCAACCATTTCCACTCCCAGTGATGCTTGCTGCTACTGAGATGAGGGACCGATAGTCTCCTCTCTCTGTGACACAGGCTGCCGCTGGGGAGAGAGACCGACTGTCTCTTCTCCCTCTATAACACACTGCCGCTGGGGATCTGGGCCGGGTGCCCAGCATTCCTGTGGGGCCGGTAGCGAGACCTCTGTCCCATCTCCATCTGCCGACTGTAGGTCCTCCCAGTACCAGTCTATGAGGTCCACTACCTCTGCAGCTGGTAGGGAAGCAGTGGGTACCTCACCTGAGTCTTGCCAGTGGTAGTGCTGCAGGTTAGGCTGTGAGTGGATCAAGCGGAACAGATGTTGGTAGTCCTGCTCCAGCTCCCACTCCCTTTGGACCAGGAATGTCAGATCTGCTCTCACCCCTCTTTCGGGAGGCCAATCGTGCAGGTCTCCCCTGTAGTCCATTATGTCCAAGAATCTGGACTCTCCCGTGCTCCCAAAATCTATTTCGTCAAAGGCCTCCCACAATAGAGCAGGGCCATTGTAATCCTCACCCTCGGGTCTCTGGAACTCCTCCATCCAGGGAGCCTGACGCACTGTGTCCCACCATAGTGCCTGGTATGCGTCATCCAACCAGGTCTCCTGCCATACCAGGGTCTCAAGCTCCGACACCCACTCCTTCTCCCAGTAGAGGCTTTCGCAGTGCCAATCGTATTCGCAACCTCTGCTCCTCACTGGGGAGACTCTCGCCCCGTCATCGCTGCACGTGCTCCAGGGCCTCGTGCCATACGCCTTTCTGGGCTCCATCCCTGTAATCCGGGTGCTCCTCCTCTTCATCATGGAACGCTGTCCAGGAACTAGCTGCTTCCATGTTGCAGTAGCCAGGGGCGCTGTACGAGTACTAGCGTTGACCTAATTATAAATCCATGGTATCGGTGTTGCTAGGATGCTTCTCCTCCTATCCCGCCACTGCCACCAAGGTAACGGAACGCCTGCCATCCCGACTGGGTGCCTCCGTCAAAAGATGCTCCTAGTGCACGCCAAGGACCATCAGCACCGCACTTGACACCACAACCACCGCCAACCCCACGAATTGCTGTAGCTTGGTTGGGGTTTTGCCATCCTCCACCCACCCTGGACCCAAGACCGGGCTCCAGCTTCCAGTGGGTGAACCTCTCCTAAGTCCAGAGAGCAGTAACCAGGAACAAGAACAAGCTCTTACAAGAGCTTACTCTGGGGAGTATTGTGATATAGCAATCCCCAGAGTGTAGGCAATTCTCCAATCACCCAAACATGAGCCGAAACTTCATGAAGGTACAAGATGATCTGTTTAATAAGCACCAAAGGACTTTCTTTTATGCAGGTTACCCCACAAGGTTACCACCCACATGGACCTTGTGGTACACAGGACATGCAGTTACAATAACCAACCAAAACATTACAGTACAGTCAGACACTCTCAGCCAAGGCACACAACTCCTCCCCTCTGCCTGTGATACAATTATCTCAACACAATGGGCTAACTTAATTATCACAGGCAGGAAAATATACGGTTTTACACAATATTCATAACTTCCAAACCATACATGCAATTTCCATAAATAATAGTTACATATTCTGAACCAGCATAATCAGTATACAAACATATTTAAAAAATCATACAATTTGGTCCAGTGGTTCAAAAGATAGATGGAAGTCCTATTTGACCGACTGCAAGCATGGCTTTCATGCCCAAAACAGTTCCACAGATTTAGGCTGTGCAGCCGGTCTATCTTCTCCTCTATCCTGGAGATAATTGGCTTAAGTGGGTGTGGTAACTTAATTATCTCCAGGTACAGGGAATGTCTCCATTTACAACAACAGTAAAAATACATAAAAATACATAATTCCTATTATACTGAACAGAACCCCCACATTCAACCTATCCCCAGATAGCTTGGATCTGAGCGCTCAATATATCAAAACAGCGCTCAGATCCCACGAACAGAATAACATCGCCATGGGGTTAAAGTTTAGCAAGGGCTGATGAGAGATCGAGGAGGGACAAAGCAGCCAGTTTAAACTGGGCTGGCAGTGTCCCTGGGACAACTCCCTCCTGGAGAAACAATAAACAGGAAAAAGGGGGAGGGGAAGAGGCACATTTTCTCATGGAATTAAAGGGGCAGAAAAAGTGTGTTACAATCCAATATGCCCAAATAATGTTTTTAAAGGGCCATACACTCCAAGGCCATAGTCATAAGGCAGGAGGCTGGCAATCCAGTTTGTCACAGGGGGAATGACAGGGGAGGCCAGGACTGCAGACTCCTCCAAAAGCCAGGGGCAAAGGGCAGTTGGTCACATAAAAAGCCAGTGACAAAAGGCAGTTTGTCACAAGGGGAATGACAGGGGAGGCCAGGACTGCAGACACTTCTTTTTTTTAAAATTCTTTTATTTTTGGTGTGTCGTTGCAATACATTCTGGTGGGAATAGCTGTATAGCATAGTACATACATGGCACAATCGAGTATAAGAATACATTGTGTAGTGCGGTTCGTACCTTATTGTCTACATTGTCACAAGCTGAAATGTACTGTTATTGATGACACTTTTTGACATTGTCGCATCATCACATTAAACCATTAACCAGTTAACTGCGCGGAGGAGCAGGGGCCCCGGCCCGACGCCTCGTTGATTTTGTCGCTTTCAGCTTGTGGTGAATGGCGTCGACACGAGGCCCCAGCCCCCCGACAGCATGAGAGAAAAGAGAGTAATGGATGGGGGGGAGGGGTTAGGGGGGGAAGGGGGAGGTCAGAGACCGGAGTTTCGCCCAGATCACGCCCAGGGTCGACCAGGGGCGGCGCTGCCCTCTGCCCCGCTCTAGTTTCATTCGTCTCTATGCGTGGCCTTCCAGGGTTCCCATACCCTTTCATATGCTTTCATGGTACCTCTCACCAGTGCCGTGAGATGGTCCATGACTTGGATGTCTCTTATTTTGTGTTTCACCATACAGATCTGTGGGATGTCGGGTTTAAGCCATGCCTGTGCCATAGTGAGCCTAGCTGCCAGGGTGATTTTACGTAGGAGTTTTTGCTCCCATCCTGTCCAGTCTGCTATTGGTCTGGATAACAGGCACACCCATGGGTCTATGCCTACCCTCCTCTGGAACACTCTGTCTAGTAGATTCCCCACTTCCCTCCAGAAGGCCTGCGCCTTCGGGCAGTCCCACCACATGTGCTTATACGTTCCTTTGTGTCCGCAGCCCCTCCAGCACAGGTCATCTGGGGTTTTGTGCATGTGGTGTAGCTTCACTGGGGTAGTATACCATCTAAACATGGTTTTGTATGCCTGTTCCTGTTGTGTAACACATATAGAGGTGGTCTTATTTGCCTCCCATATGTCTCTCCAGTCTGTGCCTTCCAGGACCTCTCCCAGATCTGATTCCCACTGGGTCGTGTAATGTGGAGCCCCCCAGTCAGTGTTATTGGAGCTAAGGTGTGCATAAAGTGACGAAATTAGCCCTTTCGGGGGGTTTTCTTTTAGGCACATTTTCTCGAAGCCCGTGGGTGTAGTCTGCGCTACAGTTTTTGCTAGGTTGTGTTGTGCAAAATCCCTGATCTGGATGTATCGAAAGAAGTCTGAGGGTGTTAGCCTGGTCTTTGCTGCCAGGGCTTCAAACGTTAGTAGCTGGTTGCCCTCGTACAGGTCGATCGCTCGCTTTAGGCCCGCCCTCTCTATATTCTTAAAGTCTCTGGCGCGCATTCCTGGTGGGAAAGCCCTGTTTCTCAGGACCGGCATCATGGGGGAGGGTGAGGTAGTCAGTTTGTATTTTAGACCTGTGGCGTCCCAAACCCGTTTAGAATTTAGGATTGCGGGGCATTGGGTGCGTAATAGGGCCCTTTGTTCTTTCTGTAACCAGATATAAAATTGGGGTAGGTCTGCTCCCATGATGCCGGCCTCTAGGTCTGCCCATCGTCGGTCTCCTGGTGCTGAGTGCCACATAGCAATTTGGGCTATCTGGGCCGCGAGATAGTAGTTGTGGAGATGGGGCAGGCCCAATCCTCCCCATCCTTGGGTCTAAATAAAACATTCCGGGACACCCTATGCCATTTGCACTGCCATATGAAGTCTCCTATAGTCTTTTGTAGGGGGGCCAGGTCAGATTTTGAAACAGGGATGGGTAATGCCTGGAAGAGGAAGAGGAGTCTTGGGAGTATGTTCATCTTTATCGTGTGGACCCTTCCTATCCACGACAGAGGTTTGTCCACCCATTTGTCTAAGTCCATGGTGAGAGTTCTGAGGAGGGGGGTGTAGTTGGCTCTGTATAGGTGTGTGGGGTTTGCGGTGAGCTGTATCCCCAAATATTTTATAGCAGTGTTCGCTATGGGTATGCGGTAGTGTTCTCTTATGTATGTCGTGTCGGAAGGTGTGACGGCTATTGGGAGCGCTGTGGATTTGGCCAGGTTTACCTTGTAACCTGAGAGTTTGCCATATTCCGTCAGTTCTTGGGTTAAGGTTCCCATTGAGTCTCTCGGGTTTGTGAGGGTGATGAGTACATCATCGGCGTATCCAGAGACCTTGTAAGTCTGGCCGCCAACCTCTATTCCCCGTATAGTCTGATTTCCGCGTATTGCTTGTAACAGGGGTTCTAGTGTGAGCACAAAAAGGAGGGGGGAGAGCGGGCACCCCTGTCGTGTACCGTTGTGTAATTGGAAGGAGGTTGTCTGTGCTCCCGGGATGCGGACATACGCTTTGACGTCTGTGTACATGGCTTGGACTGTCATGATGTATGTCTCAGGGAATCCGAGGTGTCTCAAGAGCTCAAACAGGTACTTCCAGTTCACCCTGTCAAATGCCTTTTCGGCGACTAGTGAGAGCATCAGGGATGGGGTGTGTGTGGCCGTCTGTGTCCATATGAGGTCTATGTTGCGTCGGGTATTTTCGAATAATTGTCGTCCGGGGATAAATCCTACCTGGTCTGCATGTATGAGGTGTGTCAGTTGCGGGGACAGTCTTTCCGCTAGGATCTTTGCTAGAATTTTGACGTCGTGGTTTATTAGTGATATAGGTCTGTAGTGGTCTGGGTAGGTTGTGTCTTTACCCGGTTTTGGAATCAGTACTATGTGGGCTGTGGAAATTTCTGGATCAGGGCGCCCACCCTGCCTCAGGTGGTTACACCACTCTGCTAGGTGGGGTAGTAGTTCCTCCCGGTATGTTTTATAATAGCTCCCCTCAAAGCCGTCGGGGCCTGGGGCCTTGTGCCCCTTTAGTTGGGAAATCGCCTTGTTAATTTCGTCTACTGAAATTTCTTCCCCTAGGGTTGCTATAGCTGGCTGGTTCAATTTTGGAAGGTTCAATCTGTTGAGATACTGCTGTATGGCTTCCGCCGGGTCAATTCCGTCAGTGGTATCCGTAGGGGTTTGGTTGTATAGGGCCCTGTAGAAGTCCGTGAAAATTCGTGCTATGTCTGTTGGTGATGTTTTGGGTTGGCCATTGTGGTCCCTAATTGTGGTGATATGCGTTTGCCTAGGTCGTAGGCGAAGTGTGCGGGCCAGGAGTGTGTGCATCTTGTTGGCTTGTTCATAGAATGTTCTCCTGGACCACGTCATAGCCCTAGCTACGTCGTCCAGTAGCGTCTCCTTGAGTCGGAGCCGGGTGGTTTGTAGGGCCTGCAGTCCGTCAGGTGTAGGGTTCGTTTTGTGTCGCTGTTCTTGTGTGTGGAGGACTAGAAGGAGGGATTTGAGTTGTTGTGTTTTTTGTTTCTTTTTGCGGGTGGCTTCCCTGATGAGGGCCCCTCTGATTACCGTTTTGTGTGCGGCCCAAACGGTTGCGGGTGTCAAGTCTTGGGTTGAGTTAAGCTGGAAGTATTCGTCTATCTCTTTGCGGATGGTCTCTTTGATGTCTGGGTCTTGTAGTAGGGAGGTGTTTAGTTTCCAGGTCCATGAGGTCGTGGTGCAAAGGCCATCTAGTTCTAAACTTACGTCTGCATGGTCTGACCAGGTAATTGAGCCCACTGAGGAGTTTGCGATTTTAGGAATGGCCTGGCCGTTTACTAAGAAAAGGTCGATTCGGGAGTCGTGGGGTGCAGAGTAGAACGTGTAATCTACTTCGCTGGGGTGTCGGGCCCTCCAGATGTCTGTCAATCCTGTCGCGCTTACAAAGTTGTGTAGTAGTTTGTCCTGTCGGCCCCTGCCGTGTGAGCGCGGCAGGCCCCGGATATTCCCCCGGTCAACAGCTGGGCACGGTGCTGCGTTGAAATCGCCGCCCGTTATGATTATGCCGTGTTGCAAAGCTGCTAGTTTGCCTTCTATGTGTGTCCAGAAGTCTCTGGTAGGGTCGTTGGGTGCATATAGGTTTATTAAGTGGATGGTGTGTGCGAACAGGGTTCCCGAGATAATTATGTACCGTCCATCTGGGTCGGAGTCTATGCCTGTGACCCATATAGGGCATCTCTTATGTATCAGAATTGCTACGCCGTTGCGCTTGGAGTGTGTCCTAGCTTTGTGGCTCGTGTTATAAATGTGGTCTCGAAGGGGCAGCCCTAAAGTCTTGGGTAGGTGAGTTTCTTGGAGAAAGGCAATATCTGGGCTCAGCCTTTTGAGTTCTCTAAATAGGAGGCTACGCTTTTTGGGGGCGTTTAGCCCCTTAACATTCAGTGATGTGATGAGAATGAGCATGGCGGTGTGTGGAGAGGGTGCGATTGAGACAACTTACAGGGTCGTGTCTGTGCTCCTTGCTTGGCAGTAGGTCTCCCGCTCGCCCGCCCGAGGGCCGCCCCTGGCCTCCCCCGACCGAACGCCAGGCGCAAGATTCTCCGATCTCCAAGAGGGGGGACGGGAAGGAAGGAAGAACAGAAATACATGAACATAACATAGGAAATCAAACACAACAACCGTCTGGTCTTACTATTTGCCAGACTTCTGTGGAGCACATGCGTCAGCGCTAGTCGCCCATCATTTGTGGGTTCGACGCGCGGAGACATGGACCCTCATCCGAACTAACTCATCTCTAGGCCCACTCCTTGAGTGTGTATGAGCCCTCCTTTGTGAATCCCTGTGAAGCCCCCCTACTTAGTGGTCCGATTCGCGTTTAATGTTAGCTGTATCCCCCGTGGTGACTCAGAGTATGCTAAGGTGCTGTCCTTATCCGTCAGTTGCCCACCCGGATGTGTTCCCTAGCCCCCTGTGGATTCGTCTGAGCCTTAGTGGTGTGCGGCAATGCTTCTATTGGTGTAGCTGGGGTACAGTCTTCACTATGTGTTTATCTAGTGCGGTCCCTCAGTGGCGCGGTGGGTGGGGGTGTGGTGTCCCGTATGGTATCTGGTGTGTGAGTGTGACCCCTGTGGCATGGCGTCTCTGTGATGAAGCCTCCTTGGGGTGGTGATTACCTCAGTCTGTAGTGTCTGCGTCCAGACGCACCTCCACCATAAGTGCAATATTACCATCCTTCTAGAGCGCCTGCACCGTGGCGCAGAAGCTCGCCCTGGTTTCCGCCCCATCTGCGCCCCCGAGCCCAGACCAGGCGGAAAGCTGTGCCCTGTGGCCCCATGCTGGTATGCGATTCCACCCACCCTGTGCGTCCACCAGGTTGTCTTCTACTTTGCTATCGTAGAAGGTGATATTTTTGCCTTGTTTTTTGTTTAGCACCCTGCCCTGCATATTGGTGAGAGGCAGCTCTAAGGTTCGTGAGGTTGGAGGGTCCCTCGGTGGTATGGCATGTTAGTGTCGGCACACTCCTGCAGAGTTAGCCCCCCCGTCCCCCCGCCCCAGGGGAGGAGAAGGGGGGGAGGGAGGGAAGGGGGCCAAGGTCCGCCCCATCAGGTTAGTGCTGAAGTCCCTGAAAGTCCTCATCTAAAACGGGCCTCTGGTCTCACTGGCGGCGGGACAGACAGAATCATGTTGATTGGAGATCTCTGAGTCATGGAGTCGTGGTCGGCTTCTTTATTCACCCATTGTGTACCATTCCCTAGGCAGGGGCTGCAGATCTGTTGCGTTCTCTGTCTGCCACTGGATATCAGTCGGAGCCGTGATGTCCAGCGCCTGGAGGAAGGCTGTGGCGTCACCCCCCGGCTGTAGGATTTTTGGTCTGCCGTTTTTGAAGGCCATTAATTTAAAGGGGTGGCCCCAGGCGTATTTGATGCCGTGTTGCCTCAAGAGGTCGGTGACCGGTCGCCATTCCCATCGTCTTTGGAGTGTTACTGGGGAGAGGTCTTGGAATAGGGCTATTGTTGTGCCTCTGTAGGAGATGGGGCCCTCTCTGCTACGTTTCATTATTGCTTCTTTAGTGCTGTGGTGTTGGAAGCGCATGACAATGTTGCGTGGTTGTTTTGCAGGGTTGCGTGTGCCAAGGGCCCTATGTATCCTGTCCAGGAGCCAGAACTGGTCTGGGATGTCCGGTGCAAGGGGTCTTAATATGGCCAGGACAGTGTCTGTCAGGTTGCCTTCCCCCTCCCGTTCCGGTAGCCTGATATTATTTCTTCGGGAGCGGTTTGCTAGGTCCTCTAGGGCAGCCTCTGCTGTAGCTAATCTGGTGGTGAGGGTGTTAACATGGCCAATTACCTCATTGTGGGCTATTGTGACCTCTTGCCTCTGCTCCAGAATTGTCATGCGGTGACTTACTGCCGCGATCTCCGCCTTCACCTCTGCCGCAGACCTGCTGATCTCTGCTGCCAGGTAGGTCTTCACCTCCATCAGTTTGGTGAGGATCTGTGAGGTGTCCCCCCTGGGTGAGCCTGCATGCTGGGGTGACTCTGGGCGGGTAGGTGGTGCTGCTGGCTGCGGCGGCCGCCATCTTGTGGATCTGGCTGGGTCTGGCGGGAAGCCGCAAACAGGTCGGCCACGGAGTTCCCGGCGTCTGCCGTTTTTTTTGGCGGCTTTTTTAGCTGCCGCTTATCCATGCCTGGGGGTGATGGGTGCTGGTGCGTGGGGTCCGGCTCGTTTGTGATGCTGTTTGTAGATGTGGGGCCTATTTTCCGCGGGAGCTCTGCTTACATGCGGCCGTCCAGACTCGCGGTCAGGCCACGCCCCATTATTGCAGTTTTTATAAACTGCAAAAATTACCTTGCAGGGTTAACTTCTCCTCTAGTGGCTGTCTACTAGACAGCCAGTAGAGGGCACTTCCTGGTTTCTAGCACAGGTTTTCTGTGCTAGAGCGTCGCTGGACGTCCTCATGCTATTTTCCAATGCTTTCCTATGGGGAGGTCTAATGCGTGTGCACGGCATTGCCGCGCATGTGCAATAGGTTTCAGCCTGCCGGCGGCCGCGCAATCGGTCTCCCCCGCCGACTGACGGCAGGGGAGGAGTGTGGGCGCTCCCTAAACCACCGCCGAGGGACATTGGCGGTGGTCTCAGGTAAGTCACTGAAGGGGTTTTCACCCCGTCAGCAACATGGGATGGGGGGTGGGAGAGAGAGGGGATCTGCAGTGCCAGGAAAACGATTTGTTTCCCTGGCACTGGAGTGTCCCTTTAAAAACAGAAAAAAAATATATATATTATTTTTCCAACATAGGTCATATTTAGAGTTTGGAGTAGCAAACCTGTGCCTCTTCTTTGCAAGGAGATAAGACGTGTGATTTTAAGCCAGACAGTGTATACAAAGGGATACAATTGAGATTTGGGACTATATGAATGAAGACTAGGTTCCATGGTCACACAAGAAGATGAAATGAGAAATAATTAAATGATTTTACAATTTTATGATGGAGGCACGGAGGCGAGTATTGTGCATTAACTATTTTCTTGACTTTCCATAGCAGCAAGAAAACCATTGACAAAACAGAAAAAAAGAAACTTGACCCATATACCCTTCCCCTCTAATGTAGTCTATGATATCCTCCTAAGAAAGAGAGAAATTTCCTCTTTCTTCCCAAAAAGAGACACCCAGTGCACACATGTACAAAAAGCCTTACAGCAAATCAATCACCCAAAGCTTAGCATAAGCAGTGCAAGCATGCAAACAGCACCATAACAATATAAATGCAGACCAACAAAGCCACAAGGTAAATGATCAACACAAATGCCAGACAGAACCAATCTCAACCCTACTTGCTCAGAAAAAAAAGGGGCGTGGGGGAGACAATAATAGAGAATGGAAAAAAGGCGGGATAATACGCACCCCTTATGTCTTTCATAAAGTCACGACATTCCACGACTCTCAAAACAGGGGCTCCCTGATCCAATTACCTCAGGTGTCCCCTAACTTAAGCCACCTTGAAATCAGCTGCAGTCCGAGTGGAATGAGCACCAAAAGATGAGACATCAACCCCTGACAATATCCATTTGACCCAGTGAGCCAATGTAGAAGAGGACACAGACTGGAACAGGGAGCAATAGGGAATAAACTACCAGAACAGCCAAGGTGAACGCAAAGGACCAGTGCGCAAAGTTTGTATTCTTGGAGGCATTCAACCTGGCATAGGGCAGGCTTAACCAGAAGTTCTGATAAAACATGGAGGTAAGAGATGTGTTTGTTCATCTGGAGGTGTCAGGAGTACAATGCCAAAGGCCATATCGGAGTCGGAGTCCATATAAATAAGTGTCCTAGCTCCAGGAACATCCTGCCTGCCTCAACCAGGCTGTTTTGTATTACTAAGCAACGTGTTCAGGGAAGGGATAAGCTCCATCATTCACAATACTCCTGGAGGTATTAAGTCACAAGTGGCAAGATTACAGCCTGTGTTTAGAGGCTGGGAGGCCTCCTGGGTAGGGTGAGAGAAAGGGGCAACCCCCAATGGAACAGTGGGCTTCTGAGCCTGCAAGATATTCTGGGCTATGGACTGCTAAAGAACTACAGACACAGAACCCATAGCGGAAGCAACAGCATCTGAACAGAACACTGGAAGGAAAACTGAGGAGCTGCCGGGACATTACTGTGGTCCTCTAGGGCCTCAGGTGAAGAGGTGATCCCACAGGCCCAGCCTCCCTTTACCCAACCATATTAAAAAAGGTAACACCCTCTCCCCTGCCCCCCTTCCCCCCCCCCGCGGGCAAGGTGGAGGCCCCTAAACTGAGTCTATAACCTTCCTCACAACACCAAAACTTTACAAAGGCAGCAAAGAAAAAGCATGCAGCAGAAGTGGAGTCTGGAAAATGGTGAAGCAGCACGGAGAATGGACCTACCAAAACTCTAAGACTAAATCTTATGAGGCCTTGGCTTAGCGAGATCCCGCATCACAATAGTGGGGCAGAAATCAGCTGCAACGGGCCCAGCCAAGAGAGGGAGCACCCTGGAAGCTAAAGATAAAACATTGCAGTCAACTGGTGAACAGGCACTGAGGCACTAGGGAGAAGGCCCCCAGAGGCTTAGGGAGAGTATGGTAGCACATAGGGGTCACCCTAAAGCCGGAGAGTGGAGAAATCAGCAAGAATGCGGCCCCAAAATAACAGGATCAAATCCCTGCAAAGCGGTGAACCAAGGGAGGAGAAACCACCTCAAGGAACAAACCCAAACAAGCAAAGAGGTGAGAAAAAAAATGCACAAAACCACAAGAAAAAAAAAAAAATACAGGGTTATGTGGGTCAGTTTTCTTTTTTCTATTTTATAAATGTTTTTCTTTACTGCTGTGGGAATTAAAGAAAGGGTTAAAGGGACACTATATTCGGCAGAACAACTACAGCTTACATTTTCAGAGAAACGGCAATGTTTACATTGCTGCCTAGACGGCCGCTAGAGGTGCTTCCTGTTGTGCAGCACTGACAGTCAGTGTCTCCACGCTCTGCATGAAGACGCTGAACTTTCCCAACAGAGATGGATTGAGTCAATGCATCTCTATGAGGAGATGCTGATTGGCGCGGTGTGATGTTTTGCTGCGCATGCGCATTAGCCTCTCAATGCTTTCTTTTGGATCATCAACTCTGATCATCTCAGCCAAAGAGGAAGAGCCAGTGCCAACAGACACATGTGGCGCTGGAAAAAAAAGGTAAGAAGCGTCATAGGAGGAAGGAGGTTGCGGCTTTCTAAAACATGTTGTTTTTTTTTTAACACTATAGAGTCATTAATACACATTTGAATGCACAATATAAGCCTTTGTGTCTTGAAATAAAATTAAAGCCTACGTCAGCCTCATTTTTTGGTCACTTGATAAGAGTGATACCATAAAATAAAGTATAAGAGATTCCGACTGATATGGCTAAGTCAAAAGAATGGTCCACAAAGTTAAGAGAAGAGATCATCGCCCTTGGGACAGGATAGAAAAAGATAGCGAAGGCACTGTATAGACATCGTTGGAAGCACAGTTCGCAGATTGAAAATTAAAGGTAGCACAGTTCGCAATTTGAAAGTTAAAGGTTACACTACCTGGATGGGACAGAAAAAGAAGCCATCAATGGCTGCAACCAAAGAGGTTGAGAAGGCAAGTTGTAAAAACACTTGAGAACAAAAGTCCTGAAGCAAGACTTGTTGACAACAGTCACTGAGATTTCAGTGAGCACAGTAAAGCACGTACTAAACACAGAAGGTTTCCATGCCAGAACTCCAAGACATAAACCATTACTGACCCAAAAGCACAATAAAAGTTGGCTCCAAAATGCTCAAAATCATATAAATAAGCCACTGAAGTGTATGGAAGGCAAGATGGATTAAAGTATCAAGAAATTCTAGGAGAAAATCTCATGTCATCTGTGAGGAAGCTGAAGCTTGGGTGTCATTGGACTTTCCAACAAGGCAATGATCCCAAGCATACGTCAAATTTCAGCAAGGTTTGGTTGCAGAAGGAATTCTACAGTGGCCATCACAGTCACCTGACTTGAGCTCCATAAAAAGTCTCTTAAGGGCTTTGAAGAAGGTGGTTGCCGCAGGCAAACCAAGAATATCAGTGAACTAGAGGTCAATGCTCATGAGCAATGGGCTAAGATTCCTCAGGAACGCTGCCAGAAGCTGGTGTCTGGCTAGGCATCTGTTTTGCAGCAGGTCATAACAGCAAAAGGACACTCTACTTAGTACTAAAGATGCTTGCTTTGAAGGGGTTGATTAATTTTGAAACTGAATAAGTCATAAGCTGCATTTTCAGTTTAAGCTAATTCAATTGCTTTTGTTTCAATTTGTTCATTGCATACAGCTGAAAGTCAGTACATTTTGAATAAATCTGATTTTCAATGGGGGTTGAATAATTTTGATTACATCTGTACTTCTGTGACAAATTAAGGTTTTTAGCTTTTTTTTTTTTTTAAACTAACTTAAGACCAGAGTAGCTGAACTATATTTGTATAATGTTATCATATCCCCTCTGAGGCGCCGTTTTTCCAAACTAAAGAGATTTAATTTTTTTTACCTTTCTGCGTAACTAAAATACTCCATTCCTTTTATCAATTTTGTAGCTCGTCTTTTTCTAGTGCCATGATATCCTTCTTTAGAACAGGTGCCTAAAACTGCACAGCATATTCAAAGTGTGGTCTTACCAGCGATTTATAAAGAGGCAAAATTATAATTTTCATCACAAGAATTTATGCCCCTATATACATGACAAAACCTTACTGGCCTTAGCAAATGCAGATTGACATTGCATATTGCTGCCTAATTTGTGGATTCTTCATTTTCCTAGTGCTTTGAGTGCAACAAGAGTTTGTCTAATGATGCATTCATGCTAAGCTTTTTGGGGACAGTTACCCGGTGTCCCAAAAAGCAGGAACTAGAACGGTAGGACAAAACCCCAAAATCAGGACAAATGGGAGACCTGCACACCTACCACTGCAGCTACCGACCATCAGGGAAACTGTGCACACGAGCACAGAACTGAGTAGTTTACTACTAGCAAAGGGCATTTATAGTGATAACTTTCATATAGATAACTAGCAATAAAGGCACTGCTCATCCCAGCAGTAGAGCAAGCTTGCAGTAACTAGTGAGTCTATTTACTCAATCTGAATTGCACAATTTTAATAGTTTAAAATAAAATTAAAAACAAAATTTCAAGAAAAAAGGTAATAACTGTATAGATATAAAGATTTGAATGTGAATAAAATAAAATTTTTGTCATCTTTAACGCTAAAAAACTGTCTGATTTCCCTTTTCGTGAATTATTTTGATGGAAGAGGTCTGTAAGTCTGTGGTTACAACACATTAGGAATGAGGCCACTAGAAAAAAGGGCTCTCTTGTAATATTAATAGCAGAGCACAATGTGTACTCACACAAAGCCAGCCGTAGCAGGAACTTGGATCAATAATAAGCAGACAGAAGCCTCTTGCATGAAACTAGGTTATCTTCATTTATTAATTACATGTGCACTGGAACAACGAGACAAAATGTGCCTTCTACAGCTTTACCCCTGAGATACATCTTGTTATTATTTACTTCATTTCAAATCAAGGCCATCTTTTCACTGCTTATTTTTTTCTTCTCCAGTATGAAACAATGAATACAGAATTGTGTGAAGTTTCTTAAAGGGATTCTATAGTGCCAGGAGAACAAACCCGTTTTCCTGGCACTATAGGCTCTTTGAGTGCCCCCCTCCTTTGTCGCTGAAGAGGTTAAAACCCCTTCAGCCACTTACCTTAATCCAGCGCCAAGCTCCCTCGGCACTGGTGACCTCGCCTCCCCCGCACGTCAGCTCCCAAGTGGAACCGAATGCACATGCGTGGCCATACACGCGCTTGCATTCAAACACGCCCATAAGTAAGCATTACTCAGTGCTTTACTATGGGGATCTTATTTGACGCTGGACTCCGTGAGGGTGTCCAGCGTCAAATAAGTGCAATTTACTCAGTGTATATCGCAGAAGCAGCCTCTAGTGGCTGTTAGGGAGACAACCACTAGAGGCTGGATTAACCCTGCAGTGTAAACATAGCAGTTTCTCTGAAACTGCTATGTTTTCAGCTGCAGGGTTAGAACTAGGGGGGCCTGGCACCCAGACTACTTCATTGAGCTGAATTGGTCTGGGTGCCTATAGTGGTCCTTTAAGTGAAAGGAAAGCTCCTGTAAGAAATAATGAGTACAGAAAAGTGAGAAGCTTCTAAAGGAACACTCCTAGTACCATAACCACTATAGCCTCCCAACCGTCCCGAGTTTGGCAGGACACTTTTGATTTTCTAGTCTTGTCCCGCTTTCGTTCCCTGGTGTCCCGCTTTTGTGGACACCAGGGAACAGTCTCCAACAATCATAGCATGAGCGCATCAATAGACACTCTTGCACTATGATTAGGTCCCTGCAGGGAGCACTGAAACTGTGTTCCCTGCATGTCTTGCTTTCAGTGGGCCGCCCTGCATGATTGACAGGCAGCACGGCGTGACAAAGATTGTTCTGCATTTAGAAAAAAGAAATAAATACATGCATACATGCCTGCCCAGTTTTGGAGAGAACTGAAATCAGATGGGCCTAGCTCTCTCATCCTGTTATGTATAGTGACTGGGAGGGGAGAACGACACAGGCAGCAAGGATGCTCCGATCTTGTGTAGGGGCCAAGTAGAGAACACTGGGGTGGACACTGTTAAAGAAGTTGGGCAACAGAAGTGAGACTTGAGAGAAGGGTGGCATTGCTAAAGATAAGGGACAATATAAGTAAGCATTGAGAGAACACTGGGCAGACACAGCTAAAGAAGAGGGACAATGTAAATAAGTATAGAGAGGAGGGTTGCACTGGGCGAGAACACTGTAGGTACACTACTAAAGAATTGGATCAATGGATGTGAGAATCGAGAGAAGGGTAGCAATATAGACAAATGTGGCAATCTTGTGGAAAAAGGTTGCTGACCCTCTACACCTGCCCTATGGGGCTTTCAAACATGCAGTATTGCTTTAAAAACCTTGTCTGGAGGTGTAACATTTTCTTAGTTTGATTACTGCAAACCATATGCTAAAGTACGTGAACTGAAAAAAAACGATGTGTTGGAGAGTATAAAATTCAACTACTTTGTCCTAAAATTTACAATTAATTGGTCAGTAAAAGAGAGTGCAGTGCAAAATAGCATCTTGTATTGTGAAAATTTAAAAAACAATACAAAAACAAAAACACACATCAGCATTTGTATTTTACATTCTATCACCAAAGAACATATTCATGTTAATAGATTTAGCAATTTAGCAGTTCTGTTTAAATATATCGGTAATACGCTATGGATGTAAAAAGCTAATTCTGTGAGAGGTATCAGTTCTAAATCTGCATTTGGATTAATTTCTATTTTTGTGCTGTAGACAAAGGGAGGGTCAAGGTTACATTGTAACTGTTTAAAATAGAGTCATAAATTAGCTCTATATTAGATGTCGCAGAGGAGGCATATCAGGTTAGTATTCGAAGGGCACCAATAGTTCTAGCTTGTGCGACAAGACAAGTCCTGGAAGAACACATGGCATCATTTAGGCATGTATTTCTGTAACAAACACAGAATGTAGTGTCACAAATTGCCTCCTTTCCAAGAACCAAGTTGTTATGTTGAGTATAGTGAGCATGTACGGTTAAGATTTAGCTGCAGATAAGTCCTAGATTTTGGCAGATTGTGTGCAATAAAACAAGAAGTAAAGTTAAAGATGCAGCAGATTCTATAACATGATAAACTCTGACATACGCATCCACCATACGAATGCACATTAATAACAATTATCAGCTCTTATTGTATTAAACCTCCCACTATTCTTAGCCAGATTGGCAAAGTCATAGGAGCTGTACTCTTACAACAATTGTAAGGTTATAGCTGTCAAACAGCTGTTGAAGTTGAAAACACTGGAGGTGCAAGTCAAGGGTAAGACAGGCAAAGAGTAAAATGTTGCTTATTCCCAAGTAAGGCAGGCAAAGCACAACTTCATTTGTAGTATTACAACAAACAAGTATCAACCATTGGAAAACCTTACTCTAGTTCAATTAATTTTGGAGTGTTTCTTTCTACCTGCCATACCACATAATGAGAGAGATATTGCCAACTTCAATTGGTTGATTATTTGTATTCTTTCCTATAACCTTAATGCAGCACTTAATACAGGAGATAGACGTTTATATTCATTGAGGCAATCAAGCTATTCTGTGTGCTTCAAACACATTTTTGAGTTACTGTATTCCAGAACCATTACATTGAGTTGCCCAAGGTCTAGGGCAGGGGTAGGCAACCTACGGCACTAGTGCCATGCACGGCACTCAAGGTGTCTTTGCACGGCACTCAAGGCTGCTAGAGACAAACAGGCTGTGGCCTATCAGGAGTCCCAGTAAAACCTCAGATATCTGCTAATACAAAGAGGTGGTGAAGGACAATCCTCAATTTATGCATTGCAGTACATAGAGGAAGTGATCTCAGATCACTTCCTCCCAGCACTTGTGAATCGGAATCCACACTGTAAGAACAAAGCAGGAAGGTGGAAGCTAGGGGAACACTCAAAATAGTGGTTAACGCAAGGGCTAGTGAAGTAGTAGTATAGAAACGAGAGATGAGTGCCCAAAATAAAATTAAAATGTAACCTTTAATAGTAATGGTTAAAAACTAATATCGATATCCCTGGTTAGGTAATGGTTAAAAACCAAATATCGATATATCTCTAAATTGGAATCCATATAGTAGTAGAGCAGCCTGCAGCTGCTGTTGCAGCTCCTGTCCTTGACCTGTACCTGGCTAGCCTGGTCCCCACTGGAACCCAGGGAAGCCACCCACACTGCTAGATATACACAGAAATGCACAATAACCCTCCCCTCATACAAATAATACGAACAGCCCACACACAAACATACACACAAGCCGCACAAAAGTAATCCGCTAACAATTCACATACATGCACACAACCCCACATGCAGCCTCTCACATGCAATACTCCAAACAGCCCCCACACACTGACATATCCATCCACACACACAATTCCACAAGCAGCCCTCATACACAGCCCACATTCATATGTATCATACACAATACCATAAACTAATGAACATATACAATATAAAAGCTTATATACGCACAAATACAACGATACAAAGCAATTACAGTAAAAATAACACAAACAGAATACGGCAGCATACACACCTCAATTTAAAAAAAATAGGATCGGCACGCTACGGGACATCACAATCCCATATCGGCCCAGTGCTGCTAAAAGGTTGCCTACCCCTGGTCTAGGGAACGCAGTACCAAATCAGCCGCCCAGGGAAAACTGCACTACCAGCCAAATGATGCCAATGCTCAGTGTGAGAAACCACATGCAACCCACATGAGAGCTTAATTTATACTTTCCAAAACTGTATTCTTTGTGTGCTAAATAAAGAAGTGACAGACTTACACCTATTTCTCTGCTCCAAGGCACAGTGTACTTTAACTCCTTAACTACAACAAATGTGAACAAATAATTGTTTAAAGTACGACTTTTTACTTACCTTTATCCAGTGCCATGCTTGATGCATACACAATACTGTGTATGTTTGGCACATGTGCAAAATATGCTCTTACAATAAAGAAATCCCTTAAAGCAGGAAAACTATAAGAGCTATGTATCCAAGTTTCATAAAGTTCAATTTATTTATTGTTTGATCTTGTGCCCAGAGACAGCTTTACTCTCTGCCAAAGCCAATTTTCTCAGTTCGATCTCCTCACTCTTTATTATTATTATTATTATTATTATTATTATTATTATTGCCATTTATATAGTGCCAACAGATTCCGTAGCGCTTTACAATATTATGAAAGGGGATTTAACTATAAATAGGACAATTACAAATAAACTTACAGGAACAATAGGTTGAAGAGGACCCTGCTCAATTGAGCTTACATTCTATAGGAGGTGGGGTGTAAAACACATTAGGACAGGAATGTGCAATCAAATAAGGTGGGCTGCCCTTTAGGAGAGGGCAGGAGACGGGTATGTGAGGTAGGGGTTAGTCTTGGAGGCCATAAGCTTTCCTAAAGAAATGGGTTTTAAGGCACTTCTTAAAAGATGCAAGACTAGGAGAGAGTCGGATGGCGGTAGGCAAGCTATTCCATAGGAAGGGAGCCGCCCGCGAGAAGTCCTGCAAGCGCGAGTTGGCCGTACGGGTGCGGACAACGGACAGGAGGTGGTCACGGGCAGAGCGGAGAGACCGAGAAGGGACATACCTATGGATCAGTGAGGAGATATAAGAGGGGCTAGAGTTGTTCAGTGCTTTATAGGTGTGAGTTAGTGCCTTGAATTGACTCCTATAGCACACAGGAAGCCAATGTAAGGACTGGCAGAGGGGTGAGGTGTGAGAGAACCGACTAGAGAGGAAAATCAGTCTAGCAGCAGCATTCATTACAGACTGTAGGGGTGCAGTACGGCTTTTGGGAAGACCAAGCAGGAGAGGGTTACAATAATCCATGCGTGAAATTATTAGAGCATGGACAAGCTCCTTGGTAGTATCTGGTGCAAGAAAGGGGCGGATGCGGGCTATGTTTTTAAGATGGAATCTACAGGATTTGGCAACATGCTGGATGTGAGGCTCAAAGGTGAGACCAGAGTCAAGTATGACGCCAAGACAGCGCGCTAGCAAGGATGGGCTGATGTTGGTACCACAAACCCTTCATATATACTTATATATAAATACAGTATCTGTCAGTCATTGATAATCTGCAAAGGGCACATGAAGATTATATGCATTACATGAATGGATCACAGAGCTCTAAAGGAATAAAACGTACAGAAGTGTGCAAAATGTTTCAACGTATCATAGAGCTCCACAGCAATAGAACTCACAATGATTTGCTGAGTGCATGAATTTATCACAGAGCTCCCCTGAGTGAGAGTGGATAAGTGTGATGGGTGGGGAGCGTATGAGTGCTCTGCACCCACAAGGATGTGTGCATATTCCCTATTTGCAGAGCCGACCCTGACCCATTTAGGATATGAGGTTATGGCAAATACAACCCTGCTTGCACCATTTTCTTAAATGAACACTATATGGTCAGGAACACAAACATGTATTCCTGATACTTTATTGTTAATATCACATTTTAAGTGGCTGGCCCCAACCTGCCCCCCTTAAATAAGTATAAAACATAACTTTTTCCAGTGCCGTGTGAGTCTGTCGGTGCTGGCTCCACCTACGCTCTGCCTTCTTGGCTGAGATCATCAGAATTTACAATCTCACCCAATCCAATGCTTTCCCATAGGAAAGCATTGTGAGGTTATTGTGCATGTGTGGTATAACGCTGCACTGGCCAATCAGAATCTCCTCATAGAGATGCATTGAATCATTGTAGCTCTATGGAGAAAATTCAGCTCCTCCAAGCAGAGCGTGAAGACGCTGAACGTCGGTGCTGCACGTTGAGAAGCACTGACCAAGGAAACACCCCTAGTGGCCGTCTGAGTAACTGCGGCTGGAGGTGTTTCCTAGGGAGCAATCTAAACGCTGCCTTTTCTCTGAAAAGGCAGTGTTTGCATGAAAATGTCTGCAGTGACAGATTATACCAGGGGTAGGCAACCTACGGCACTAGTGCCATGCACGGTACTCGAGGTGTCTTTGCATGGCACTCAAGGCTGCTACAGCCAAACAGGCTCTGGCCTATCAGGAGTCCCAGTAAAACTTCCAATATCTGCTAATACGAAAAGATGGTGAAGGACAATCCTCAATTTAAGCATTGCAGCACATAGAGGAAATGATCTCAGATCACTTCCTCCAAGCACTTGTGAATGGGAATCCACACCGTAGTAGAGCTGTTGTTGCAGCTCCTGTCTTTGACCTGTACCAGGCCAGCCAGGTGCCCACTGGAACCCAGGGAAGCCAACCATACTGCTAGATATACACAGATATTGTGGATCAAACCAAGTGTTTATCTGAGTATCTGCTCCTTTCCAAATTGTTAAAATAAATGCGTGCACGCTCTGAAGTAAATCACACTGAGACACAGGTATCAGGTTAATGAAAAGCTTTGGAATGTTTATTCAGGGGGTGGCAAGCCCCTTTTAAAGGCAAAAATACATCATGTGCAAAAATGTAGATAACAGAAAGAATACATCTTTAATTGGTTAGGTGTTAAGTGTTTTATCTAATGCAAATCCTACAAGGCGTGATGTCACCATCATCCCGGGATTTTACTCCGGATGTAGGCGCCATCTTGTTACACGAGGTAGTTAGTCGGTGGGAGGGGGTGCTCTAGCAGCCATTTTGAGTAGATATTGAATACAGGTATACACAGTAAATAGACATTTTACTATCACTAATTTACATTCATAACACAGAAATGAAGAATAACCCTCCCCTTATACAAATAATACGAACAGCCCACACACAAACATACAAACAATCTGCACAAACGTAACCCGCTAACAATCCACATACATGCACACAACCCCACATGCAGCCTCTCACATGCAATACCCCAAACACATACACACACCAAACACACAATGTGACATATCCATCCACACACAATTCCACAAGCAGCCCTCATACAGAGCCCACAATCATATGTATCATACACAATACCATAAACTACTAATGAACATATACAAAATAATAGCTTATATACGCACAAATACAACGATGCAAAGCAACTGCAGTAAAAATAACACAAGCAGAATATGGCCGCATACACATCGCAATTAAAAAAAATAGGACCGGCACGCTACGGGACATCACAATCCTATATTGGCACAGTGCTGCTAAAAGGTTGCCTACCCCTGGATTATACAAACCAGAATAACTGCATTAAGCTGTGATGATTATATTGTCCTTTTAAAGTGTTGCTCCAACCACGATGACCACTTCAGTGGTTTGAAGTGGTCATGGTGGTAGGAGTCTCCTGGACAGTGCACTTCACAGTGATGTATGTGTTAGCAAAGTGTAGAAATATATGTGAGAATATAAATGGGGGAAATGTGAAAACATATGGGGGCTATACTTACAGCAATTTAGTAATAGGGGGAAATAAAATGCAAAATTTGCAAAACCATTGCATTTGTGAGAGTGTAATAGCATGTATAACATGAAGAAACCTATGATTCAGTTGGAGTACAGGAAAATGTCAAGTTATTGCATAGCCAAAAGATAAACATATTTACGGATATGTATATAATGTTTTCTTTTTAAATTAAGAAGCAATGTTCTAAAAGTATTGTGTTACCATGGACACCAAAGGGATATTTTTGACAACTGCTCCAATTTTAGAATGTTGTAAGAGATCTGCAAAACGCTTATTCTTTTATCTTTATTTTCTGATTTTTTGATATAGATATTTTTTTTTTAACCCCTTAAGGACTGGACTGTTTTTGCGATGTTGTACATTTGCGACCAGGCATATTTTTACACTTTTGTGGTGTTTGTGTTTGGCTGTAATTTTCCGCTTTCTCATTTACTGTTCCCATAAAAATTATAGATTGTTTTTTTCAGGACAAAAGGGGCTTTCTTTACATACCATTATTTATATAATCTCATGTATTTTAATTTAAAAAAATACAAAAATCTGATGAAAAATTTAAAAAAATACATGTTTTTTTACTTTTATTTGAAAAATCTTTTACTCATCTACAAAAGCGAATGAAAAAAACTGCTAAATAGATTCAAAATTTTGTCCTGAGTTTAAAAATACCTAGTGTTTACGAGCTTTTTTTTGCATGTTATAGGGCTATAGGTACAAGTAGGATATTGCGGTTTCAAAACATACATTTTTAAAATTTATCAATAGTGACATTGTAACACTATTACAATAGTGTCTGATCTCTGAATAACACCCCACATGTACATATTTTTTTTAAAGTAGACAACCCAGGGTATTCAATATGGGATATGTCCAGTCTTTTTTAGTAGCCACTTAGTCGAAAACACTGGCCAAAGTAAGCATTCATATTTGTTTGTGTGTGAAAAAGTAAAAAAACTAAATTGAACGCTAATTTTGGCCAGTGTTTGTGACCAAGTGGTTACTAAAAAAGACTGGACATACCCCATTTGCAATACCTTGGGTTGTCTACTTTTGCAAATGGTATGCCATCATGGGGCTAATTCTCATTCCTGGGCTACCATACGCTCTCAAAGGCAACGTAACCAACCTGGCCATTTTCAATGTAAAAATATTTGACCCATATATTTGACCCTGTAACTTTCAAAAAAACGCTATAAAACCTGTACATGGGAGATACTGTTTTACTCGGGAGACATCGCTGAACACAAATATTAGTGTTTAAAAACTGGAAAACGTATCACAACAATATCATCAGTAAAAGTGCTGTTTGTGTGTGTAAAATGCAAAAAAAGTAACTTTCACTGACAATATCATCACTGTGATATGTTTTACTGTTTTGAATCACTAATATTTGTGTTCAGCGAAGTCTCCCGAGTAAAACAGTACCCCCCATGTACAGGTTTTAGGGTGTCGTAGAACGTTACAGGGTAAAATACAGTGCTAACAAATTAAATTCTCTGGAATTTCGGCCTGGGTTGGCAGGCAGGTCCCTCAAATTGCAATCAATAAAATTACTGAATTATGTAAAAATATTACATAAATACGCACGTAGAATTTAAATATACATGCATATTTATATATTTGAAGTCTACGTGTATATTTATATAATTATTTATGTAATTTTGTATATGGACGTATGTATATTTCTTATTATTTTTATTTATTTTTATATACATAGATATATATACAAATTCATTCTAAGTGTATTTTGATATAAATATATATTAATTTTAAAATACAGTTAGAATAAAATTTCATATAGCTATATATTTGTTTTTAAATTTTTTATTATTATTTGAAAAAAAAATTATTTAAATTATTATTTATATTTTATAATAATATATATATATATACACACAATATATATATATAGTTATTATATATATTATATATATATATACGTGTGTAATTTAATTATAAGTGTATTTTTATATTAATATAAGTACATATTAATATAAAAATACACTTAGTATGGCATTATATATATGATATATAGACGTATATTATATAGATATAATATATGTCTATATATCATATATACACATATATAATTATTATTATTTTTTTTATTAACATTAACTTTATTTTTTTTACTGATTTTACACTAGCAGGGAGACTGCCTGTCAGCACAGACAGTCCCCCTGCAGGCAGCACTATGGACACCTATTGTGACCATGTGATCGCTGTGTTAAGCGATCACATGGCCACAGGGGTCCTAATCCAGTGTGGGGAGACTGTCTGGGCTGCAGGCAGTCTCCCCACAACCGGAGCCACGCTGATCGCCGCCGGGGGAACGACGGCGATCAGGTAAGTAGCTCTGACCGTTAGGACGGTTCAGGACCGTCATCGGTCCTCAAGGCAAAAATGCCGATGACGGTCCTGAACCGTCCTCGGTCCTTAAGGGGTTAAAGAATTGTCAAAATACTTTCCCCATAAAGGCAGCATTTATATTTACTTATGAAAGTCAGAACAAAACCACAAGTTTAACTCATTGTTGACTATAGTGCATGGCAGGCCTATTACCCAAGCCCCTCCCCTAAATTAAAAAAAAAAAAAAGCACACACCTTTACCAGGCAGGTAAGTCCCTAAAATTCATGAGAAAATGAAAAATAAAAATGCATGTTCATTTGCTTTGTAAGATATAAATAACGTATTTTTCTAGACTGACAACACATATTTTTCTGTGAATTAACCATTTCTACATCACTTGCAGAGTTAAAAAGTACTTAGCCAATAATAATACAAATGTATTCAAAGAGGAATTGTCACTTTATGGACAATGCTACAATCACATAGATTTTAAAACAAAAAAAAAAGTTAACTATGATTTTATGTATTTAAAATAATATAATAAATATTTTGCACCCAAATTATATTATTTGGAAGTCTGTCATGACACTGTCCAACATTTGATTATAAATCACAAAGACTGACTTGAGGTCATGAGAAAGCATGTTCACCACACACTGAGCAGCATGGAAGAAATGTCCAAAAGTTGATAGACTTATACAGCACACTTGTGTGTCCAACTCATCTTGATAAGTTAGTTGTTAAAGTGTCTTTCATGCTTCATACTTTTGCTGCTCTCCTCATACCAGGAAAGTCTGAAGTTGAGAGTTATCATCTGACACTCTCAGCCTATGCGGTAGCCCTGCATCTCACTGCTTAGTTTTTGAAAGTTAACGGAAGCAATTGAGCAGTAGAGGAGGCTGAAGCAGCACTCGGCACACCCCAGATAAGAGTTTAAACCATTCTAAAAATAGTTTGACTCCTACAGTTTCAGAAGTGACCTGGCTCCGTTAGTATTTGAACTCTTTGCAAATGGTTTGGAAACTTACAAGGCTTGGTACCGGACCTCTCCTTCGAGAGATGCTGTAATCCCTCTGCTCTAAACTATCCCAGCAGTGCAAGGCCTCGCTCATTGGCTGAGAATGCGGTCAAAGGTAATGGCTGAGATAATCCACCAACTCAATGAACAGGTAGCAGGTTTGCCTTTATTGATATCAGAATAAGGACAAAAAGTTAAGAAGGTTTTCTCTAAGAGAAAGGGCTCTGACAAGATCCAGGTTATGCCATCTTAGCTCTTCCTCAGAGGTAGAATTAGAAAAAAAGAGCTGAAAGGACAACTTCATAAATAATGTAAAAGGAAAGGACCACTTTTGGCCTAAACTCAGGAACTGTTCTCAAAATAGCTCTATCTTCATAAATGATGGTGAAAGGGGCTTCACAGGAAAATGCCTGGATCTCGGAACCCCTTCTACTTGAGGTCAGAGCAACAAGCAGAAGTGAGGGCATTCAAAGGTACTTCTTCCAAAAGTTCGAAGGGATGTTCTGTAAGGTACTTACTGCAGGACTAATAATAAATCCCAAAACCTTTTGATAGGAGGTTTGATTTTTAAAACTGCTTTCACAAAGTGCCCATTTAGTCCCAGTAAGTGTAGAAACTTGCACTTTGAGAGTATTGAGTCCTAAACACTTGTACAGACCTGCTTGTAAGAAGCTCAGTATATTAGCTGCAGAGAAAGATGACACAGAAACTGAGTTTGAGGCAGTTCTTTTCCGTGTATTAAGCAAAGTAAACATGGCAGGAGGGGCGGGGCTTGGACGCCACCCTTGACTCGTGGGCAGATTAAGCTCCTGCCTGAAATCGATATAAAGTTGTTCTAAAAGGGGCAAATGCCTTAATACAGATAATCCCCACACGAATAACCTCATCCTGCATCGCTAGAGTGACTTTGGAGTCGATTACAAACTCACCATTCTCGCAAACCAGCAGCTGCCTTGGCAGGAGAAGCTGCCGAACTCTATGTCTGGGGATATTCCGGCCCCCACCAAGCGAGTACTTACCTCTGTGGCGCTCCTGGGCGACACCAGTGAAGGTGACCTACATGTGGCCTCCCCAAAATTGCTGACAGTAAAGCTGCCCACCCCACCTACAACCCAGCAACTAGGAAGCAGAATTCCGGCAAAGATTCAACATCATGTGCCAACAGTATTGGAGAGGCTGGGAGGAGCGGCAAAGGCCACCTACAAAGCCTGCATCCAGAGCACAATCTCCAGACAGAGCTCCAGTTCAGTGCCCCCCTCCACAACCGGCTTCAAAAAGCCAACACAAACAAGCTCGACGACACACCCACATCCAAGCAAGGAATCCTCCAAACAGCAGTCCGGATCACAGCCCACTAGAAGGAGACTTCTTCCCCGCTGCATACTCACCGCCTGGAAAGATCGAGCTGGCAAGCTGAAGTGGCGCAGTGTACAGGGGACTTACCTTAGCTTGTATCGGGCGCAGCTCATGACAATTTGGAAGCTGAGATGGGTCTGGAATGTCGGTCGTCAGCTCCATACTCCCTATTTCACTGCCTCCCGTGCGGGTGAAGGCTGAAGTAATTTCTAATGTTGTGGTTCCCAGCCGAGCACTCAACAGTGTCTCCTAAATGTGTCGTAGATGGGTGCCTTGGTGGAGTTTCCTATAACTCGTTTTTACTCATTAAGCTACCACGTATATTCTCTTGTACAAGTCAAAGCCCATTCCTTAATTCATATATTGCATTTTCTTACTGTTTAGTGAAGGGGGGCTACTTATTAGCTTTTTCAGTATTCTGGCATATCATATTCATATCCTACTTCTTAGACATGATTGTGTAGCCTGTACAGTTTCTTTTAAAAAAAATGCAGCATTTTCATCAGGTCATGTTACTTTTATGTCTTTTTTTTTTCCTACTCACTCTTGCAGACATGATCTTATAAGCATGTTTGTATCACAATGCATGACAAAAATAAAGAATAAAAAAAAAAAAATTTTAAAAAGTAAAACGATTACCCCGGAGGAGCTAGCAATGGCAATAAAAGCCACCAAACCGGGCAAAAGCCCCGGTCCAGATGGGTTACCGCTGTGATACTATAAAAGCTTTGCAGACAGTCTCTACCCACCACTGCTGGCCTCTTTTAATGCAATCCGGGATGGCCAGCATATACCGAGACAAGCGCTAAAGGCACACATGACCATCATACCCAAAGAGGGCAAGGACGGAGAGCATTGTTGTAACTACAGGTCAATCTCACTCATCAACTGTGACATAAAAAAACTCTTGGCCAAGATCCTAGCGACCAGGCTTCAGGCGCACATCCCCTCATTGGTCCACCCGGACCAAGTGGGTTCATGCAGGGCCGTGAGGCGCGGGATAATACTATTCGGAAAAGGGGGAGCAGGGGGCCTTCTCCTGCTATCAATGGACACGGAGAAGGCCTTCGACCAAGTGGTTTGGGAATACCTATTTCAGACACTGGCTCACTTGGGATTGGGACCACACTTGAGGAGGTGGATAGAGGCCCTATATGACGAGCCTACCGCCCAGGTCCTGGTTAGTAGGGCACTAACAGCTGAATTCTCCATCCTTAACGGCACAAAACAGGGCTGCCCCCTATCCCTTCTGCTCTTCGTCCTTGCCCTTGAACCTTTCCTGATGCATATGAGACAGGACAGAGACATCGGGGGGGGGGAAATCAGCACTAGGGATGTTCACCACAAGGTGGCTGTGTACGCAGACGACCTCCTTTTCTTTGTGTCCACACCAGAAATCACTCTACTCAACATCTTGAAGGCCTTTAGGGAATTCGGTGACATTTCCAACTTAAAGATTAACTTCTGTAAATCCTATATCCTGAACGTCACAATGCCAACCGAACGCGCGGACCACCTCCGCCGCAGCTTCCTGTTCCAATGGTCCGACCATAAAATCTGATACCTGGGCACATGGTTGACCAAGAGAAGTAGGGATCTGTACAAGGAAAACTTCACCCCCATGCTAGAGAAATTCCAACAGGAGATGAAAGACTGGGCTTACCCACACATAGCGAGGTTGGGGAGGGTCCAGGTCATCAAAATGAACTTCCTCCCGCGCCTCCTTGCGCCTACCTGCTTCAAGCCATCCCCATCCCTAGACCCTTCTTTACTAATAAAAAATCCGCCATGGGCCACTACATCTGGATTGGGAACAGACCGAGGGTGAAACTCACAACACTAACGCTGCCTAAAGAAAGGGGGGCCTAGCATTGCTGGACTTTCACCTGTATTATGTGGCCTCACACCTCCAACGGGTGCTGGAATGGACGAAACCTAAGGTCCACAAACTATGGAAGGCGGCGGAGGAGGAGGGGGCTGGAAGGCTAATCTCAACACAGCACGAGACAGGCTCTGAAAGTGTGGCTTGAGGCCTCCGGGACCCACGGCCTGGCGCCCTATGCCTCCCCACTACTCCCACTGACACAAGAGGGGACTTCACACCAGGACTGGACCTGAACACGTTCAGGGACATTATACCGACTCCCTCCCCGCGCGTTTACCACATACTCGCCCAAAACAGATGCAAGACGTTATCGGACCTGTTAAGTGAGACCACACACACCTTCAAACATCACTTCAAACATGCGCAGCTAGTCCACTTTGTTAACACCCCCCACAGGGAGCGCACTCATGCGGGATCGCTCCACATTTGTAAGAGCATGCATACATACCAGACCCCCAACCGCACGGGATCTCCTTCCTGTACTTTAAGCCTTTAAGCTCTTAGTACCGCACATCGTACCTCTTACACACCATCAATCCAGACCATTCTAACATATGCTGGAGATGTGAAAAGGAGGTAGGTATCAGCCTGCAATTATGGTGGTACTGTGAGTGCTCCTCCATCACACGACCGTCCCCAGATCCAAATATAAGAAATCTATGACCATAAGGATTTTAAACGTAGCCAAACAAGTTATCCCACAGTACTGGAAGCATACAGTTATTATGTTTAATGTCAAGAACCAAAAACTAATAAAAATTATATTTACAAAAAAAAAAAGATGACAGGGATGAGAATCCTTTCTCTGCTAACCACATCCTTTTTAAGTTACATGTCATGAGATGGAGAGATAAAA
>OW240913.1:317717617-317736461 GCA_933207985.1 Pelobates cultripes | reverse complement strand
ATGTCTTATAAATCAAGTGGAAAATTAGATGAAAAATCAATTTTCACAATGATGTAAGATCTAGGCAAGTTTATTAAGTATGTACTGTGGAACCTATAAAAACCATAAAAAATAATAGACCACTATGAGATTTCTTGGAATGAACATTGCCATGGTGTAAGGTCTGAAGAGACAATAGAGTGCTGACGACAACGTTGGTTACAACGTAATTTTTAACAAATAATCTCTCTATTTTGAAAGGAGAAGAGAGAATGAACTAACATGACATTAATATATTATGATATTAACACTCGCAAATGAGTACAATTGCAAAATATCAGACCATTACAATTTACAAGGCCTCGTGAAATATGGGAGACAAGGAATGAGCTGAGCAGGCACTACGTAGTCCAAAATGCAAATGGATGTGCTCTCATCAGTAATAGAATACACAACATTTATTGGACAGCTTTCTTCATTCAGAATAAGTCACTAATAGGCAATGGCAGAGTCTGGGCATTTTTTAAATCAAACCCAGGTTAGTAAAGAGGGGGAGCATGATTATGTAGTTAAAAAAAATAAGATAAAACATTAATGTCTGCTTTAATTTTGTGTAACAGTTATGGAGCAGTAGTTATGGTACATGACCCAACATTGGGAGGTATGAGATTGGGACGGGGTGGGTGGGTTTAGGTGACTTCCATTACTGGAAAGCCCATAGTAGAAGCGGGGCACCTGGCAATAAAATCAGGTTAGTGGGCCAGGACCCATGAAATCATGACTGTCTTACCAGAATCTGGAGTGTTGGGAGGCCTGCTATGAGGATTTCCCCAAAAAGTTAGAGGCGTTTGGGGGGAAATACCAAAACAAAACAAACACATAATGTAAGTCCTTGAACTGCAAAAATGGTGAAGAAAATGAGTCTAGCTGAGGCCTAACTATTTGGCAAAAAGTCCCAACTTTTGGGGTGAAGCATTAGGAATATTAAAGCTATGTTTTTTTACATTATTAAGCCTAAGTGCTTGCATATACAATGGTGGATAACCTCGCGGGAAACATAGAGACCAGCAAATCAGAAATCTTAACTGAAGTAGAAAGAGTAAAGTGCTAAAATCACTTGGATAAAATAGCATTAACTGAATCTCTTCACTTTCTCCTATAAATATTCTGTGCAGATAAAGGCCGAGATAATAATGCAAAAAGGCAGTTACTTGTAACGTAATTTTCATTATTCTATACATATTGCAAGTAAATGCACAGACTACTTCTGGCAGGAGACAAATACATTTCGATTTGTGCCTAATTATTCCGAGGAATGAATCCTTTAAAAGTCAGTAGTTTGTAAGTGAGGAACACAGCGAGCTCTCTAAATACATTAAGAACTATGTTTCAGTTCGTAATGAGTGCTTTACTTTATATCGTATTCAGTGTACTGAGACGAAATGTGAGATTGAACATCACTATAACATAATGTAAAGAAAATATAAAACATGTAAATTGAAGTAATATCCACTTCTGTTATATTCCTTTATATATTAAATGCTTTTATTACAATATGTTTCTTTCCCTAGAACACAGTTAACACTTAGCCTACTTTTTATATCTATGAATAGAGCAGTCTGCATTATTGACAGAGGTTTTAGCTAACTGGCTTAAACATTATTGAGGGGTCTGTTCTCTAAATGTGGGGGGTTCATTCCTCAAACAGTGAATTGTATTGAAAGGAAAACCAGTTTGGTAAAATTTAGGACAAATTTGTGTTTTTATAATTCCTTATTCCTTCACCTTGGCAAGTGCCGTTGTTGAATTCACCAACATGAATAAATCAGCGTTGATAAGTAAAATGTTTACTTGCCTACACAAAACGACCTTCTTCTGGGCTACGTTGTCATTCCGTGATGCCTTGGACACACTCGTGTGCACACTGTGTTTTCTCCAGCAGTGCTATATGCTAGCATGTGCTGTTCACACATAACTAATTTAAATGCTTTGCCCAGTGTTAATGGACAAAGCATGTAAATGAAAATAAAATAATCAGTAAAAATTAAAAAACTAATATTTTGCACAACGAATAGTTTTAGCTATCAGTTTGAGCTGAAACTAAGGAGGCGACAGTTCCTCTTGAAAGGGACATGCAGTTTTAAACCAGCAAGCAAACACTTTTAAACACTTCTAAAAAATACAAACCAAAATAAAGTTAAAAAAAACCTAGAAAAGTAATAAAGTAATAAACCTTAATAACGCACTCTCAGTTATGGGGGTTTCTTTAGCCCTCTCACCCACCCACTAATGACAGAAACAGGAAATCATTGAGTAGCTGCACAAAGCTTCCCATTCTCTTGATCTGACTAACACAGCAGGACAGAAAACCCAACATTGGAGCCTACACTACATGAATGACACTGATCAGACTCCCTCTTTTCTCCCCGTACCAGGATGTTGCAAGCTGAAGAAATCTTCAGCTGCACATGTGTGGCTCTGTTTTGCATGCCCAATGCACTTTTGCAGTATTCCAATTTCCTAGGGATAAGACACTGATTGGTTATGTCAGTGCCCCCACCTGGAGTGGGTGTAGAAAGCATAAGAAAAAATTATATTTACTAGTTTTTTATTCAGCCTACGTTAGGTAATTCTCTCATTCAAAGCTAAGGCTTTTGAATGGAACAGTTGTCTCAAAGTGATGCATGTCCCCCTAAAGAAGCTCTGTCATCTTTGGGGATTGTTGGATATTTTGCTAAGACCACCTGTGGTGACAGGTCTGGTTTGTGTGTAGTGGCAGGTGTTGGCAGGGGGGTGGAAGGTGATTGATTTACCAGAAGCTCTCCCTTTGTGGACACTTTATATTTTGTTTTCTCCACCGGAAGCCGGCATCACCTGCAACATTAAAGTGTCTAATGGGAGATGTGTGAGTAGATGGCGGATGCTCTGCTTTTTGTCAATTTTGGCATTGCCAATAAGACAAAGTAGTCAATACTTGGTCTTATAATATATTTTGATTGCACTGGCATTTCAATGAAATAAGTGGTTTAGCAAAATTATATCTTTATAAAAATAATGAAAAAGTGTCTAGAGATGACAGAGCCGCTTTAAGAAGAATCAGATGTTTTTAAAAAGTGCTATATATTCAGTGAATCTTAAAGGGACACTCCACTGCCCAAATACAAAATAAATTTTAAAAATCACCGTTTATTAAATTTACCATAAAAACATGCATGTATTTCATTATAATTTATTTTACTGGGGTCTTCTGTGGCAGTCCAATCACAGACTTCCAAATGCAGCTCTTTGTGAAGTCTTTGCAAGGCAGGTGCTCTGGGCAATTGCTGCCTCTTGAGCTTATCTCCACTGAGCCAAAACAACCAGGAAGTAACAGGACCAGTTGTTTGAGTGACATGAGAGAGTAACCAGGTTAATTTTTAAAAGTGTCAATTTCGATTAAGAATCTCTTCACACATAAATATTTTCAGCAACCTATAGTGCTTTAGGGGTATGGAATGTTCCTTTAATGAAGACAAGAGGTATACATACGGCAAAGATGGGGGATGGACTAGGCCCAAGAGCTTGCTGTCTATTTAACTGTTTGGTTATGCAGTGGAATAAAAGGACAAGCAAAGACTGATTTCTATATTTTAAAGTAAAATACAACTTTAAGTAATGTTTTCAAAAATAATACTTCAAAGTGTGTAGGCTTTGTTTTTACAAATCTACCCAGGAAATAGCACTATTAATTTACATTGGCAATTCTGTAGCTGGCATGCAGCTTCTAAATGCATGTCCCATGCCAAGTGAATCAGACTCACAAATTCATATTATCTGTTGTGGTTTAACAGATATGTGCAATGCTTCACATGTGGGTTTGGCGTAGAGAAAGAAGGACTCTCAATAATTCACAACTTTTTATTTTGTGTTTTAAAGAAAGTATTAATCTACTTCGACAAAGTTATTTGGCATAAGAATGCTGCCCAGGCTTTATTCAAGGAGGAGACATGGTTGCACATTTGATTCAGACACTGTTTGACTGCAAAAACACGTAGTTGGGTTGAAGTATTTAAAAAATAAAATAAAATTTAAATAATAATTTTTTACAGATGGAAAATGGGAAAACCATGGTTTGGAACTCATCGGGCCTCACAGTGAAATGACAGCCCTATCTGCTCCCCAAACTACATATAATGAACGAGCAAGAAATATGTTCCATAAGCTTTGTGAGTTCACTGCTCGTCACATTACTCCGATAGTGTACCATGGAACAATCTAGTTTCCTAGAAACATATAGAAGGAATCAAGTGATTGAAATTGTGAGTACGGGTAGACAGAGCTGTGAACAATCCCTGATTTCTAAGCATTACACAATCACAAACTGTCGGATTCATCTTTATATAACATTAAAGGGTAAATTGTACTCGACCACTATAACCTAAACCTCTCTCCAATCAACTTCATGCAGTAGTGGTGCCAGTCAGACGAGGGACTTTGGAACTAAATCATGAGCATAGCAGCAGTCAATTCAGCCCCTTATGGTTTACTAATGTTCTAATTGTGTCCGTCAATTTTCTAGTTAAAACTTATTTTATTCTTTGGTATTTTAAATACATTCATTAAAAAATATATATATATATATAAAAGACGAACAAAAATGCATTAATAAAATAAAAGGATTTCTTCTGTAAAATTTAAATTCAGTCAAAAGGCCAAATTTAAAGGAACACTGTAGGCACCCAGACCACTTCTGCCCATTGGAGTGGTTTGGGTGCCTTGCCCCTCTCCCCTTAGCCCTGTTAGTCAAAACACTGCAGTTTTGGAGAAACCGCAGTGTTTTGATTACAGGGCTAATCCCACCTCTAGTTGCTGTCTCTCAGACAGCCACTAGATGGTGCTTCCGTGTTCTTAGAGCATCAAAATTGTTTTAAATGACATTCAACGTCCCGACGTTCTGCATGAGGATGTCGAGCGTTGCTGGAATCCCCATAGGAAAGTATTGAATAATGCTTTCCTATGGGGAGGTCTAATGCACGCGTGCAAGGCCATTTCTGTGCATGTGGATTAGGTCTCCCCCGCCAGCAGCCAGCGGGCGAGGAGCGTGGGCGGAGCTGAGCCAAGGCCGAGGGACATTGGCGCTGGACCCAGGTAAGTGACTGAAGGGGTTATTAACCCCTTGAGAACCACGGGAGGGGGCATTGACAGAAGGGGAAGCTAATGTGCCAGGAATACAAGTTTGTTTTCCTGGCACTATAGTTTTCCTTTAAGGACCTAAAAAGCCACATGTGGCTTTAAGGCTGCAGGTTCCCCACCCCTGATCTAGCTACTTGCAGTTTGCAGTTAACCTAATTATTTTATTTTTTCCTCCAATGTACAGTTTTATGGCAGTAACTGTAGTGAATTCTTTAGTATTAATTCAAATTGATTCTAATCTTTATCTCTCAGGAATATGAACATACTTGATGAAACATTATACTTGCTACTTCATCATGCTCGCTTGCATTGCATTGACAATGTGACTGCAATGATGTTGCTTTACAATGTATCTTGTGTATAAAAGTTTAAGATTATCTGTATAATTTTTTACAATCAGTATTAGGTATTAGGTATTATGTATTAGGGCAACAACCATTTAGGGTTACTCACTAAACTCTGAATTGTAATGAAATAAGTCTAAATGGAAAAACTCAACCTAAAATAGCTGATTCAGAAAAATTCTTACAGCTGGCCTATTTTAGCATCAGTTTCTACATTTTAATATATATATTTTTCAAAATTCAGGTTAATCTGTTACATTACAAGCTACTGTGCTCACTTTAGGGGTCTCTGAACTACACAGAAGACTACTTTGGTTAAGAAGTGCTTAATGAAACAAAATGTGTTATTGACACAGTTTGATCCCACAGGAAAGCATTGGATTGGCTGAGATTGTCAAGAAGGCAGATCAGGGGCAGAGCCAACATAAACCAAACACAGCCCTGGCCAACCAGCATCTCCTCATAGAAATGAATTGAATCAGTGCATCTCTATGAGGAAAGTTCAGTGTCTCCATGCAGAGGGTGGAGACATTCAATGGCACTGCTGCACACTATGCATCACTGCCACAGGAAGCTCCTATAGTAGTCATCTGAGGAATGGCCAATGGAGATACTCCTAGGTTATACTGTAAACACTACATTTTCTCTGAAAAGACAGTTTTTTACTGAACAAATCCAGCGGGGCCTGATTATACTCAACAGAACAAATACAATAAGCTAAAGTAGTATAGTGTCCTTTTAAGGACTGTTTTGGTGCTAATGTGCTATCCAAATTAACTAACGCTGCACCGCTTAACCCAACATCTCATATGTCTATGGGCTTCATTAAAAAACCCAAGTTGCTGAGCTCTTATAAGTACATCACCATTAACGCTTTGCTATTAAAGGGACACTATTGTCACCCAGACCACTTCATCTTAATGAAATAGTCTGGGTGCAGTGTCCCTGTCCCATTAACCCTGGAATGTTAAAAAAAAAATCATGGTTACATAGTAGTGTTTAACGGACACTCCAGATCCCCAAAGCACTTTAACTTGCTGAAATGCTTCATGGGTGTGTCATCTTTTTGTCATTTTACAAAAAGTGCCGATCTCATAGAAATTGGTACTTTTATAAATTAACCTTGTTACATCTCCCTGAGTTTCAAGCAGACAGTTGGTCCTATTATCTCTTGGTTTGGTTAGCTCAGTAAAGCTAAACTAAGGCAAGCAATTGCCCAGAGCACCTGTCTTGCAAAGACTTCTCATTGAGCTGAATTGGAAAGTCTGTGATTGGACAACCACAAAAAGTCTGGGCGGGGTTAGAAAGTTTGGCTTGCAAAGGCTGTAGACAAGGGAACTGCAGGTTTTAAAAGCTATTTTAAATATACCCCAATAAAAAAAAGGCATCATTAAAGGCATGTTTGTTTTCATTTGGGGTATATCTACTGAAGAGTAGTTTTTCTTTTTCTTTGTATTTGGTCAGTGGAGTGTCCCTTTAAGTCCTCCTCTAACGGCTGCCACTATGGCAGCCACTACAGGTGCTGTTGCTGCACTGACCATGTAAAACTTGTCATGTGATGCGGAAGCGTCAAAGTAAAACATTGATTAAAATAAATGACAAAATAACACATAAGGTGCTTGCCGCATTTGTGCATTAGGTCCCCAATACTCCTCATAGAGTTGGATATTACGAAGGATGCCATGCCTCCTCTGTGTTGTCACTGGGGGAGGAGAGGTGAGCACAGAGCAAAGAAAGGCTCAGAGCTGTAAAAAGTTAATTGAGTCTTGATTTTATCTCATTTTTATTGCACTGGGGGGACCTGCTTACAAGTAGCGAAAGGAACACTACAGCATTAGGAGAACAGATTTGTTTTCATAACTCTACAGTGTTCCTTTGAAATAGTCAATGCTTTCACCTTGCCATTGTAATTGCAGCATTTGTAAAGTAAATCAGAAAAAACTAAGATTCTATGAAAACATTTGATATTAAGAAAAGGCCAAGAATAAAATAGCCAATGACAGGGCAACTTTACATAACGGTGCACTTAGAAAGCCCTTCAAATTCATGAGCTTTGGTTCAGTCCTACGTGAAAAGTTACTGGTATGTATTTTTTTTAATTACAGTGGTTTGCTTGGAATCAGGCCCAAGAAAAAGTTGGGGGATAAATGTTTGCTTCGGAGCACCCTTGATTTCAAAAGCATTTTTTTTTTTTGTACGCTGTACATTCAGTCTGACAGCTGGAAAATGAACTCTATTTAACAGGATCAACAAACTACCACACTTATTTGCTGACTCGGTGCTCTCCTGCTGCTATGGTTGAAATTGATAACATAAAACATTTTTCTACAGAAAAAAAAGAAACCAGACCTCTAAGTGAAAATCTTTTAAACATACAATTTTCTCTCTCTCTCAGCCTCCTCTTACAATCCACAGAGATTTTATACACGATAAGCGTGTGGAAGAGTTCTTAAAGCGGCACTGTCAACCCCCCCATCCCCAAAACTGAGTATTTCATAAAGATTAGATCTTTATGAAATACCCATTTTGACTGTTTTGGAATTTCACAAAGTACGGACTAGTTTGTCTCTGTATATTTGTTCCGCCTGACACTTGTAGACACGTGGCGGAACTCACGCCTTCTAGAAGTGTCAATCCAGCATGCCATCATCAGTGACAGCTGCAGGGAATTGGCTCTATCTATGGATTATCTTGCAGTCTCGCGGGATTCTCTATAAACCTTAATTTTATACTATTCCTGTATGCAGCTCCTGGCGCTAAAGAGAACCCACAAGAAGATGGCCGCACTGGCATGGAACAGGTTCAGGTAAGTAGAACTCACCTTTATTTGTCCCGTCCCCCGCCTCCCAGAGCACTGGACCTCCAGCAGTAATGCCACCATTAGGAGTCTTTGCAAATTCTGCAAAGTCGGCGACAGTGGTGTTTTAATTAAATACCAAAATTTAGGGATGCAGAGGGGAATGGATGCTGTTACTTTTGCCCCAAAGGTCTACAGTGAGTGTTACTGGGTTACATCTAGAAACTAACTGTTTTATATCAAGCTCATTCATTGTTCTGTCATTGAAATTAATTTAAAAAAAAAAGATTACGGGATTAATTTACTAAACTGTAAACTGCAGCAAATTTGGAAACAAGTTAAAATTTCAGACTAAAATATATACATTTATTAAATATCGCCGACTCGCAATTTTTTTTCTTTATCATGAACTTGACCTAAATGTTGCAATTAGTCAATTCAATCGTTCACTGCTGTGAAAAAGACAAATAGTGAATGTTCTCTCCTTGTTTTTTTTAGTGCTATGTGAGAACACATTAGAAAGTAGACCTGTTTTTTGTTTTGTTTTTTATTTTAGAAAAGTTACCGGTAATTCAGTCAGTTTCATACCTGGGAACTTAACGTGATATATCTCGAGACACTGGGCCCTGGCATGAAGAATGGTATGTGATACAACACAAGAAAAATATATGCAAAGATAAATGGGTCTAGGATAGAAAAGAAGAAATAGGGCTGAAGTGGAAGAGATAAATATTGGACTGTGGTGGGACAGGGAGCTATATGGATCTTGGAACAAATCGGGAGAATCTTTGCAGGAAAGATCTTGGATCTTAGGCTCCTAGAAATACAATATATATTTTTATAAGAAATGTAGGCAAACAGAAATACAATATATTTTTTTTATAAGAAATGCACATGCATAAAACCTCCCTTCCTTTCTAACACTCTGTCTGACTGGATAGAACACATTTTCATGGCGCCTGACCTGTCGCTGTCACTGGAACCACCACTAGCACCTTTCTTGCTGGTGAGGTAGCTCAGTGGGCTAATGCATCATCAGTAGAATCTGTTCAACCCTTGGAGGTTGCAGGTTCAAATCCCAGCAGGGTTGACTCAGCCCCTTATCTTTCTGAGGTAGTAAAAATGAGTACCATTGAATTGGGTAATAGTAGCACTCCCTGGATGTTTGGCAAATGTAACATCCCCAAGACATACTTGAAAACCAGAGTAATCTGAATATACCTTTCCTGATTAAATACTTTGTTATCCTAGACTTTAGATCAAGCCAAGGACTAATTAAAAGTATTTAGAAGGGGAGGCGGAGCTAACTGAGGACCAGAGCGGACGCAACTCTCTGAGCTCCGAGCCCTATACTGCTGAAACCGTGCTAAAACAGGCTTTTTCAGCCAAAACTGACCCCATATCATACACGCAACGCAAAGGCAGATGATGGGCAGAAAAACTAAAAAGCCCCGAGCCGACAAGTGCCCGATCAGCAAAGATATAGGGGAACTGCTACGGAACACACAGCAGGCCGCATGGGCCAAGATGGCGCTCAGGGATGAGTTCTCGTGCTCATCCGACGAGGCCTCCATAGATCTCGAGGAGGGAGCCTCCTATGACCCACCGCAGAAAAGGGCAGATAAGCCCCTGCAAGCCGGGGAACCGGTGACGGCGGACTTGCTTAAAGCCATGTTTGCGGACCTGCGAAAAGACCTGGCCGCGGACAGGGCCCACTACAACACCGCCATAGAAGGCGTCAAGGCCAAAGCCACACAACTCGAAGCCACCTCCAATGTCCATGATGCCCGAATCACGCAGGTGGAGCAGTCACTGGCAGACCTCCAAGACAGGCAACTAGCTGCTGAAAATCGAGTAAACTCACTCGAAGACCAAAGACGACGATACAATTTAAAAGTTAGAGGCATACCGGAGACCGTAGGCCTCAAGGACTTACCCCACTTCATCAGACGCCTGTTTGAGGCTTTGATGTTGCCCAAACAGGCCAAGGCCCTAAAGCTAGACGGGATGTTCCGGCTCCCCAAGCCTGCACAGGTACCACAAACAACACCAGCGGACCTCATACTCCGCTTCCAAAACCTCCAGGACAAGAACACCTTCTCAGCCGCAATAAAAGGGAAAACCCCCTTAACCTTTGAAGGGGCCACGCTCCTAGTCTTTCCAGACGTGACAAAAAGTACCCTGTCCTGGAGGAAATCACTGCAGCCGCAGCTTCAACATCTCCGCACCAAAAACATCCCATACCGATGGGGCACCCCGCGAGCACTGCTCTTCTCCCATGGAGGGACTACCTACAAGGCACGGAGCCTACAAGAATTAGAAGCGCACCTGCGTTCTCTTAGTATTACCGCCAACCCGAATGGGGCAAGCGGGACTCTGCTTCACATCAACCCTGCAAATATTGCGGTCTTTACTCCAAGACCAACCCTGAACGCGATGCCGACCTGAACGCCAACGAGAAGACCGAGCCAGAGATGGTATACCCGCATGGATGTCCAACTGCTGTGCCGGACTGTTTGTTGCCCACCAGGCTTCTATGATAACTTTCTCTCGTTCCTCAGCTTTAATGTTTTTCTTCTTGTTTTATTTTAATGGTTTAAGTTTCTTAAATGCACTAACATAACCGCATGGCGCTGTTTCACCAGTAACTGTCGCCAAGTCCCCACCGACTAGATATCACACTACCTTGAAAATACTCGAGTACTAATCCGCTCATAACCCTCAGACCCAGTATCTCCCAATCGGCCCACACATACCTCCCCTACCACACCTCCGCAAGGGAACCACTATATGAACTTATCCACCAGCACCCGGTAGGGAACACAGTTACCTGCAGATAGGTGACTTTTTAACAATTTCTCTTTGGTTAGAGCTCAAGGTCCAAACTAGGTGACTACCTAATGCTCTATGGAGCAAGTAAACCACAGGAATGTAACTCACGGGGCCCCAATAAAATACTCAAATTAACACGCCAAGGAGCGGACAAAGATTAGGACCCACGGTCTCTCAATAGAGGTTTAACAGGACATCCAAAACTAGACCCGCTTTCACTATAACAGTACTCCGCCCGCACACCTCTGGCAATCAATATCATGCTTACACTGATGTCCATGTATGCCCCGCTACCTAGCTATGTTTATATTTACAAAAAAAAAAAAAAATGTGCAATGTTCCTCACCTGCTATGTGCTTGTTTTCAAATGTATACCACTTTTGGGCTCACACATGCTGTTTTAGCAGTGCAAGCCAATTTGTGATCTTTTATTTGCATAACAAAATAAAGAATAAAAAAAAAAAAAAAAGTATTTAGAAAATTGGGCAGACTAGATGGGCCGAATGGTTCTTATCTGCCATCACATTCTATGTTTCTTCAGTTACTTCTTATAGTGCACTTGTCCAGAGAGAATTATAGTAATTCATCCTAGGTATTGTCACAGAGGGCGGTATATTTCGTATAGCCATCCGGGCTCTTTCCATGTTTCCCTACACTTTCTAAACATTTTAGTTGCTACTTATTATCAGGTAGAGGATAAAGTGTATGAAAATAATTGTATATTTGGTTAACGTTATTATTTTTTGCCTAATCTTTTTAGAGTTGACTTTTTTGTTCCTATCACGGTTCCTAGGGTTAGATATCAACTCTTTCAGATACACTAAACTAAACAAAGAAAATCATTTACACATCTGACTTGATTCAAAGGGACATTGTAAGCGACATAACCATTACAGCTCACTGTCATTGGGTTTCGGTTCTGCTTTGTACATCATTCAAGTTGGACTAAATTGACACTGATAATATGGAAGTGTGAAATTCACATTACCAATGCAGCTACCATGGGGGCCGTCCTACAAACTGAGAAGAGCATCAGATTGTAAGCTTACGAGCAGGGCCCTCGACCTGTTGTATTGGTCTGTTCTAATTGTATTGTCTTTTTCCCAATTGTCCAGTGCTGCGGAATATGTTGACGCTTTATAAATACCACTAATAAATACATTTTAAAAATTTAAATATTGTATTCAATCATTCCTAACTGGCTTATTATCATACCACGAGATGACTCCAGGGCACTCTAGGCAACATAACTACTCCAGTAAGATGCAGTGGTTTTGTTGTTTAGTGTTTTTTTAACTACACACTGCCATCATGGCTGCCATTATGGCATTACAGCCCATACCAAGGTCAGGGGCCTGGATGAGTACCAGACCCACTTGGGCCCCTTTAACACTATGTGTTCTGGTTGTGTAGATCCCATTGAGCTGCTAGACTGGATGGATGGTCCCCTAACCAAACCTTTCAGAGGAGCCCTGGAAGGACGTAATTTAATGAAGCCCACGGAAATGGCAGCTAAAAACTTAATTTTGTTAAAGGATTTCAAGGTGTGTCTGTATATCTGAATTTCTCATGATATGCTAGGTATAGATCAAAACATGTACAGTTTATTGAAACAAACAAAAACAGAGTGAAACATAAACTATGGTTGGAGGCTACCTCTAACTCATATGAATACTTTAAATAAACAAATGATTCAATCATCTGACAGATATCTAAAGCAACTCTTAGTAACAATAGTAGCTCTGTGTGTACTGGTATATTATCACTGGACAGAAATATTTAAAGTATCTAGAAGTATCAAGTACCGGTGGGAAGTTAAGCAAAATCTCAGTCAGTTAAAAGGAGCTTTTACTTAGCGATAGAACCAGCTCAGACTTAGCATCCCAGATAGGTTCCCCAGGAACGTAATCTACAAGTATAAACCTGGCTACAAACTAGTGATCATTGTGGCTCTTGAATATAGAAATACTATGTGCTACATCTGTCTCAAATCAGAGTTTTAATCCCATAGGACAAAGACAAGAGTTAAGTGATTTCTTAGAATTTACCATTGTAGGTAACTAACAGCTGCAAAATGAGGCAGAAAATATCCAATGCCATAAAAGTGGAGTGGAATCATGCTGTTCTTTACTCTAATGAATTTCCATAAGAAAAGATGTAAAGGTCCTTTTTGTACCAAGTCTTTCCTCACGCTAATGACCCCTAGTAACATAAACATAATGAAAATTCCAGACCACTCATTAACTGACCGTAGTTGTCCCCGTTATTAAATAGCAAGGTACATGCGCAGGAATATATAATGGGATATTAACATGGCAACATAATATTTGCATCTTAACATAATGAATAAATTGCATTAAATATTTAGGGGTCAGTCCTAAACTTGAGTACCTCAATCTATTGGGAGTCTATCTTTAAACTTGTTTTGGAAAAACTATTTTTGGTGCTATTTTAAGCCCACAGTTTAGGAAAACATCTTGAATATTTGTGATTTATATTAGTTATCCTTGGTCAGCATTTAAATTACTATTATATTTTTATTATTTTCATTTCTGCTTTTTTTTAACTTGTAACCTCACCCCCATTAACTTTTAATTTTATTAAGACAAGCAGCTAGAATTTAGAAGTTTTTATAATATAACACACTTTTCCATCAACAGATTTATTTTTCTTCTCTGTCTTTGTTTTTTTGTTTTTTACAAGTATGCATTAAGGAATTCTTCCCGTGATAAAAAAAAATATTTACACAGATACAAAGAACTGACGTCAGACTATAAACCAACATCTCCTACTGAGATCGTTATAGCAGTCAATGGCTTGTAACGTACACAAGGAGGTCTCAGTGCCACCTCCCTCTTCCTCCCACGACACTAAAATCTTTTTTTTTTCCACATTCATTTATACCACAGAACATCGAAAGCTAGAAAAATATCAGGGCAGACGAGGAATGCCAAATCAGTGACAGGATAGAATTGTATTTTCGTGATCACGTTTCCACATAGCTTTTCAAGAACATTTAAATAATCCGAAGTCTGGGTTGTTACAAAAACACACATTTTTGGACTTTACAAAATCTGTAATGCTTTAAATTGGGTCTTTTAGTTTTTGGGTAACAAACCTTACCCATTCATTATGTTGGCCTTGCATATTCTCTGTCAACAAAATTAATCTGTTTTTCCTCATAACTCAAAACATAATAAACATTTGTTACTCCTTTAGCAGTAATCCTAATGTTACAGCAAAAATATCACTCTCTGGCTGTTTATTGGATTCCAGGCACCAAAACAACTTTAGCTTAACGAAGCAGTTTTGGTGTAAAGATCATGCCCCTGTAGTTTTACTGCTCAATTCTCTGCCATTTGGGAGTTAAATTACATTGTTTATGCATCCCTAGAAACACCTCCCTGCATGTGACTTTCACAACTTTCCTAAACACTTCTGGTAAAGAGAGATCTAATGTACAAACTTCCTTATTGCATATTCTGCTTAATATAGATTTTTTTTAATTTTTTATCTCCAGCTCTGTTAATAGCCTTCCAGACCACGCAGAGCCTCCTGAGTGTTATTACATTTTAATTTACAGAGCAGGTGATGGAATCTTCTAAAGCAAGTTAACATCTGATGCCTGGGAAGGTGTGGCTATGGCTACATAAACAGAAACAAGAATGATTTGACTCTTACATGGCAGAGAACTGAGCAGTGCAACTGCAAGGGCATGATCGATACACAAAAACTGCTTCATTAAGTGAACATTGTTTTAGTGCCTACACTTTCTACACTTAGAAACATAGTGCTTTACTTACTAGATGTCTTTAAAATGAGTTACGTTAAAGGATCACTATAGGGTCAGGAACACAAACATGTATTCTTGACCCTATAGTGTTAAAACCACCATCTAGCCCCCTTGGGCCCCTCATGCCTCCATAAATATAGTAAAAATCTTACTGTATTCAAGCCTGAAGCTATAGATCTGCATGCTGTTAGACGCAGAAAAAACAAGCTGTGTGCTGACATCATCAGAAGTGGTAGCCTGATCCAATCACAATGCTTCCCCATAGGATTGGCTGAGGCAGATCAGGGGCAGAGCCAGCATGATTCAAACACAGCCCTGGCCAATCAGCATCTCCTTATAGAGATGAATTGAATCAATGAATCTCTATGAGGAAAGTTCAGTGTCTGCATGCAGAGGGAGGAGACACTGAATGTTTAGATGCATTTTAGGCAGCCATGACCCAGGAAGGATCTCTAACAGCCATCTAAGGAGTGGCCAGTGAAGTTATCACTAGGCTGTAATGTAAGCACTGCATTTTCTCTGAAAAGACAGTGTTTACAGCAAAAAGCCTGAAGGTAATGATTCTACTCCCCAGAACAAATTCAATAAGCTGTAGTTGTTCTGGTGACTATAGTGTCCCTTTAAGTAACTTACATAAGTAAGTAAAATAAAAACTGTGTGCTATTCACTAGCACAGCTTGAGATTTTGAAAAATGTTGTATCTAGGCATCTCATGTTTAAAGGGGCACTGTAGACAATGTAGCTGATTCATCTCATTGAAATGTTTATAATTATTATTATTATATTTATATAGCGCCAACAAATTCCGTAGCGCTTTACAATGGGTGGACTAACAAACATGTAATTGTAACCAGACAAGTTTGACACACAGAAACAGAAGGGTTGAGGGCCCTGCTCAATGAGCTTACATGATAGAGGGAGTGGGGTAAAGTGACACAAAAGGTAAAGGAAGTATTAGAGAAGTAGATTGGCAGAATAGTATTCAATGAAGACTTAGTGTGGGGTTTTTTGGAGGCATTAACAGTTTAATTGATATGCTTTTGTGAAAAAGTGAGTTTTTAATGATTTTTTTTAAGGAGTGGAGACTGGGTGAGCGTATAACGGAAAAGGGAAGGGAGTTCCACAGAAATGGTGGAGCCCTAGAGAAGACTTGGCTACGAACATCAGAGGTGGGAGTACGAACAGATGATTGAGGCAGGTCTTCAGCAGAGCGTAGGGGAGGAGAGATAGGTGGGAGTAGCATTATGTAGAGATTTGAAAGCAAGAACCAGAATTTTATATTGAGCCGTTGCAGGGACTGACAGAGGGGTGTGGAATGGGAGGTGAGGACGGACAGGAAGATGAGCCTCGCCGCCGCATTCATTATAGACTGCAATAGGGCAAGTTGGGAGCCCGTAAGACCACTGAGAAGCGGATTGCAGTAGTCAAGGCAAGAGAGGACAGTGGCATGGACCAGCACCTTAGCAGGAGACAGGAAACAGGAGAAGCAACACTTGAGGGAGGAAAGACCAGAAATTCGGTTTTGGACAAGTTGAGCTTAAGGAAATGAGCAGCCGTCAAGTTAGAAATAGCAAAGAGGCAGTCAGAGACACTAGTCAAGAGGGGTGGGGAGAAATCAGGGTAGGACAGATAGATTTGCATGTCATCTGCATAGAAGTGATATTGGAAGCCAAAGGACCTTATGAGTTTACAAAGGGAGGCAGTAAAGATCAAGAACAGTAGGGACTAAGGATTGAACCTTGGGGGGCACCAACAGAGAGAGGCTGTGAGGAAGAGCCAGAGCCAGAGCAAGAAATGCTAAAAGAGCACTGGGTGAGGTAGGAGGAGTACCAGGAGAGAGCAATTTCGTAGACCGAGATTACAGGGGATGAGAAGAAGCTGTTGATTATCAACAGTATCAAAAGGTCAAGGAGAATTAGGATAGAGTAGTGACCATGAGATTTTGCAGCGAGTAGATTGTTTGATACTTTGATAAGAGACGTTTCCACAGAGTGCTTGGCGCGGAAACCAGACTGAAGTAGGTCGAGCAGAGAATTGGATTTGAGAAAGTCTGTCAATCTCACATACACAAGTATTTCAAGGATCTTGGATGCAAATGGCAGTAGCGAGATAGGGCGGTAGTTGGACGGGGAGCTAGGGTCAAGGTTGGGCTTTTTTAAAATCGGGGTTACAGTTGCATGTTTGAAGGGTAATGGAAATATGCCAGAGGAGAGGGAAATATTGAGAATTTTAGTGAGAGGCAAAGCAAGAGAAGGAGAAAGTGTACGAATGATATGCGAGGGAATAGGATCAAGTTAGCAGGTGGTGGGAGCAGATCAGAAACCTCTTTCACTGTAGCGGGTGCGAATGAGCATAGAACAGCAGAGGGAGTGAGGTTGGGGGTAGTATTGTAAGTGGAAGGAGAGAGATCTCTTCCCTGATTGTAGAGATCTTGTCAGTGAAGTGAGTTGCAAAGTTTGTGGCGGTTAAGTCGGTAGGAGGAGCAACAGGGCAAAGAAAAGAGTTAAAAATGTGGAATAGTCATTTGGGTTCGCAGGACAGTGTGGTTATCAGGGTTTTGAAGTCATTTACTTTTGCAGAGGAAAAAGCCAAGGTGTAATACCGCAGCATAAATTTAAAGTGGAGAAAGTCAGATGCGGAGTGAGACTTCCTCCAGCAGCATTCAGCAGTTCTGCAAGATATTTGGAGGTATCGAGTCAGCTTGGTCTGGAGTCCCCTGGCACCATGCTGTTGTTCATTGTTAAACTGTATTTAATGGATTAATGCTAAATGAGAGTTCCCAGCAGCTCATCTACTCTTGCTGCTTGGAATAATGTGGAAGCAATATCCTGAGCTGCAATGGGTGGCCTTAATTAGCAGAGATTATCAGCTGACTGCTATCAGCCTATCACAGTTCCCATTGCGGGGATAAATCACTAGAAGGAAGTAGGTAATCCCTGCTTTAGCAACACCTCTAGTTGAGGCGGGCTATGAGTTGCCAGGGACCCTCAGTCAGTGTTAAAGGGACACTATAGGCACCCAGACCACTTAAGCTCATTGAAGTGGTCTGGGTGCATATTCCTAGGTCCCTTAACCCTAAAAAGGTAATTATTGTAGTTTTTAATAAACTGCAATAATTACCTTTATGGGTTAACTACACCTCTAGTGGCTGTCAACCAGACAGCCACTTAAGGAACTTCCGGGTCGTTAGGCAACTTTTGGTTGCATGAGGACATCCAATGTCACCCATAATCACATAGGAAAGCATTGTATAATATTTTCCTATGGGGCTTTTATAACACAAGTGCTGCCATTGGCACGGATGCGCATGAGATCTCTCCTGCTGGCTGACGTTGGCAGGGAGGGAGCGAAGGTGGAGCCCTAGCCAGCACTGAGTGACATCAGCACTGGACTCAGGAAAGTGACACAAAGGGGTTTTTATCCTCTTCTGCACCATGGGGAGGGGGAGGAGGCAGGGATGGGGGAGCTATAGAGAGTTTTTTGTTTTCCAGGCACTATAGTGTTCCTTTAAACTGCTCAAAAATGGTTTGTCACTGAATGGAGGGAAAGCAACAGGGGACCCAGCACTATTAAGATGAAATTGTTATAGTACCTACAGTATCCCTTTAAGGACAGTGTTGGCCATAATCTGATAAATTTGTAGATAAGATTAACGGACATGTAGTCTACAATGTTAATATAAAACATGCCACCAAATGTTGCCAATAAAATCAAACTCACATCACATCAATCAAAATACAGTAATAAAAACCCAGGTTAGTGAGTTACACCTTACCTGGATTCAGTAAGATAAATATAGGGCTTAGAAGCAGAGATTATAGGGCAGAGAGGAAAGGAGTAAGGAACAAGGGTCCTGGGGGGAAAAGTGTGTGAACTCACCCAAGATCCCCCCTCCACCCCTCATCCCACCTAAAAAGTGTCTCATGA
>OW240913.1:317706402-317717517 GCA_933207985.1 Pelobates cultripes | reverse complement strand
ACATATCTCATCCACTTTACATATTATACATCCACTATACACACCACATTCACTACACACACACTTCATCCTTGTGGGTAGACTCGGGGGCAAGCCCTGTCGACAGTCTCATGGGCGGGTCCCAGGGGCCCAGAAATTGAGCTGTGTCACGGGCCCCAAAATATCTGATGGCAGCCCTGTGTACCCGTATTTGTACATTGTAAGCTATGACATCCATTGATATTTGGCATTGAGCCTCTGATGTAATTTTAAGGAAATTATATATGTTTTGGTTCACCGGGTTCACCGGGTTCGCCGGGTTCACGAACATTTGCGGAAGTTCGCGTTCGCGGTTCGCGAACCAAAAATTTCATGTTCGCGACATCACTACTGAATTGTTAAGTCATCTATGAATATGGGGACATAAAAATCTGTGAGGTTAAGTGAAGGCTATGTTGTTGTGGGCCATCTCTCAAGTTACGATGGTTGGGGTTATACGCGTTGTGCTGGCCATAAAGGTTAACTTAGCATGGGGGGGGGAACAACAACATTGTGTGGGTGACAGTCGGGTAACTTTTGGTGCGTTCTGTCCCTCCGGAGAGATCCGCATAGAAGGCTAGTGACATCCCGCTAGGAGCTGTATGACGACTGCCCTCTAATGACGGCTAGTAACGCTGATTTATCCTTATGGCTTTGAAACTGGCTGCGAGTGGTACTTTGGCAGGTTTCTGAATATTTCCTCTAGAGACACTGCCTTTGCATGTTTCGGGGGTTAACAAGGCCGACAGGAGGCATCGGGCGAAGTGTGGGAGTTCAACCATCGGTACATTCTCCGAGATCTTCCTGATTTTCATGTTCTTCTGCCTTCTCCTATCCTTCTGGGCGTCGAATCTGTGTCCATAGGTTAGATTCCGTTGCTGCTGCTCTTTCTCCACCTGTTGCAGCTCCGTGATATTTTGAGTGTGCTCTTGCGAGGTACCTTCCACTACAACAAGGCGGCCGGTCAGGGCCGGCAGGTCCTCTCTTATCATGGTAACGTCCGCCGATATTTTCTTGTAGAGGTCGGCCATGGGCTCCTTGATAGCCGCCAGTGTCGCTGGTGCGGCGTCTGTTCCCCGGGTTGTGGTGCCGGACGGACTGTTGCTGGCAACACCGGTGTGGGTGTGAGGTCTCCCTCTGCTTCATCCGACATCCCATCTGAGAAGTCAGAGCAGCCGCCATGGAGGGCCACCATCTTGGGCTCGTAGGCATCATGGGCCTGCCGCCACAAATCACCAATGCTCATACCCTGCCAGGGTCTGCCAGGTTCTAGTTTTTTTGTTTTCCAGCCCATAGGGTAGGTGTTGTGGTCTCCCAGTGTTTCTTTTGCGTGTGGATTGGCAAATTTATGTGGTTTTTCTCCTCCGATACTCCAGAGCTCAGAGGCCATGCGACTGTCTGCTTCATGTTGCATATTTAAAGCAAGTAATATAATGTCTTTGCAGTGGAATGTAAAATTATATCTCAGACTAAACAAAAACAGCCCCAAGATAATGGCATCAGTTAATAAGCCCAATATCACGCAATATACATGAGACTAGCAGTTGCGCGCTGAGTAAGCGTTGGCTTACTCAGTAAAATAATATTTCATTTGGTATTCTATAAAACGTGCAATGTGGATTAAATGCTGTTGTGCTCTTTCCAAAATACGCACAGCATTTATTTAAATTTCAACTAGAGACTTAATAAATTATGGCCCTAAACAAATATTACTCAGCCAATGCTGCCAGCGAGTCAGAATTAACAGATTTACATCCACAAATAGGAGGTCGGAGGAATATAATCTCTCTATATAAAATATCCATAACTATAGAATGGGCCACTACGATACAAGTTTATTTTAATGCTCCTCTTGTAATTATTTGTCTCAGCTGGGTTGCAGCTTCGTATTAGTGTTGTTGCCCACATCATTGGTCTGTGAAAGAGTTTGGGATTTTCCATCATTGCTTTACCCCCTGTTCCATGCTGTGCAGTAAGATACCAGGTAGTCTCTATTAATGCTCTACCTGAGTGAGTAGTGACATCATCAAGGTGTTCAGTGACACGGTCAGGTAAGCTCTGCTAGTTTAAAGGGACACTATAGTCACCTGAACAACTTTAGCTTAATGAAGCAGTTTTGGTGTATAGAACATGCCCCTGCAGCCTCACTGCTCAATCCTCTGCCATTTAGGAGTTAAATCACTTTGTTTATGAACCCTAGTCATACCTCCCTGCATGTGACTTGCACAGCCTTCCATAAACACTTCCTGTAAAGAGAGCCCTATTTAGGCTTTCTTTATTGCACGTTCTGTTTAATTAAGATTTTCTTATCCCCTGCTATGTTCATAGCTTGCTAGACCCTGCAAGAGCCTCCTGTATGTGATTAAAGTTCAATTTAGAGATTGAGATACAATTATTTAAGGTAAATTACATCTGTTTGAAAGTGAAACCAGTTTTTTGTTTTTTCTCATGCAGGTTCTGTCAATCATAGCCAGGGGAGGTGTGGCTAGGGTTGCATAAACAGAAACAAAGTGATTTAACTCCTAAATGACAGTGAATTGAGCAGTGAAATTGCAGGGGAATGATCTATACACTAAAACTGCTTTATTTAGCTAAAGTAATTTAGGTGACTATAGTGTTCCTTTAACTGTTCAATAGTGCCATGTAAGCGCCACCTCTCTTTATCTCTACCAAAGATTATCTGCAGCTCACCAGAAATACTTTAATAATTAACACACACTATACATGGGTTGTACATGATACATCACACATTCACACAACTTCAATACATTATGGGTTCTGTAAGGCTGACTTGTTGGCACCTTATATATTCTGTAACGCTGGACTCACAATGTCACTGACAATAGTTGTTTGGCCATATTGTGTTATTTAAACTGAATAAATAAGATTGTATTTCATGTCACTCTACACATCCTTTCATACCTATTGTGCAGCGCTGGGGAATTTGTTGGTGCTTTAAAAATAATATATACAATAATAAAAATAATATAAGTCCAAGCAGAGAGCACAGAGGCTGTATGTATGTTCCTAACTAACCCTTACTCAGCCACAGGTGTCATTTTCCCAGATGTGGATCACTGGGCTAACAGAAGTCAGTGAGTACACACCTTATGGAAAATCTAGTGCCTCTCCAGCAATTGTTTATGGGATAAGTTGTATTTTTTCCAAAAAGCAGTTATTATTACTGGCATTTATATAGCGCCAACTTATTCCGCAGCGCATTACAATATTATAAGAGGGGGATATGTAAGAATAAATGAGACAATTACAAAATGCTACAGGAACAATAGGCTGGACTCACAATGTCACTGACAATAGTTGTTTGGCCATATTGTGTTATTTAAACTGAATAAATAAGATTGTATTTCATGTCACTCTACACATCCTTTCATACCTATTGTGCAGCGCTGGGGAATTTGTTGGTGCTTTAAAAATAATATATACAATAATAAAAATAATATAAGTCCAAGCAGAGAGCACAGAGGCTGTATGTATGTTCCTAACTAACCCTTACTCAGCCACAGGTGTCATTTTCCCAGATGTGGATCACTGGGCTAACAGAAGTCAGTGAGTACACACCTTATGGAAAATCTAGTGCCTCTCCAGCAATTGTTTATGGGATAAGTTGTATTTTTTCCAAAAAGCAGTTATTATTACTGGCATTTATATAGCGCCAACTTATTCCGCAGCGCATTACAATATTATAAGAGGGGGATATGTAAGAATAAATGAGACAATTACAAAATGCTACAGGAACAATAGGCTGACGATGACCCTGCTCAAACGAGCTTACAGTCTGGAGGAGGTGAGGTATAAAGACACGATGGGAATCACATAGAGCTGGTCTGTAACAAAGAGCGCCCATACTGCGCACACAGGAGAATAAAAATGAATATATCAGGCTGGCCAGCGGCTATAATGACAGCTCGAGTGGCTCGCTGTTTTAAGATCCTCTCAGAGATGATGAAAGGCTGATGAAGCTCCAATACACATCTAACTTTGCAGTAATGAAAACTAGTGATGGTGCGTAGTGACACTTTAAATCTGTGTCAAAGTGCTAAACATAGAGCAAATAGGAAGAATCCAATGGAATGTGGCTGCTGGTTCTTCTAAATGTAGCAATTTGGTCCATTTGTATTTAAGCTGTGGACTTGTTCCAGGGTTATAAATACTACACACCATAACCTGCTAATTTGTACAGTAATTTCTGCAGCCAGTGTCGTTGTGTAGTTATACACTATAATCAACAAAAATCCCAGGTTTGGCTTGGCAGCATACTTATGATTGTGAGAGAGGTTTGGTAGAGGGGCAGCCAGGGGTAAAAGTGCAGAGTTGCTGGAAAGATGAGCCTGCTAAAATGACACCCCCTCCTCACTCCCCCTCCTCTATCCCACCTCCCTGTTCTTCCTCCTCTGCATCTTCCCCAAGCCAGTTCTCACTCTCATGAGCAGGGAGGGGTCCCAAGCAAAGGATGAGGAGGCAGATAGGGATTCAATGAAACAGGAGGGGACATTCAGTACCATAACTGGAGGTTATCTCCATCTGTGTGTCTGCTCTCTGTCTCCACTGAATACCTTGTCTCTATCCAGTAAAATAACAGCATGAAACCCCAGTGATCAGGAAATCTCATGTCAGGTAAGAGTAATAAGAGATGGGAGTAAATATGATCAGTTACATATATTGCATGTATGTATGTATGTATGTATTAATCTGTCTGTCTGACATTCTATCTGTCTCTACCACCCATTCACCCAGGGGATAGATGAATGGTTATTCACATACTTTGCGTTATATAATTTCTATTTCTACCATCCATTCGGTCACCCAGGGGATAGATGAATGGTTATTCACATACTTTGCGTTATATAATTTCTATTTCTACCATCCATTCGGTCACCCAGGGGATAGATGAATGGTTATTCACATACTTTGCGTTATATAATTTCTATTTCTACCATACATTCGGTCACCCAGGGGATAGATGAATGGTTATTCACATACTTTGCGTTATATAATTTCTATTTCTACCATCCATTCGGTCACCCAGGGGATAGATGAATGGTTATTCACATACTTTGCGTTATATAATTTCTATTTTATTCCATGAGTCTAACATTCTTCACTTTATTAACGTAAAACGATACTCTGTGTCAGGCTAAAGCCATCTGATGAATTGCATACTTTACGAAAATATAGAACGTGCTAGGTGACATTGTGAACATATTTTGTGGTAAAACATATTTTCTTTTTATTTATTACTAAGTCTCAAAGGTTTTTAAAAAAAGAGTAAAAAAAAGACATTGGGATTTATTCACTAAACAGCACGTTTCTAAATGTGGGCTAAAACAGATAAACTGGAGAATAATCTTTGATTCAGCAAAGTTGAAGGCGTTTTTCTGTGGCTTTTCTAAATTTTGCAGGTTGGTTTCATGACACAGTGTGAACAGATCCAAACTACCTTTCTCTATTCTCTCTCTTTTAATTCCACAAACCATGTATAGCTGCACTCCTGCACAGACATACAGCAGGGATTTACTCACTAAACCAGGAATTGTGGAGAGAGATTATACCAGCACTCTGCTCCCCGTTTTATCATCTGACAAAGTATTTTACAGTCTGATTGTTTTAGAGTATTTAAAGAGACGGCCTGCGGGTGCCCCAGTGGGCGCGTTCCGTGTGCCCCATTGTAATGTATTTGGTTACTTCATGCAGTTTATATATCTTGTTCTTAACTTAGAAATACATGAGAAACTATTTCTTGTTTTGTTAAAATCTGCGTTTTTTTTAACTCTTTGTGTGCCAGGGATGTGGATGCATTATTTTGCTATTTTCTATGATAATAGAGGGGATATTAAATTATGATTTGACAAATTTTTCCGTCCATGTAGAATATATAGCCTACTCGATGTAATACTTATTACCCCATATAATGCACCTTAACTACCTCATATAATGCAACTCACCAACTATCCCATATAATGCAACCTACCAACTACCCTTTATATAATGCAAACTAAAAACTACCTCATATAATGCAACTTACCAACTACCCTTAAAATAATGCAACCTACCAACTACCTCATATAATGCAACTTAACTACTACCCTTTATATAATGCACCTTACCAATTACCCCATATAATGCACATTACCAAGTACCCCGTTTAATGCACCTAACTACCCCATGTAATGCACCTTACCAACTACCCCATATAATGCACCTTACCAACTACTCCATATAATGCACCTAACTACCCCATATAATGCACCTTACCAACTACTCCATACAATGCAACTTACCAACTACTCCATATAATGCACCTTACCAACTGTCCCATATAATGCAACTTACCAATTACCCTTGATATAATGCAACTTACCAACTACCCCATATAATGCACCTTACCAACTACCCCATATAATGCAACTTAACTACCCCATATAATGGAACCTACCAACTACCCCATATAATGCAACTTAACTACTCCATATAATGGAACCTACCAACTACCTCATATAATGCAACTTACCAACTACCCTTTATATAATGCACATTACCAAGTACCCCATTTAATGCACCTAACTACCCCATATAATGCAACCTACCAACTACCTCATATAATGCAACTTAACAACTACCCTTTATATAATGCACCTTACCAACTACCCCATATAATGCACGTTACCAAGTACCCCATTTAATGCACCTAACTACCCTATATAATGCAACTTACCAACTACCCCATATAATGCACCTTACCAACTACCCCATATAATGCAACTTAACTACCCCATATAATGGAACCTACCAACTACCCCATATAATGCAACTTAACTACTCCATATAATGGAACCTACCAACTACCTCATATAATGCAACTTACCAACTACCCTTTATATAATGCACATTACCAAGTACCCCATTTAATGCACCTAACTACCCCATTTAATGCACCTAACTACCCCATATAATGCAACCTACCAACTACCTCATATAATGCAACTTAACAACTACCCTTTATATAATGCACCTTACCAACTACCCCATATAATGCACGTTACCAAGTACCCCATTTAATGCACCTAACTACCCTATATAATGCAACTTACCAACTACCCCATATAATGCACCTTACCAACTACCCCATTTAATGCAACTTTCCAACTACCCCATATAATTCACCTAACTACCCCATATAATGCACCTTACCAACTACCCCATTTAATGCAACTTACCAACTGCCCCATTTAATGCAACTTACCAACTGCCCTTTATATAATGCACCTTCCTAACTACCCCATATAATGCACCTAACTACCCCATATAATGCACCTTACCAACTACCTCATATAATGCAACTTACCAACTATCTCATATATTGCAACTTACCAACTACTCCATATAATGCACCTTACCAACTACCCCATTTAATGCAACTCACCAACTACCCTTTATATAATGCAACTTACCAACTACTCCATATAATGCACCTAACTACCCCATATAATGCACCTTACCAACTGTCCCATATAATGCAACTTACCAATTACCCTTGATATAATGCAACTTACCAACTACTCCATATAATGCACCTTACCAACTGTCCCATATAATGCAACTTACCAATTACCCTTGATATAATGCAACTTACCAACTACCCCATATAATGCACTTTACCAACTGTCCCATATAATGCAACTTACCAATTACCCTTTATATAATGTAACTTACCAACTACTCCATATAATGCAACTTACCAACTACCCCATATAATGCACCTTACCAACTACCCCATTTAATGCACCTAACTACCCCATGTAATTCACCTAACTACCCCATATAATGCACCTTACCAGCTACCTCATATAATGCAACTTACCAACTACCCCATTTAATGCAACTTACCAACTGCCCTTTATATAATGCACCTTACGAACTACCCCATATAATGCACCTTCCTAACTACCCCATATAATGCACCTAACTACCCCATATAATGCACCTTACCAACTACTCCATATAATGCACCTTACCAACTACCCCATTTAATGCAACTCACCAACTACCCTTTATATAATGCAACTTACCAACTACCCCATATAATGCACCTTACCAACTCCCCATTATATAATGCAACCTACCAAATACCTCATATAATGCAACTTACCAACTACCCTTTCAACAATGCAACCTACCAAATACCTCATATAATGCAACTTACCAACTACCTCATATAATGCAACTTACCAACCACCCCATATAATGCACCTTACCAACGACCCCATTTAATGCAACTTTCCAACTACCCCATATAATGCACCTTACCAACTCCCCATTATATAATGCAACCTACCAAATACCTCATATAATGCAACTTACCAACTACCCTTTCAATAATGCAACCTACCAAATACCTCATATAATGCAACTTACCAACTACCTCATATAATGCAACTTACCAACTACCCCATATAATGCACCTTACCAACGACCCCATTTAATGCAACTTTCCAACTACCCCATATAATGCACCTTACCAACTACCCCATTTAATGCAACTCACCAACTACCCTTTATATAATGCAACTTACCAACTACCCCATATAATGCACCTTACCAACTACCCCATATAATGCAACTTAACTACCCCATATAATGCAACCTACCAAATACCTCATATAATGCAACTTACCAACTACCTCATATAATGCAACTTACCAACTCCCCATTATATAATGCAACCTACCAAATACCTCATATAATGCAACTTACCAACTACCCTTTCAATAATGCAACCTACCAAATACCTCATATAATGCAACTTACCAACTACCCTTTATATAATGCAACTTACCAACTACCTCATATAATGCAACTTACCAACCACCCTTTATATAATGCAACTTACCAACTACCCCATATAATGCACCTTACCAACTACCCCATTTAATGCAACTTTCCAACTACCCCATATAATGCACCTTACCAACTACCTCATATAATGCAACTTACCAACTATCCCATATAATGCACCTAACTACCCCATATAATGCACCTTACCAACTGCCCCATTTAATGCAACTTACCAACTGCCCTTTATATAATGCACCTTACGAACTACCCCATATAATGCACCTAACTACCCCATATAATGCACCTTACCAACTACCTCATATAATGCAACTTACCAACTATCTCATATATTGCAACTTACCAACTACTCCATATAATGCACCTTACCAACTACCCCATTTAATGCAACTCACCAACTACCCTTTATATAATGCAACTTACCAACTACTCCATATAATGCACCTAACTACCCCATATAATGCACCTTACCAACTACCCCATATAATGCACCTTACCAACTACCCCATATAATGCACCTAACTACCCCATATAATGCACCTTACCAACTACTGCATACAATGCAACTTACCAACTACTCCATATAATGCACTTTACCAACTGTCCCATATAATGCAACTTACCAATTACCCTTTATATAATGCAACTTACCAACTACTCCATATAATGCAACTTACCAACTACCCCATATAATGCACCTTACCAACTACCCCATTTAATGCACCTAACTACCCCATGTAATTCACCTAACTACCCCATATAATGCACCTTACCAGCTACCTCATATAATGCAACTTACCAACTACCCCATTTAATGCAACTTACCAACTGCCCTTTATATAATGCACCTTACGAACTACCCCATATAATGCACCTTCCTAACTACCCCATATAATGCACCTAACTACCCCATATAATGCACCTTACCAACTACCTCATATAATGCACCTTACCAACTACCTCATATAATGCAACTTACCAACTATCTCATATATTGCAACTTACCAACTACTCCATATAATGCACCTTACCAACTACCCCATTTAATGCAACTCACCAACTACCCTTTATATAATGCAACTTACCAACTACCCCATATAATGCACCTTACCAACTACCCCATATAATGCAACTTAACTACCCCATATAATGCAACCTACCAAATACCTCATATAATGCAACTTACCAACTACCTCATATAATGCAACTTACCAACTCCCCATTATATAATGCAACCTACCAAATACCTCATATAATGCAACTTACCAACTACCCTTTCAATAATGCAACCTACCAAATACCTCATATAATGCAACTTACCAACTACCCTTTATATAATGCAACTTACCAACTACCTCATATAATGCAACTTACCAACCACCCTATATATAATGCAACTTACCAACTACCCCATATAATGCACCCTACCAACTACCTCATATAATGCAACTTACTAACCATCCCATATAATGCACCTAACTACCCCATATAATGCACCTTACCAACTGCCCCATTTAATGCAACTTACCAACTGCCCTTTATATAATGCACCTTACGAACTACCCCATATAATGCACCTTCCTAACTACCCCATATAATGCACCTAACTACCCCATATAATGCACCTTACCAACTACCTCATATAATGCACCTTACCAACTACCTCATATAATGCAACTTACCAACTATCTCATATATTGCAACTTACCAACTACTCCATATAATGCACCTTACCAACTACCCCATTTAATGCAACTCACCAACTACCCTTTATATAATGCACCTTACCAACTACTCCATATAATGCACCTAACTACCCCATATAATGCACCTTACCAACTGTCCCATATAATGCAACTTACCAATTACCCTTGATATAATGCAACTTACCAACTACCCCATATAATGCACCTTACCAACTGTCCCATATAATGCACCTTACCAACTACCTCATATAATGCAACTTACCAACTATCCCATATAATGCACCTAACTACCCCATATAATGCACCTTACCAACTGCCCCATTTAATGCAACTTACCAACTGCCCTTTATATAATGCACCTTACGAACTACCCCATATAATGCACCTTCCTAACTACCCCATATAATGCACCTAACTACCCCATATAATGCACCTTACCAACTACCTCATATAATGCAACTTACCAACTATCTCATATATTGCAACTTACCAACTACTCCATATAATGCACCTTACCAAC
>OW240913.1:317656685-317706302 GCA_933207985.1 Pelobates cultripes | reverse complement strand
GCTCAGGCACCTTTTTGACTGTATATGTGTGTATTGGATGTGTGTGATATTTGTGCAGGGTTTGTTGGAGTGTGATGGTTATTTAATATAGATAAAAATATGTATGTAGGCACATGTGTGAATGCAGGTGTGCATTTTTACAGAGTCACATGCACACAGTCCCACAGTCAGATGCAGACAGTTCCAGGCATATAGTCCCACATACACTTACGGGTATATAGTCACACATACAGTTACAGGTATATAGTCAAACACACAGTTACATATACAGTTACAGATATATAGTCACACATACAGTTACGCACATACAGTTACAGGTATATGGATAGTCACACAAAGTTACACACATAGTCACACATACAGTTACAGGTATATAGATAGTCACACATACAGTTACACACATAGTCACACATACAGTTACATGTATATAGTCATACATACAATTACATGTATATAGTCAAACACACAGTTACACACATATAGTTACAGGTATATAGTCATACACACAATTACAGGCACTCACATACATGTACAGGCAGACAATCACACACAGTTAAATGTTGCCACACAGACACAAACACAAAGTTATAGGTAGTCAGTCATACAAACACACGTACAGGCAGTCACAGGTAGTCATTCGTACACACACTGTTACAGTCGTAGAAACCGTTACAGACAGTTGTACCCACACTATTACAGACTGTCACACAGTTACAAGCAGACAGCCACACACAGTTACAGGCAGACACACACACACTTACAGGCAGACAGAAACATACACACAGTTACTGGCAGACAATCACAGTGTCCCTTCCCCACCATCTACTCCTATAGTGCCCCTGCTCCCTACCTACCACAGTGCCCTTGCTCCCTATCTAGAGACAGCCACACACAGACAGACAGTTACAGTCTGTACAGGCAGACAGTTACCTCTTTACATTATGGGCTGGAGGGGCAAACAAGGGCACTGTAGCAGTAGATAGGGAGCAGGGGAATTGTAGTAGATGGGAGGAGCAAGGGCACTGTGGTAGACAGGGAGCAGGGGCACTGTGGTAGATAGGAAGAAGCAGTGGCATACACAGAATCCATGTGGCATACACAGGATCTATGGCATACACAGGATCTATGGGCTCCCCCCCCCCCATGTTAAGTTGCATTATATAAAGGGTAGTTAGTAAGGTGCATTATATGGGGTAGTTGGTAAGGTGCATTATACGGGGTAGTTGGTAAGTTGCATTATATAAAGGGTAGTTGGTGAGTTGCATTAAATGGGGTAGTTGGCAAGGTGCATTATATGGAGAAGTTGGTAAGGTGCATTATATGGAGTAGTTGGTAAGTTGCATTAAATGGGGTAGTTGGTGAGTTGCATTAAATGGGGTAGTTGGTAAGTTGCATTATATGGAGTAGTTGGTAAGTTGCATTATATAAAGGGTAGTTGGTAAGTTGCATTATGTGGGACAGTTGGTAAGGTGCATTATATGGAGTAGTTGGTAAGTTGCATTATATGGGGTAGTTGGTAAGTTGCATTATATGGAGTAGTTGGTAAGGTGCATTATATGGGGTAGTTAGGTGCATTATATGGGGTAGTTGGTAAGTTGCATTATATAAAGGGTAGTTGGTGAGTTGCATTAAATGGGGTAGTTGGTAAGTTGCATTATATGGGGTAGTCGGTAGGTTGCATTATATAAAGGGTAGTTGGTGTGTTGCATTAAATGGGGTAGTTGGTAAGTTGCATTATATGAGGTAGTTGGTAAGGTGCATTATATTAGGTAGTTGGTAAGGTGCATTATATGGGGTAGTTAGGTGCATTAAATGGGGTAGTTAGGTGCATTAAATGGGGTACTTGGTAAGGTGCATTATATGGGGTACTTGGTAAGGTGCATTATATAAAGGGTAGTTGGTAAGTTGCATTATATAAAGGGTAGTTGGTAAGTTGCATTATATGGGACAGTTAATAAGGTGCATTATATGAGGTAGTTGGCAAGTTGCATTATATGAGGTAGTTGGTAAGTTGCATTATATGAGGTAGTTGGTAAGTTGCATTATATGGGACAGTTAATAAGGTGCATTATATGAGGTAGTTGGCAAGTTGCATTATATGAGGTAGTTGGTAAGTTGCATTATATGAGGTAGTTGGTAAGGTGCATTATATGGGACAGTTAATAAGGTGCATTAGAGGGACAAAGGTTTAAAAATAATATCAGGAAGTATTACTTTACTGAGAGGGTAGTGGATGCATGGAATAGCCTTCCAGCTGAAGTGGTAGAGGTTAACACAGTAAAGGAGTTTAAGCATGCGTGGGATAGGCATAAGGCTATCCTAACTATAAGATAAGGCTAGGGACTAATGAAAGTATTTAGAAAATTGGGCAGACTAGATGGGCCGAATGGTTCTTATCTGCAGTCACATTCTATGTTTCTATGTTTCTATTATATGAGGTCGTTGGTAAGGTGCATTATATGGGGTAGTTAGGTGCATTATATGGGGTAGTTGGTAAGGTGCATTATATAAAGGGTAGTTGGTAAGTTGCATTATATGGGGTAGTTGGTAAGTTGCATTATATGGGACAGTTAATAAGGTGCATTATATGGGGTAGTTAGGTGCATTATATGGGGTAGTTGGTAAGTTGCATTAAATGGTGTAGTTAGGTGCATTAAATGGGGTCGTTGGTAGGTTGCATTATATGGGGTAGTTGGTAAGGTGCATTATATGGAGTAGTTGGAAAGTTGCATTATATAAAGGGTAGTTGGTGAGTTGCATTATATGGGGTAGTTGGTAAGTTGCATTATATAAAGGGTGGTTGGTAAGTTGCATTATATGAGGTAGTTGGTAAGTTGCATTATATAAAGGGTAGTTGGTAAGTTGCATTATATGAGGTATTTGGTAGGTTGCATTATATAATGGGGAGTTGGTAAGTTGCATTATATGAGGTAGTTGGTAAGTTGCATTATATAAAGGGTAGTTGGTAAGTTGCATTATATGAGGTATTTGGTAGGTTGCATTATATGGGGTAGTTAAGTTGCATTATATGGGGTAGTTGGTAAGGTGCATTATATGGGGTAGTTGGTAAGTTGCATTATATAAAGGGTAGTTGGTAAGTTGCATTATATAAAGGGTAGTTGGTGAGTTGCATTAAATGGGGTAGTTGCTAAGGTGCATTATATGGAGTAGTTGGTAAGTTGCAATATATGAGATAGTTGGTAAGTTGCATTATATGAGGTAGTTGGTAAGGTGCATTATATGGGGTAGTTAGGTGCATTATATGGGGTAGTTAGGAAGGTGCATTATATGGGGTAGTTCGTAAGGTGCATTATATAAAGGGCAGTTGGTAAGTTGCATTAAATGGGGTAGTTGGTAAGTTGCATTATATGAGGTAGTTGGTAAGGTGCATTATATGGGGTAGTTAGGTGAATTACATGGGGTAGTTAGGTGCATTAAATGGGGTAGTTGGTAAGGTGCATTATATGGGGTAGTTGGTAAGTTGCATTATATGGAGTAGTTGGTAAGTTGCATTATATAAAGGGTAATTGGTAAGTTGCATTATATGGGACAGTTGGTAAGGTGCACTATATGGGGTAGTTGGTAAGTTGCATTATATCAAGGGTAATTGGTAAGTTGCATTATATGGGACAGTTGGTAAGGTGCATTATATGGGACAGTTGGTAAGGTGCATTATATGGGGTAGTTAGGTGCATTATATGGAGTAGTTGGTGAGGTGCATTAAATGGGGTAGTTGGTAAGGTGCATTATATGGAGTAGTTGGTAAGTTGCAATATATGAGATAGTTGGTAAGTTGCATTATATGAGGTAGTTGGTAAGGTGCATTATATGGGGTAGTTAGGTGCATTATATGGGGTAGTTAGGAAGGTGCATTATATAAAGGGCAGTTGGTAAGTTGCATTAAATGGGGCAGTTGGTAAGTTGCATTAAATGGGGTAGTTGGTAAGGTGCATTATATGGGGTAGTTAGGTGAATTATATGGGGTAGTTGGAAAGTTGCATTAAATGGGGTAGTTGGTAAGGTGCATTATATGGGGTAGTTGGTAAGTTGCATTATATAGGGTAGTTAGGTGCATTAAATGGGGTACTTGGTAACGTGCATTATATGGGGTAGTTGGTAAGGTGCATTATATAAAGGGTAGTTGTTAAGTTGCATTATATGAGGTAGTTGGTAGGTTGCATTATATGGGGTAGTTAGGTGCATTAAATGGGGTAGTTAGGTGCATTAAATGGGGTACTTGGTAATGTGCATTATATAAAGGGTAGTTGGTAAGTTGCATTATATGAGGTAGTTGGTAGGTTCCATTATATGGAGTAGTTAAGTTGCATTATATGGGGTAGTTGGTAGGTTCCATTATATGGGGTAGTTAAGTTGCATTATATGGGGTAGTTGGTAAGGTGCATTATATGGGGTAGTTGGTAAGTTGCATTATATAGGGTAGTTAGGTGCATTAAATGGGGTACTTGGTAACGTGCATTATATGGGGTAGTTGGTAAGGTGCATTATATAAAGGGTAGTTGTTAAGTTGCATTATATGAGGTAGTTGGTAGGTTGCATTATATGGGGTAGTTAGGTGCATTAAATGGGGTACTTGGTAATGTGCATTATATAAAGGGTAGTTGGTAAGTTGCATTATATGAGGTAGTTGGTAGGTTCCATTATATGGAGTAGTTAAGTTGCATTATATGGGGTAGTTGGTAGGTTCCATTATATGGGGTAGTTAAGTTGCATTATATGGGGTAGTTGGTAAGGTGCATTATATGGGGTAGTTGGTAAGTTGCATTATATCAAGGGTAATTGGTAAGTTGCATTATATGGGACAGTTGGTAAGGTGCATTATATGGAGTAGTTGGTAAGTTGCATTGTATGGAGTAGTTGGTAAGGTGCATTATATGGGGTAGTTAGGTGCATTATATGGAGTAGTTGGTAAGGTGCATTATATGGGGTAGTTGGTAAGGTGCATTACATGGGGTAGTTAGGTGCATTAAACGGGGTACTTGGTAATGTGCATTATATGGGGTAATTGGTAAGGTGCATTATATAAAGGGTAGTAGTTAAGTTGCATTATATGAGGTAGTTGGTAGGTTGCATTATTTTAAGGGTAGTTGGTAAGTTGCATTATATGAGGTAGTTTTTAGTTTGCATTATATAAAGGGTAGTTGGTAGGTTGCATTATATGGGATAGTTGGTGAGTTGCATTATATGAGGTAGTTAAGGTGCATTATATGGGGTAATAAGTATTACATCGAGTAGGCTATATATTCTACATGGACGGAAAAATTTGTCAAATCATAATTTAATATCCCCTCTATTATCATAGAAAATAGCAAAATAATGCATCCACATCCCTGGCACACAAAGAGTTTAAAAAAACGCAGATTTTAACAAAACAAGAAATAGTTTCTCATGTATTTCTAAGTTAAGAACAAGATATATAAACTGCATGAAGTAACCAAATACATTACAATGGGGCACACGGAACGCGCCCACTGGGGCACCCGCAGGCCGTCTCTTTAAATACTCTAAAACAATCAGACTGTAAAATACTTTGTCAGATGATAAAACGGGGAGCAGAGTGCTGGTATAATCTCTCTCCACAATTCCTGGTTTAGTGAGTAAATCCCTGCTGTATGTCTGTGCAGGAGTGCAGCTATACATGGTTTGTGGAATTAAAAGAGAGAGAATGGAGAAAGGTAGTTTGGATCTGTTCACACTGTGTCATGAAACCAACCTGCAAAATTTAGAAAAGCCACAGAAAAACGCCTTCAACTTTGCTGAATCAAAGATTATTCTCCAGTTTATCTGTTTTAGCCCACATTTAGAAACGTGCTGTTTAGTGAATAAATCCCAATGTCTTTTTTTTACTCTTTTTTTAAAAACCTTTGAGACTTAGTAATAAATAAAAAGAAAATATGTTTTACCACAAAATATGTTCACAATGTCACCTAGCACGTTCTATATTTTCGTAAAGTATGCAATTCATCAGATGGCTTTAGCCTGACACAGAGTATCGTTTTACGTTAATAAAGTGAAGAATGTTAGACTCATGGAATAAAATAGAAATTATATAACGCAAAGTATGTGAATAACCATTCATCTATCCCCTGGGTGACCGAATGGATGGTAGAAATAGAAATTATATAACGCAAAGTATGTGAATAACCATTCATCTATCCCCTGGGTGACCGAATGGATGGTAGAAATAGAAATTATATAACGCAAAGTATGTGAATAACCATTCATCTATCCCCTGGGTGACCGAATGTATGGTAGAAATAGAAATTATATAACGCAAAGTATGTGAATAACCATTCATCTATCCCCTGGGTGACCGAATGGATGGTAGAAATAGAAATTATATAACGCAAAGTATGTGAATAACCATTCATCTATCCCCTGGGTGACCGAATGGATGGTAGAAATAGAAATTATATAACGCAAAGTATGTGAATAACCATTCATCTATCCCCTGGGTGAATGGGTGGTAGAGACAGATAGAATGTCAGACAGACAGATTAATACATACATACATACATACATGCAATATATGTAACTGATCATATTTACTCCCATCTCTTATTACTCTTACCTGACATGAGATTTCCTGATCACTGGGGTTTCATGCTGTTATTTTACTGGATAGAGACAAGGTATTCAGTGGAGACAGAGAGCAGACACACAGATGGAGATAACCTCCAGTTATGGTACTGAATGTCCCCTCCTGTTTCATTGAATCCCTATCTGCCTCCTCATCCTTTGCTTGGGACCCCTCCCTGCTCATGAGAGTGAGAACTGGCTTGGGGAAGATGCAGAGGAGGAAGAACAGGGAGGTGGGATAGAGGAGGGGGAGTCATTTTAGCAGGCTCATCTTTCCAGCAACTCTGCACTTTTACCCCTGGCTGCCCCTCTACCAAACCTCTCTCACAATCATAAGTATGCTGCCAAGCCAAACCTGGGATTTTTGTTGATTATAGTGTATAACTACACAACGACACTGGCTGCAGAAATTACTGTACAAATTAGCAGGTTATGGTGTGTAGTATTTATAACCCTGGAACAAGTCCACAGCTTAAATACAAATGGACCAAATTGCTACATTTAGAAGAACCAGCAGCCACATTCCATTGGATTCTTCCTATTTGCTCTATGTTTAGCACTTTGACACAGATTTAAAGTGTCACTACGCACCATCACTAGTTTTCATTACTGCAAAGTTAGATGTGTATTGGAGCTTCATCAGCCTTTCATCATCTCTGAGAGGATCTTAAAACAGCGAGCCACTCGAGCTGTCATTATAGCCGCTGGCCAGCCTGATATATTCATTTTTATTCTCCTGTGTGCGCAGTATGGGCGCTCTTTGTTACAGACCAGCTCTATGTGATTCCCATCGTGTCTTTATACCTCACCTCCTCCAGACTGTAAGCTCGTTTGAGCAGGGTCATCGTCAGCCTATTGTTCCTGTAGCATTTTGTAATTGTCTCATTTATTCTTACATATCCCCCTCTTATAATATTGTAATGCGCTGCGGAATAAGTTGGCGCTATATAAATGCCAGTAATAATAACTGCTTTTTGGAAAAAATACAACTTATCCCATAAACAATTGCTGGAGAGGCACTAGATTTTCCATAAGGTGTGTACTCACTGACTTCTGTTAGCCCAGTGATCCACATCTGGGAAAATGACACCTGTGGCTGAGTAAGGGTTAGTTAGGAACATACATACAGCCTCTGTGCTCTCTGCTTGGACTTATATTATTTTTATTATTGTATATATTATTTTTAAAGCACCAACAAATTCCCCAGCGCTGCACAATAGGTATGAAAGGATGTGTAGAGTGACATGAAATACAATCTTATTTATTCAGTTTAAATAACACAATATGGCCAAACAACTATTGTCAGTGACATTGTGAGTCCAGCCTATTGTTCCTGTAGCATTTTGTAATTGTCTCATTTATTCTTACATATCCCCCTCTTATAATATTGTAATGCGCTGCGGAATAAGTTGGCGCTATATAAATGCCAGTAATAATAACTGCTTTTTGGAAAAAATACAACTTATCCCATAAACAATTGCTGGAGAGGCACTAGATTTTCCATAAGGTGTGTACTCACTGACTTCTGTTAGCCCAGTGATCCACATCTGGGAAAATGACACCTGTGGCTGAGTAAGGGTTAGTTAGGAACATACATACAGCCTCTGTGCTCTCTGCTTGGACTTATATTATTTTTATTATTGTATATATTATTTTTAAAGCACCAACAAATTCCCCAGCGCTGCACAATAGGTATGAAAGGATGTGTAGAGTGACATGAAATACAATCTTATTTATTCAGTTTAAATAACACAATATGGCCAAACAACTATTGTCAGTGACATTGTGAGTCCAGCGTTACAGAATATATAAGGTGCCAACAAGTCAGCCTTACAGAACCCATAATGTATTGAAGTTGTGTGAATGTGTGATGTATCATGTACAACCCATGTATAGTGTGTGTTAATTATTAAAGTATTTCTGGTGAGCTGCAGATAATCTTTGGTAGAGATAAAGAGAGGTGGCGCTTACATGGCACTATTGAACAGTTAAAGGAACACTATAGTCACCTAAATTACTTTAGCTAAATAAAGCAGTTTTAGTGTATAGATCATTCCCCTGCAATTTCACTGCTCACTTCACTGTCATTTAGGAGTTAAATCACTTTGTTTCTGTTTATGCAGCCCTAGCCACACCTCCCCTGGCTATGATTGACAGAGCCTGCATGAATAAAAAAAACTGGTTTCACTTTCAAACAGATGTAATTTACCTTAAATAATTGTATCTCAATCTCTAAATTGAACTTTAATCACATACAGGAGGCTCTTGCAGGGTCTAGCAAGCTATTAACATAGCAGGGGATAAGAAAATCTTAATTAAACAGAACTTGCAATAAAGAAAGCCTAAATAGGGCTCTCTTTACAGGAAGTGTTTATGGAAGGCTGTGCAAGTCACATGCAGGGAGGTGTGACTAGGGTTCATAAACAAAGGGATTTAACTCCTAAATGGCAGAGGATTGAGCAGTGAGGCTGCAGGGGCATGTTCTATACACCAAAACTGCTTTATTAAGCTAAAGTTGTTCAGGTGACTATAGTGTCCCTTTAAACTAGCAGAGCTTACCTGACCGTGTCACTGAACACCTTGATGATGTCACTACTCACTCAAGTAGAGCATTAATAGAGACTACCTGGTATCTTACTGCACAGCATGGAACAGGGGGTAAAGCAATGATGGAAAATCCCAAACTCTTTCACAGACCAATGATGTGGGCAACAACACTAATACGAAGCTGCAACCCAGCTGAGACAAATAATTACAAGAGGAGCATTAAAATAAACTTGTATCGTAGTGGCCCATTCTATAGTTATGGATATTTTATATAGAGAGATTATATTCCTCCGACCTCCTATTTGTGGATGTAAATCTGTTAATTCTGACTCGCTGGCAGCATTGGCTGAGTAATATTTGTTTAGGGCCATAATTTATTAAGTCTCTAGTTGAAATTTAAATAAATGCTGTGCGTATTTTGGAAAGAGCACAACAGCATTTAATCCACATTGCACGTTTTATAGAATACCAAATGAAATATTATTTTACTGAGTAAGCCAACGCTTACTCAGCGCGCAACTGCTAGTCTCATGTATATTGCGTGATATTGGGCTTATTAACTGATGCCATTATCTTGGGGCTGTTTTTGTTTAGTCTGAGATATAATTTTACATTCCACTGCAAAGACATTATATTACTTGCTTTAAATATGCAACATGAAGCAGACAGTCGCATGGCCTCTGAGCTCTGGAGTATCGGAGGAGAAAAACCACATAAATTTGCCAATCCACACGCAAAAGAAACACTGGGAGACCACAACACCTACCCTATGGGCTGGAAAACAAAAAAACTAGAACCTGGCAGACCCTGGCAGGGTATGAGCATTGGTGATTTGTGGCGGCAGGCCCATGATGCCTACGAGCCCAAGATGGTGGCCCTCCATGGCGGCTGCTCTGACTTCTCAGATGGGATGTCGGATGAAGCAGAGGGAGACCTCACACCCACACCGGTGTTGCCAGCAACAGTCCGTCCGGCACCACAACCCGGGGAACAGACGCCGCACCAGCGACACTGGCGGCTATCAAGGAGCCCATGGCCGACCTCTACAAGAAAATATCGGCGGACGTTACCATGATAAGAGAGGACCTGCCGGCCCTGACCGGCCGCCTTGTTGTAGTGGAAGGTACCTCGCAAGAGCACACTCAAAATATCACGGAGCTGCAACAGGTGGAGAAAGAGCAGCAGCAACGGAATCTAACCTATGGACACAGATTCGACGCCCAGAAGGATAGGAGAAGGCAGAAGAACATGAAAATCAGGAAGATCTCGGAGAATGTACCGATGGTTGAACTCCCACACTTCGCCCGATGCCTCCTGTCGGCCTTGTTAACCCCCGAAACATGCAAAGGCAGTGTCTCTAGAGGAAATATTCAGAAACCTGCCAAAGTACCACTCGCAGCCAGTTTCAAAGCCATAAGGATAAATCAGCGTTACTAGCCGTCATTAGAGGGCAGTCGTCATACAGCTCCTAGCGGGATGTCACTAGCCTTCTATGCGGATCTCTCCGGAGGGACAGAACGCACCAAAAGTTACCCGACTGTCACCCACACAATGTTGTTGTTCCCCCCCCCATGCTAAGTTAACCTTTATGGCCAGCACAACGCGTATAACCCCAACCATCGTAACTTGAGAGATGGCCCACAACAACATAGCCTTCACTTAACCTCACAGATTTTTATGTCCCCATATTCATAGATGACTTAACAATTCAGTAGTGATGTCGCGAACATGAAATTTTTGGTTCGCGAACCGCGAACGCGAACTTCCGCAAATGTTCGTGAACCCGGCGAACCCGGTGAACCCGGTGAACCAAAACATATATAATTTCCTTAAAATTACATCAGAGGCTCAATGCCAAATATCAATGGATGTCATAGCTTACAATGTACAAATACGGGTACACAGGGCTGCCATCAGATATTTTGGGGCCCGTGACACAGCTCAATTTCTGGGCCCCTGGGACCCGCCCATGAGACTGTCGACAGGGCTTGCCCCCGAGTCTACCCACAAGGATGAAGTGTGTGTGTAGTGAATGTGGTGTGTATAGTGGATGTATAATATGTAAAGTGGATGAGATATGTGTCATGGATGCAGTGTGTATAGTGGATGCAGATTGCACGTTTATGTAATGTATGTAATGTTTGTGTGTATTAGATACAGAGTGTGTGTTTGTGTAGTGGATGGCGTGTGTGTGTATAGTGAATGCAGAGTGTGTGTAGTGGATGTAGTGTTTGTATAGTGAATGCAGTGTGTCTGTGTGTGTGGATGTAGTGTGTGTATATAGTGAATGCAGAGTGTCTGTGTGTGTGTGGATGTAGTGTGCGTATAGTGACTGCAGAGTGTGCATTTGTGTAGTGTATGTAGTGAACAAATAGTGCGTGTTTGTGTAAGGATGTAGTGTATGTAGTTAACAGACTGCGTGTTTGTGTAAGGATGTAGTGTATGTAGTGACCGAAGAGTGAGTGTTTGTGTAGTTGTTGTACTTTCTGTATATTGACTGCACAGTGTGTGTTTGTGTAGTGGTTGTAGTGCATATAGTGACTGGAGAGTGTGTGTTTGTGTAAGGATATAGTGTGTGTAATAAATGCAGAGTGTGTGTTTGTAAAGGAATGTAGTGTGTGTTTGTGTAAGGATGTAGTGTGTGTAGTGACTGCAGAGTGTGTGTTTGTGTAAGGATGTAGTGTGTGTAGTGACTGCAGAGTGTGCATTTGTGTAGTGTATGTAGTGAACAAATAGTGCGTGTTTGTGTAAGGATGTAGTGTATGTAGTGAACAGACTGCGTGTTTGTGTAAGGATGTAGTATATGTAGTGACTGAAGAGTGAGTGTTTGTGTAGTTGTTGTACTTTCTGTATATTGACTGCACAGTGTGTGTTTGTGTAGTGGTTGTAGTGCATATAGTGACTGGAGAGTGTGTGTTTGTGTAAGGATATAGTGTGTGTAATAAATGCAGAGTGTGTGTTTGTAAAGGAATGTAGTGTGTGTTTGTGTAAGGATGAAGTGTGTGTAGTGACTGCAGAGTGTGTGTTTGTGTAAAGATGTAATGTGTGTAAATGTTAGTGTATAGTGTGTAAATGTTAGTGTATAGTGTGTGTAAATGTTGTAGTATAGTGTATAGTGTGTGTAAATGTTAGTGTATAGTATATGTTTTAGTATAGTGTGTGTAAATGTTGTAGTTTAGTGTGTGTAAATGTTAGTGTACAGTGTGTGTAAATGTATAGGGCTGCATAATTATTATAATTATTAATTATCATTATTCATTTTTTTTATTCCATTAATTTATTCCATTTTATTTATTTTTTCCCTCTCTGGGTCTTACCTGTGGCCAGTGAGATCCCATTGCTAATAATGGTGATTTCTGATAGTGTTGCATATATGTATTCAAGTACTGACGCTACACAGTAATCTATGTATACGTATAGTTATGTCATGCTGACCTGAAAAGTAATAAAAATTGTCAAATTAAAAAAAAATTATATACATATTTTGTAACATACTTTCCAATGCCAACTGCTTCCATGGTTATGACCTGCAGCAGCATTGCATTACCAGATCAGCTTTTAATATAAAATTGTGCAAAGTGTCTATGTCTGGCAGACTGGAGCCTGAGGGTGCTGGATGGGAACCAGACATCACAGGTGTTTGTCTGTTTGTTTTGTTTGCTTAATTACAAAAAAATAATCACTTGTACTTAATGAGTTTTGACAGGCCTGTTGTTCAGTTAATAATGCATGTTTGTGAGCAGAATCTATATTAAAAACATCTAAGGTATACCATTTTTTTTTCCTCTGACATCTAAAATTGCCCCTTCCCAAAACTGACCAATTTTCCATTCTACTATAATGTTTGTGTAGTACTTGGATGAAGCAGAGCTGACCACAGTAACATAAGTAATGCTATTTGCCAAAACATTAAGAAATCCTAAACTATGTGAGATCTGACTTTCATTGTAGCGGATTTTAAAAAATGTTCTTTGCATTTGTAGTTTGGTTTTAAAATTCCTTTCTTTTTTCCACTTTCCAATATTTTTCATTGGGCACGTAAAGTACTTATTTTAGTGAGATTCTGTGAATCCAAACTTACACTTTTAGAGTCAAGATTTCTCTTTCCCTCGTCAGGTCAGATAAAGGCTATCAGAAAAGAAAAATTATTCTACGGGAAAAATACAATTCTGCTGTGTATATCCTGTGTGTAAACAAGCCATATCAGACCACAGGGAAATGAATGACCTGAATTAAACAGCAAGGTTAAGAACAAGTAACTGTGCTGTGATCCTAACATGTCAGAAGCTTGCTAACAAAAGACGCTTTTTACATAGTTACAAGTGCTTGAAATGTCACATTTGCTAACAAAAGACGCATTTTGCGGAAAATATTTAAAGGGACACTATAGTCACCAGAACAACCACAACTTAATGTAGTTACAAATACATTAAAATAAGTCCTGTGCTCAGACTCCCACTACTCCTGGGCAGCAGCAATGCCCATAGTGCCCATCAGCCCCAATACATACAATAAAAAACAAAGAAAAGAGCACACTACACCAAATCTCCATGCATATTAAAATAAATGGAGGTTATTAAGGTGTAGGCCCACCTGCCACGTCTTGGCCAACCGCTTGGGGATTTGGGGTAGTGCACAGGTAACTCTTTTCTTCAGTTCAAAGTAGTTGTTTTGGTGTGTATAGTCAGTCCCTGCAGGCTTTTCTAATGTTAACACTGCCTTTTCAGATAAAATGCAGTGTTTACATTACTTCCTATGGACAGCTCTAATGGAAGTCACTCAGACGACCACTAGAGGGGCTTTCTGGGTAAGTGCTGCACAATGAACTTTCCCCATAGAGGACTCAGTGCATCTCTAGGAGGAGATGCTGATTGGTTCAGTGTGGCATTGTATACTATATAAATGTTATATTTATTTAAGGGGAGAAGTGGGGGCCGGCCACCCAATATGTTTTTTTTAACACTATAGTGTCAGGGATATACGTTTGTATTTCTGACCCTATGGTGTTCCTTTAATGTAGTTGTTCTCGTGTGAAGTATGTCCTTGCAGGCAATTTAAAGGGACACTATAGTCACCAGAACAACTACAGCTTAATGTATTTGTTCTGGTGAGTATAATCATTCCCTTCAGGCATTTTCATGTAAGCACTACCTTTTCAGAGAAAAGGCAGTGTTTAGATTGTCCCTAGGGACAGCTCCCGTGGCCACTCCTCCGATGGCCACTGGAGGTGCTTCCGGGGGCTGGCTCTGCATGGAGAAGCTGAAGTTTCCTCATAGCGATGCATTGATTCAATGCATCTATCTGATGAGATGCTGATTGGCCAAAACAGCGTTTGGCACAGCCGGATGCCGCCTCCTTGGCAATTTCAGCCAATCAAATTGGCTAAAAATCTTAAATTCTGATGATGTCACCAAAGAGGAGGATCAGGGCGGGGCCAGCGCCGGCAGGCCAGTGCTGGCGGACCCGAACTGTGCTGGAAATAAGGTGAGTTTTAAAGTTTTAACCCCTTCTAAGAAGGCAAAGGGGCAAGCCACCTAACTGGTGTTTTTAACACTTTGATGTCAGGAATACATGTTTGTGTTCCTGACCCTATAGTGTTTCTTTAATGTTAACACTGTCTTTTCAGAGAAAAGACAGTGTTTACATTAATGCATAGTAACACCTCTAGTGGCAGTTGCTCAGATGGCCACTAGAGGTGCTTTCTGGGTCAGTGCTGCAGAATGTACAGCACTGACGTTTAGTAAAGATGCTGAATGTTCCCCATATATATGCATGAATTCAATGCATCTCTATGAGGAAATGCTTATTGGTGCAGCATGGTGTTTTGCTGCGCATGCACCATAGCCTCCCAGTAGTTTACTATAGGAAAGTATTGAACTGGCTTAGATCATCAAAACTGATGATGCCAAGAAGGTTAGCTTCACCAAAAAAATCCAAACTGGTAGTTTTCAAGTTTTCTTATTACTACCATAATACAAAGATTAGTTCTAATATTAAACAGTTAAAAAATGAACTGTCATTTCTGTAGAATTTTTCAGTAATGTTTCTTGTTTTTAAAGGAATATTAAAGGGACACTATAGTCACCAAAGCAACTTTAGCTTAATGAAGCAGTTTTAGTGTATAGACCATGATCATGCAGTCTCACTGCTCAATTCTCTGCAATTTAGGAGTTAATCCCCTTTGTTTGTCTATGCAGCCTTAGCCACACCTCCCCTGGCTGTGACTCACACACCATGCATGAAAAAAATGGTTTCACTTTCAATTTGATGTAACTTACTTTAAAAGTTCTTATTGCCTGCTCTTTAAAATGAACTTGAATCATACACAGGATGTTTCTGTGGGGTCTAGCAAGCTATCAACAGTGCACAGGATAATACATTTTAAATTAAATAGAATTTGAAAAGAAGGAAGTATAAACATTAACTGACTCTTTACAGGAAGTATTTAGGAAGGCTGTGCAAGTCACATGCAGAGAGGTGTGACTAAGGTGCATAAACAAAGTGATTTAACTCCTAAATTGCAGAGAATTGAGCAGTGACGCTACAGGGAAATGGTATATACACCAAAACTGCTTCAATAAGCTAAAGTTGTTTTGGTGACTATAGTGTCCCTTTAAAGATTTAGTAATTGATTTACAGTTCAATTCAGTCCAGGCACAGCCAGAGAGGGCACATATTGAAAATGAAGAGGAAAATAGAGACATTGTTTCATTTTTGTCTTATCAGTATTCCAGGTGCAAAGGACAAATAATTTAACAATGATTGACAGCGAGCTGAGATGGAGGCGCCCAGTTGCAGGATAAAGATTTTATTTTTCACACTTCAAACAAACATATTTGTTTGTAAGCATAATGTAAAAAACCTGGTAAATGATAGTTGCCCTTTAAACAGCACTAAAATAAAGCAGCTATGAAATAGTCCTTCTCAGTTCGTAGTTTTTTTAAAATGTATTTAAATAATTTTATTATAGAATAAAGAGATAGAGGTAAAATAATCAAGTAAATAATGTAGAAGTAAAATGTCATAAATTATATAAATATCATGTATATACTTTGATCAGCCACAACATTAAAAAAAACCAAAAAAAAAAAAACCTTCCTAATATTGTGTATGTCCCCCTCATGCTCACAAAGCAGTTCTGATGAGTCAAAGCATGGACTCCACAAGACCTCTAAACGTGTCCTGTGGTCTCTGGCATCAAACATTAGCAGAAGGTCCCTATAAGTCCTGCACGTTGTGAGGTGGGGTGTTCATGGATCGGATTTGTTGTCAAATTGAGATCTGGGGAATTTGGAGGCCAATGTAACACCTTGAATTCTTTGTCATGGTCCTCAAACCATTCCTGAACAATTTTTGCAGTGTGGCAGGGTGCATTATCCTGCTGAAAGAGACCACAGTCATTAGGGAACACCATTACAATAAATAGGTGAACATGGTCTGCAACAATCTCTAGGTAGGTGCTGCGTGTCAAAGTAACAGCTACGTGAATGCCAGCACCGAAGGTGTCCCAGCAGAACATTGCCCAAAGCATAACACTGCTTCCGCCACTCTGCCTTCTGCCCATAGTGCACGCTGCTGCCATATCTTCCCCAGCAAAGTACACACAGCTGGCCATCGTCCTTTTTTTTTTTTTAAATGTAAATGTGATTTATCAGACCAGGCAACTTTCTTCCATTGCTCTATGGTCCAATTCTGATACTTATGTCCCCATTGAAGGAGTTTTTGTTAGTGGTCACCTGGTCAGGGCACTCTGACCAGTCTATGACTACACAGCCCCATGTGCAGCAAACTGCGATGCACAGTGTGTTCTGACACCTTTCTATCATGGCCAGCATTAAGTTTTTCAGCATTCTGAACTACAGTAATTCTTCTATGTGATCGGACCAGACAGGCTAGTGTTCGCTCCACACGTGCATCAATGAGCCTTGGGCGCCCTTGAACCTGAAGCTGGTTCACCAATTGTCCTTCCTTGCACCACTTTTGGTAGGAACTAACCACTGAAAATCAGAAATACCACACAAGACCTGCCATTTTGGAAATGCACTGAGTCAGTCAGTCAGTCATCTAGCTACCACAATTTGACCCTTGTGAAAGTCACTCAAATCTTTTCACTTGCTAACTTTTCCTGCTTCCAACACATGAAATTCAAGAACTGACTGTTCACTTCCTGGCTAATATATCACACCCCCTGGCAGGTGTCATTGTAATGATATAACCAATGTTACTCACTTCACCTGTCAGTGGTTTTAATGTTGTGGCTGATCAGTGTGTAATACAAAAATATTAATTGATGGGGACGGGGCCGGACCGCCATGCTAATTGGCAGCATGCAGGAGAGGCTCTGGCCTCTTAAGTTACAAATGGCAGTTTTTGAACATGCAACAATCCCATGAGATATCCACACGGCTGTGGGAGAGAGACCCAGAGATTGGGAGTTTTGGAACCCCTGGGGGAAGCACATAGCTCCAGAGGCTGTGGCCTACTTGGGAGGGGAGTGAGGTGGACAGCCGCTGCCATGCCTCCCTTCCCAGCTACCACACGCCGGCTGCCTGAATCACTTGTCAGTCCCGTGTCCCGTCCCCCCCCCTTTGGGCGGGGTGTCATCCCGGTCCCCACTGAGGAGAGCTTAAGATGTGAGGAGACTAAGGCACAAGGAACACCCAAAGCCTACCTCGCAAGATTGCGGCAGTGCAAGGCACTTCACCACCTGCTCCTGCACCACGTAGCCCCTATGAGCTAAAGTCACGCCACTTGCCCAGCGGAGGGCACCAAAGCATGTCAAACGACAAATTCACAGACCACCCCCGCCGGAGAGAGAGTGGGACCGTAAGAATCACAGGACTCTCTGCCCACAACAGATGGCCCCTGGTGTGGCCAGGTGCTCCAGGAGAGCGATGAACCCATGCTGCACTATGGATCTACCAAGCGACCTTCCTAAACCATCAACACACAGGCCAAGCGTTGAACTCGGTTGGATAACAAGCCTGACAAAGGAAGCTCTACTGCACACAGATGAGTACCTGTGATACCTGAAAGAACCTGAGGATCCCCAATACTCTTACTGCTGTGTTACGTGATCACTGCCTAAGAGGGCCGAGCACAGAGACACTCCCAGCCCAACAGAACAAGAACTTTGCAAGAGACAGCAGCTTCACGTTTAACGCTTGCTGCCTAAGACCTAATGTGCTCTGAAATACATTGCAGTCATTTTGTTCTCCCTAGTAACCACTTCTGTCCGCCTGATCTCTCACAGAGACTTGTAATATACAGTGGTCTGCTCAGCCCCAGTGGTCTTTAAGTAAACCAGTTATATCTTGTATGCATGCTGTGTTTATTCATTGTCTAATATGCACGGTAGACCTAGCAATTTTTCCGCACTCCACTGCGTGTGACCAGATCCTATTTACGTCAGGATTCTCATGTACGCTTCTACCATGGTATACGAATTAATCTTTACCATTTCCTGTGCACGCTATACTTAAATCTACTCACTAATGAACCGTACGCACGTTTCTCTACTCTTGATAATTAATCTACTAGATATGTGCAATTCGTTTCGGTCTGAATTTAAATTCGGACTAATTTCTTCAGAATGTCCGAATTGCCAAATTTCTGAAGTGTCGAACCAAATTGCCGAACTTCGGATTTCTGAAAATCGGCAAAACAGGAGAGGGAGGGAAAATTAAGGGAATGATGACAGGACTCTAACCCTAACCCTACTCCCAACCCCAGCCCTAACCGTAGCCCTACCCCTACTATGGTTGGGGTTAGGGCTAGACTTAGGGTTAGGCCTAAGGAATTGCCGAAGTCCCGAATTTCGGAAGTGCTGAACCGAAGTGCCGAATTGTCGAAGTCCCGAATTTCGGAAGTGCCAAACCGAATTTTTTGCCCATGCACATCCCTATAATCTACTCACCTATGAGACGTGTCAGATAGGTTAAGCATGTTCCTAAAACAAAAAATGTGCAATTATCTATGCCACTGTTTGGTCTGTATAATATACATGTATGCTATTGTTGCGATTGACAATGTTTTGTACTCACCTGCACAACAAAAAAAAATATATATATGAATTGATGTACTGCTCCTCCGTTTAACTTGATCTGTGTAACTTTTAGTGTCCTCTAGCAATCATTTTATTTCCCATTATCATCTCGGATGGAATTCAGAATCATGAATCAAAACGAACATGCTTGTTCATTGCTCATTTCATTTGGTTTGTCATTCAGTAAAATATTTTAGCTTGTGTACGGAAATGTAAATATCTCCAGTCAGCACAAACTCTGACAAATTGCAGTTTCTAGCTAAACAAATCTCCAAGTCTAGCTTAAACTTCTTGCCAGTTTTCTTAGTACTCGATTCCACCGCCTAAATCCTTCAAAGTCATCGCATGGGAGAACCTAATGTGCAAGCATGGCAAGCAGCAACTGCGCATTAGGCCTTCCCCTTAGAAAAAGCATTTAATCATTGCTTTCCTAAGAGGTTTTGCAAGTTGCCAAACGTCCTCATGCAAAGTGTGAGGACATCCAGTGACATGACATGTATTTGTCCAAGCATTAGATGTGCAGTGATGCCATGGTGATGTTGTTAATGTATATGTTATTTCTTAGTTGGTTGGTAATTCTAGAAATAGCTCTTCAAAGATCCCATCAGTAGGCTAGTGGATGCTCGTCCCCCTCTAGTGGAGACATCAAAGAATTTATAAGAATCTCAGGCTCATCAGATTTAAATCCCCTATTCCTTGAAGGTTCTGTTAGTGAGCTAACTATAATAATAGCAAAGTGTTTTAACCAGGAAAGGTACATTCAGATATCCTCTAATACAGCATTTCAATATCAAAGGGAAAAAAATTGTCACTCAAAATATGTAACATTTACAACTAGCTTCTGGATTAAGAGGGAGCAAAAACAACTATCCACTTTGTACAGCTACAACCTTATCTTAGCCCATAGCTTTATTTTGCAGATGTTTTATCTTGTCAAAATTGTGTATGCTCACTGTAATTACTGATTGATCATGCCATATGCACATATTTACATTAGTTGTTGTAGTTTTCTGATGTTAGCTAATATCTTTGAGCAATACAGTGAACCTTATGTGCAAAAAAAATGACATATTGCTTTATAGAGCAAACCATTTAATTTGTGTTTACATTTTTTGCTAGCTGATATATATATATATATATTTTTTTTAGCAAATTAATAGATTAAATAGCGTGGGTGTTCCAGTAGACTTGTATTTAAGGGTATACTGAAGATAATGCCTGGTGTTTGATCTGACAAAAATACAATATTTCAAAAAGATTGCACTTGAAGTCTTCTTTAGCAAAAATAAAACGTAACGAAAACCTTTCATCAGGACAAATTCAAATTTACAATGATATATTCATGCTCATCTTAAAATATAGCACTCAGTTTTCTTTGGTAAAAAAATAAAACTCGAAGGGACACTATAGTTACAAAATAATTTTAGCTTCATTAAGAAGTTTCCATGTATAGAACATGCCCCTGCAGTCTCGTTGCTTAATAATATGCCATTTAGGAGTTAAATCACTTTGTTTATGCAGCTCTAGGCACTCCTCTCTGCATGTGACTTACACAGCCTTCCTAAACACTTTAAGCTAAAGTTGTTTTGCTGACGATAGTATCCCTTTAAGTTTTATTTTTTTTTACCAAAGAAAACCCTGAGTGCTATATTTTTGGAATTCAGTCAGTCTGTCTGTCTATATAAATTGCCACAGACCGATCATCCCACTGTATATTACCTTGGTGTAATAGATGTATAAAGACTTGGTTGTAGAATGAAACATTGACAGTACCTGTACCTTTTTTTTTTTTTTTTTTATTTGTTTCTTCCTATAATATTATGTAGGGGATCACTGAATCCTTACTATACTGATGTTGTGCTTTTATTGGCTTGCGTAATTTTTTTCATAAATAAAACTGATTACAAGTGTTAAATTATTTATCCTATAAATGTCTGCAGGCTCACTCAGACTTAATTGCACACGATACAAGACTTACCAAACACGTGATTCCAAGGCCAATCGGGAAACACATTCACCAGGTCAATGCATACCTGTACAAAGTCTACACCATGTGTCTGAATGTAAGACAAGATGCAGGCAATCATTTCTTAGAGCTTGCATATCACTGTCAAATGTATATGCTAAGTATATGATGTAGGAAAAGCATCCTAATTTAGGTTTCCTCCAAATGAGGTTTGCTAATGAGTGCTGTGATTAAAGGGGCACTATAGTCACCAAAACAACTTTAGCTTGATGAAGTAGTTTTGGTGTATAGATCATGCCTCTGCAGTCTCACTGCTTAGTTCTCTGCCATTTAGGAGTTAAATCACTTGTTTGTTCATGCATTTCTAGCCACACCTCCCCTGACTGTGACTGACAGAGCTTGCATTATAAATAAATGTTTCGTTTTCATTTAGATAGTAACTTACTCAGGGGCAGCGTGTCTATAAGGTGGCACAAGCGGCTGCCTTAGGGTGCACCGGCTTGGGGAGGCGCTAGATTAGAGTGGCCGGCAGGAGGTGGGCGCACAGAGCTTCCTCCTACCAGTCACTTGGTGTAGCATGACCAAGCAGAATGGACTGCATTACAGGAGCTTCTATTTCCTGTACCCGGCTGGACTGACTGGTAGTGCTCACTGAGAGAGCACTTTCTGTCAGCCGGAAGAACACTATGGAACGGAGGGGGGTGACCACTAAAAGAGAGGAACACTCGGGGGAGAGAGGAAAATTAAGGGGGGGAGGCACTAAGATACAGGGGAGGGAAGGGAAAAGGAACAGTGGGGTGGGGGGACCACTAAAAGAAAGGGGAGAGGAACACAAAGGGGGTGGGAGGAACATTAAGGGGAATAGGGAGGGTAAGGGGGGAGGGAGTGGTACACTTAGGGACAGGTAAGGGGGGAGGGAGTGGTACACTAAGGGACAGGGGAGGAAGGGGAGAGGAGCACTAAGGGACATGGAGGGGAGAGGAACAGATATGGAGGGGAGAGGAACAGATATGGAGGGGAGAGGAACACTAAGGGACAGGGGAGAGGAACACTAAGGGACAGGGAAGGGAGGGGAGAGGAACACTAAGGGACATGGAGGGGAGAGAAACACTAAGAGACAGGGAAGAGGACCATTAATGGACAAGAAGAGGACCATTAAGGGTCAGGGAGGGGAGAGGACCACTAATGGACATGGAGGGGAGGAGAGAAGAACACCTCCCTTGCGTATCTCTTACAACCCTCTTTTTGTGTATTTATGTGTCTTACTCCCCCAAGCCCCTTTGTGTGTCTCCTTCTCTTCCAGCCCCTTTGTGTCTTTTACTCTTTCCAGCTCCTGTGTCTTTCTCCCTACTCAGGCCCCCCTGTGTGCCACTAAGGGGCATGGAGGGGAGAGTGGCACACAGGGGGGCCTGAGTAGGGAGAAAGACACACAGAGGGACATTATGGGGGAGAAAGACACACAGATGGGCCTGGGGTGAGAAAGATGCACAGAGAGGCTGGGGATGAAAGCAACACAGAAGGGGCTGGGGCTGAAGGACACACAATGGGGCTGGAGAAGATGAAAAAGAGACACAGAGGGATTGGGGAAAATAGAAGGGCTGGTGGTGAAAGAGAAACACACAAAGGAGCTGGAAAGAGTAAAAGACACAAAGGGGCTGGGAGAGAAGGAGATACACAAAGGGGCTTGGGGGAGTAAGACACATAAAGACACAAAAAGAGGGTTGTAAGAGATACACAAGGGAGGTGTAAGATGCAAAATGGGGAACAATAGGGGATAAGATACACTAAAGGGGGTAAGACATTTAAAAAATGGGATAAGAAACAAAAGGCGGGGTTAAGAGGCACATAGGTAAAGATGCTTTTTGGGGGGCACCAAAATCATCTTTTCCTGTGTACCCACAGGAAAATCCTACACTGGTATCACGCCACGACACACACCTGCTCACCTCAGGAAATCACCAAAAACTCCTACATACATTCTTTCTTTACCAACATTGACAAATTTTACTATAGTTGCGGCTCCATGACTATCAATAGATAAGACGACTTTACATATTATCACAGAATGTAAACTGATAACGGAATAAGATATATAAGAATAACGGAATGAGATATTATGCTATGCAAATATGTTCAAAATGTGTATAAACACTGTTTCTATGTTGTCACTATTTTATGCAATTCTGTTGAGTTGGGCCTGCGTGCCCATAATATGCTCCACTGGCTTGATAAAACTCTAAATAAACAGATTAAAAAAAAAAAGAAAATCCTTGCACCGGACCTGAACTTACTTTAAAATGCTTTATCTCCTGCTCTGTAAATTGAACTTTAATCACACACAGGAAGCTTCTGCGGGGTCAGGCAAGCTATTAACAGAGCAGGAGATAAGAAATTCAAAATTAAACAGAATTTACAATAAAGGAAGTGTAAACATTAGATGACCGTTTACAGGAAGTGCAAATCTCATGCAAGGAGGTGAGACTAGGGTTGCATAAACAAAGCAAATTAACTCATAAATGGCAGACATTTGAGCAGTGAGACTGCAGAGGCATGATTTATACACCAAAACTGCTTCATTAAGCTAAAGTTGTTTTGGTGACTATAGTGTCCTGTTAACCCTTTGTGTGCTAAAATTGTGCCCAACACATTGCTTTGCACCTTGGAAGGTCCTTTAGATAATTTGATTGGCTTTTTTTTGTTGTTTTGCCACGTTCTCAAATGGCAAAGTTAATCAGCATTGCTGCCCCCAAATTCTTAGTTTATGTATTTATTTATTTTTACCTACGGTACTTCAATATTCAAATTTTTCAGAGTACATGAAGAGGATAAAAACATATTTAATCCTGGCTTCTGTGCATCTTTTGTTGAATTAATTTCAGTGATTGCTTCCAGGGCCGCTGAAAAATTCATGGGCCCAATATATTACATGCCATCGACTTCTGTCCGAAAGCTTACCTAGATTATTTGGCACCCTGTGTGGATTTGTCTGTTAGTAGCTCTCCACTTGTAAAAAAAAAAGTCTTACTTTTTTTAAAAGTGTCACTTTACCTATTTTTTTTAGGTATCTCTTCGCCCTCTTGTTTGTATCTCCTGTTTACTCTTACCTGTCTCTGCAGATCACCTTTCTTCTTTTGTGTGTCTCCCCTGATCCTTCTTAACCCTCCGTTGCCACTCATAATACCCCTATCCATATATCTACCTGTCTTCCTCTCTTTTACAGGAAAACCCTAATACCACAAACAACATTGGTGATCTGGCACTGTTTGCTACTGATTTGGCAGACACATTACTAGACACATTAAGGACATGGAAGGAAATACCCATGAAATCAACTAAAAAAAACAAGCACACAAGATCAGATACACACAATCCAACCTCCAACATTGACCAGACATGCTTGAATATGTGACACAAACATGATGTAAGTGGAATAGTGGACACTGTAACCAGTGGAGGTAATTCCCTACATTCTTGTCTTCATTACTCTCCATTGTTTACTGTTACTAAGTTGTTATAGAATTCATCCATTTTTTTACAAGTGGACATCACCAAAACCACTGATTGTACAAAGGGATGGACAATCGTTCTGCCATACCTCCCTGGAAGAGGGAGGTTCTTTCTACATTCCCTGGGTCTCAATTCTTCCTTGCACACAGTGCCTCTACAATGTTGGCATGCACAATCTTGGAAAATGGACAATGTTGCTCCCCACTCAATATGCCAGAGTGATGATAAGATTCCATACTTGGAATGGAGCCAAAAAGGGAAGCACTGCAGGTATGGAACAACAGAAATGATAAATGGGAAAGGAGCGTTGTCAGAGGTCGCATTACTCATGTGTCCATAAATTATCCCTGTGGTCAAAATATTAAAGTTGCAAGGTCTGTGTGATCATGGGTTGAATTTGATCTAAATGTAAAAAAAGTACAGCAGGAAAACTGACAGCTTTGTGGTGAGGGCCATGGTTTATATGCAAAATGGAAAACTAATCATTTTTATATGATGATTCTGGAATATAGAGTGAGACGGTTAATTCACCCGTACTTTTATTTTTTTTATTTCCTGAGCATTCTTACATTTACACCATTGAACATTTTGGAAATACAGCTCCATCCAATAAAATAAAATGTGTGTGTGTGTATATATGTGTGGGTATATATATATATATATATATATATATATATATATATATATATATATACACACACACAAATAAAACAATATATGGAAGATCACCAGTCTTATAATATCATGCATAGAGCAGATTAAATCAGAAAATCAAGACAATAAAAATAAATCTAAATATGTTACAAATACATTAGAAAAAATTCCATATTTCAAAATCATTATTAAGAAAACAGGGATTTAAAACGCGCAGTTGGAAATTTCTTTTGATTCCCACTCTGTGTTTATAATATATATACTAATAACTTGAGCTAGTTGCCAATTAATTTAGAAACATTGTTCTCCACTAAATTAAAGGGACACTCTAGACCGTCAAAGAACTTTATGTGTGAAGACTGTGTCCTCTTTCTTTAATTTTACAAAGAGTCAGGCAAATCCCCAGTGCACCTGCCTTGCAAGGACTTCTCATTGAGCAGCATTGGAAAGTCTGTGATTGGACAGCCATAGAAAGTCTGGGTGGGGCTTGAAGGGGAGGGTTTGCAAAGGCAGCAGCCAAGATAACTGTAGCTTTTACAATCTGTTTTTAGATTTAACTCCAGTGAACAAATGCATAAATAAATGTGTATGCAAATTTTCATTGGATGTATATCTACTAAACATTGATATATATATATATATATATATATATATATATATATAATTTTTTAATTGTGGGCCAATGGAGTGTCTGTTTAAAAGATCTATTTTTAGCTGTTATTTTAATAGTGAGTTTCTGACATCACATTCTAGGAATCGTGATTATCGCCTGCAGCTGATTGGCTCAATTAAGAAATAATTACTACTCCAGATGCCCTGTTTTCCTGTGTTTTAAACAACTCCTTCATGTAACAAAACCTTAGGCTAAGCTTTGGTATGGATTTCACCAGCTGACATTTATGCAATGAGAGAAAGTGTTTCTTTTCTGGGAAGATTAATTTCCCTGTTACACTCAAGTAGTCTGTCCTAATATTTAGTGAGAGGTAACAGGGAGAAAAAAAGCTATATAAGTAAAAGTTTTATTATTGTTATTAATAAATGTGGCTCTCTCTATAATCAATATGATATAGGACCCATTTTAAAGCATTTGAGGCATCGGAGCCGCAGGGAGCTTTGTAGGTCAAAGTAAGGTGTGCAAATTGCATGATTGTGCTATTACATGACGAAAAGTCATGATTTTATTAAAGACACGGAGGCGAGTATTGCATATCCCTTTCTTTACTGTCCACCAATAGCAGCAAAAGGATATAAACAGAATGAAAAAAAAAAACAAAAAACAATGAACATACAGTGACATAGGCCCCTCCCTGCACAGGTCCCAGTATAATAGGCAGCACTTCCCTTCCATTTCCCTCTTTCTGAAGATACAACACTATACACAGAGTCCAAAACAGGAACAGCAATATAGACCAGAGATAAACAAAAACGTAAAAACTTCAACCCAAGAGGAGGATCATAACATCAATTAACATGGAAGCACAACTTGATGACTGCCGACCAAACTGTCTTCGCAAGGAGAGATCTTCACATGCTGAAAGCAGACATTCCACCGGAGCAGATTAGGCTGTGAAAACATAAAGAACAGGAGCCCATGGGTTAAACCGGTACTTGAGACTGACATCCAGGCCAGACAGAACAAGGCCCCACAAATATCTGCAGAGAAGTAACCAGATAGACCCAAACTGACATAGTTACCATGTAAAATCCCTTCCAACACAGATCCCACTTACCGTACCAATCAAAGCGATACGTGTCACCTATATATTGAAATGGGGGAAAAAACAAACATGTCATAACATGAGTAGTATAAAATGGGTGGGACAATACTCGCCTCCGTGTCTTTAATAAAATCATGACTTTTCGTCATGTAATAGCAAAATCATGCAATTTTATGACAAGACACGGAGGCTCATATTGCAAGTTTAAAGCTGATCGACTACTGCCGCGAACGAATGAGGAACCAGTCTGAAGTAGAATTCCCCAAAAACCGATTCCCTCGACCAGTTGGCCATCTTCATGAGGTCCTCCAGGCGGGCGCCTGAAGCCATCATTGAAGATGCCGAGGCCCCCCTGATCGAATGGGCACCGAAAATCGCAGTGTCAATACCGACTTGACAGAGGAGCCATTTAACCCATCGAGACAAAGTGGTGCTAGTTACAGGTTGAAACGGTAGACGGGTAGATAAAAATAGATAGGGGGAGGATGCGGAATGGTGTAGCTTGGTGCGATCCTCATATGCGCATAGGCAAGCCACCGGACACAGCGCTGGTGTAGTGGGGAAACTCGGATAAGACATAGACCTAATAGACGTTTTGGTGCGTCTGCTGATATTGAATGTCACACCTTCTGGGGTGTATGATCGGGCATTAAAGTCCAGTGCTCGGACATCCGAGACCCTCTTACAGGAGACGAGACAAAACAAACAGACCAGTTTGGCTGATAGTTGTCTTAGGGAGAGCGCGGAATTAGTGGGCCAAGAAGCGAGGAAGGATAACACCACCGATACAGCCCAGGTCGCGGTGTAGAGCGGTTTGGGCAGCCGAGAGAGGCGAGAACCTTTAAGGAGTCGGCACACCAAGGGGTGCTGGCCCGGCTGGCAGCCATCGAGCCCCTGATGTGTTGAGGAGATGGCTGATCGATATAGGTTGATGGTCCTGTATGCCTTACCTGTTTCAAAGAGGGAAGTCAGGAACTGTAGGACCGCAGTTACAGGGGCTGAAATGGGATCCATGTCCCGAGCCAGGCACCAACCAGCCCAAGCTTGCCAAGCTGACCCATATGCCCGTCTAGTGCCGGGAGCCCATGCCGCTGCCAGTAGGCATCTAATAGCGTGCTGAAAAGCGACCTCCCAGGGTCCCCTGAAATCCGCCACGCCAGCAGCGGGAGGGAGCCCTCTAACCGGAGAGGGTGGCAACACCCTATCGGATCCAGTAGAAGTTCCTGGGAGGGTGGCAACCGTCTGGGATAATCCACCGTCATCCCGAGAAGTTGAGGGAACCATGATTGTGTTTCCCAGAACAGGGTCACTAGGACCAGTTCGGCCTGATATCTGCAAGAGTGTAGAAGGGTGCGAGGGATCATGGAGAACGGGGGAAAGGCATATAGGAGGTCTCTGCTCCAAACCTGCAGGAAGGCGTCCACTGCTTCCGCCGCCAGATACGACCTCCAGCTGAAGAATCGAGGGAGTTGGGTGTTGAGCCGGGAGGTGAATAGGTCTATAGCAAAAGGTCCCCAAAGAGACGATATACTGGAGAACACGTTCGTGCCCAATTTCCAGTTGCTGGAATCCGATAGATATCGTGAGCCCCAGTCCGCCTAGACGTTGTGTAGTCCTGGCAGGTATTCCGCTTGAACCACCAGGTCCCAGTCTAAGCAAAAGTCCCAAAAGTCTTTCGCCAATCTGGCCAGGACCGCAGATTGAGTACAGCCCAAGTGGTTGACATACCTCACCGCTGATACATTGTCCATGCGGAGGCAGATGCATGTATGGGCTCGGTCCCTCGCGAAGCTGCAGATCGCGAAGGAGCCTGCCAAGAGTTCCAATGCGTTGATGTGATAGTCGGGATTCGGATTCCGACCAGCGACCCCCTGTCGCCACACCCTCACAATGAGCCCCCCAGCCATGGAGGCTCACATCTGAGTCGATGGCGAACTCTGGCATGGAGCCGAAGATTGCCTTGCTGTTCCAAGCAGATAGGTTGAGGATCCACCATCGCAATTCGTCCTTTGTCTCTTTGTCTAGCGATACCAGGTCCGCGTAGGATGCGCCGGCCCTCAGGTGAGCTATTTTTAAGCGTTGCATCACACGGTAATGGAGCGGACCCGGAACACTGCCTGAATGGAGGCTGCTAGGAGGCCGATGAGGCGCGCCAGTTGCCTCAAGGTGAGTTGCGGGCGTATGAGAGCCCTGCGGAGCTCCTTGCGTATTGAACGAGTCTTGGACCCTGAAAGGCTCAAAGTGGCCGCCTCCGTATCCACTAAGAATCCCAAGAATTCCATACGAGTGGCGGGAGTCAGGCACGACTTTTCCTGGTTGATAATGAAACCCAGGCGGGAGAGCAGGTTCATTGCCAGCCGCAGGTGTGCCAGAAGTATGTTGCGATCTTGGGCCACGAGCAGGATGTCGTTTAGGTATATGATTAGACGAATGCCTCGACTGCGTAGCCAGGCCATAGGCCAAAGGGCAGGCATGTGAACCGCCAAGTCCCTGTCCGCCATTGGAAACGCAGGAGATCTCGGGATGCTTCGGCTATAGGCACTGTGAGATATGCATCCTTGAGATCCAGCTTTACCAACCAGTCCCCCTGAAGGAGTAGATCTCTCAACAGATGGATACCCTCCATCTTGAAATGGCGGTACCTGACCATAGCATTGAGTGGGCGCAGGTTTATGACTGGGCGCATTTGGCCGCCCTTTTTTTCCACTAGGAAAATATTGCTTACGACTCCCGTGGAGTCCGGGTGTGCCCGTTCTATCGCTCTATTGGTGAGGAGCGAGGAAAGCTCTTCGTCTATCGACCTGCGTTCCCGGATGGAGAAGCAGATCGGTCAAGGAAGCGGGATAGTTACAGGGTTCCCTACAAGGTCTATGTGGAAACCTTGAATGGTGTTTAGTACCCAAGGGCCGGAGGTTATCTGTGCCCAGGCTGGGAAAAAATGTTGGAGTCTGCCCCCTACATAAACATGTGAAGAAACATGAGGTATGAGTAAACTCACCATAGGGTCTTCTGGAGCTGGTGTTACCACGGAAACCTCTGGATCGCCACGGGTGTCCGCGTGATGGGAAGAATGGGGAGCGGGCATTTGTCTCCTGGAAGTTGGAGCGGTGCTGAAAAGAGCCTAGTCCCGAACCACGGGACTGAAAGTAGGACCGGCCGGACAGACGACTCCTGGATCTGCCAGCCTTGGTGAAGATCCTTCCCTGAAAAACCCATCTCATGGAGGTTTGGGCCTTGTCAAGGGCCGTAAATGCCCCCACAAAGTGCCCCAGGTCCTTAATGAAGGAGTCGCCAAATAATAATCCTTGGGCATCCTTCCCACCCTCTGTTAGGGCAAGGTTGGCCAGTTTAGGCTCTATTTTAAACAAAATGGCTTTACGCCGTTCAATACAAATAGCCCTTTGGACCCAACCACGGAGGTCTTCAGGGTCAACTATATGGTGTCCAGCTCTGGCATCCTCCGCCAGTTCGAAAAGTTTTGCCAGTGGGCCAAATATGTCTAAATGTTTATCCTGGCATGCTTTCAGGGCAGAGTCCAGGCCCTTACGTGGGTTCCAGACCAATTTAGTTAGGAACTGGGTCATTTTCGGATCAACTTCAGGGGTATCACAGACTTTATTTGGCACCGTAGGCCTTGGGCACTCTGCCCTCATTTTGTTTCATGCCGCTTTACTGAGCGGGCGTCGTACCCAATTTTCAAGGTACTCGGATGGTGAAGCTCATCCAGGTCGAAGAGAGGTTTGCCCAATGGATCCAAGAGGGTGGACCCGCAGTTGCGGGGTGAAGCGCCCTCGTGTCACCTCCGGACGTCTCTGCCTGAGCAGAGGGAAGGAGGTCAAGGTCCAGCTCAGCGGTCTCAACATCAGAGTCATCATCCGACTCAACCATAGCCTCCTCACCTGACCCGACTTCTGAGTCGGAGTCACTCTCAGGATGTGCTCTAGCACATTTCCAGAGCCGCGCCAGTTCTGCCTGGCACGGAAAGGCTCTTTTGCGTGGATGGGACACGCTTTCTAGGGCGACCGTAGGTACGCCAGTCGTAACAGTTCTGGAGGCAGAGGGGTGTTTGGACTTATGGGTCGCCTTCTTAGGTGCGCCCTCAGACTGGTCCATAGTGGGACGCGGAAGAGGCGTTGTGGAACCTGACATTCGCACGTCCAAAGGACGTGGCAGGAGGGCCTAGGAGATGGTATGGGAAAGGGTAGAAGACATGGACCCCATAATGGCATCTGTCATCGAGTGCAGTAGCGCCAAGAATTGGTCCCCTTCAGGTTGGGTGGGTCTATCTGCCAGAGAAGATGGCGTGTCATAGATGACAGGGGTCTCTCCAAGAGGCAAAGGGGCATCTATCACCCCAGAGGGTGGTGAGCTGAAAGGCATCCTGGGTTTGGGCATATTGGATGCAGCTCAATATTCCTACCAGTGAGATTACAGGGTAGTAAGGGTTAGTCACCCAAACTATAGGGAAAAAGAATGATAGGGATCTCACCAGGGTCCAGACCAGAGGCACACAGACACACACGAGGTAGTATGAGACAGGAAGTCGGAAAATGGCCGCTGCGAGTCTCATGAGACTCGCGGCAAAACCAGTGAATTCGTCAATAGAAAAAGACCCAAAGGTGCGGTAAAATAGGCGAATTCGCGTGAATAAAACAGACTAATGTAAAAACAGACGAACAGAACGGAGAAAAGCAGGGCAAAAGGGCGCCAGAGGACAGGGAGAGGAGAGATGGCAGAAAAGGAATAAGAGATAGGAGCAATCATAGAAAAGAGTCAAACTGAGAGTACATAGATAGATATTTCACACAGAAGATCTGGAACCTTGGGAGACAACAATATTTATATACAGACATATAATAAACAAATAGATAAACTGAGGAGAAAAAATTCCTTAAGAGAATCAAATAAAAGAATAGTATCGAATCTGTCAATAAGGAAGAAACGATAGAACAATAAATGACAATAAATAGCAGAACAACAACCATAACTGACAGAATAAACAAGTAATCAATGAGAGAAAAATATGAGTTGTTACTTATCTTTGGAGCAGCAAAGAAAGAGGGAAATGGAAGGGAAGTGCTGCCTATTATACTGGGACCTGTGCAGGGAGGGGCCTATGTCACTGTATGTTCATTGTTTGTTTGTTTTTTCATTCTGTTTATATCCTGTGCTGCTATTGGTGGACAGTAAAGAAAGGGATATGCAATATGAGCCTCCATGTCTTGTCATAAAATCATATTCTCAATAAGATGGAAAACCAATGAAGGACTCCAGTGAAAATCCTAGAGAACAGTGGCTTTTGAAATATCTTGTATTTCTCATTTAATTTTGCTTGTTAAAGACAAAAAAGGTTTAGTTTTTATGTATTCATTTATTTATATTTTAATGAAAGTAAGTTAGGACATTTTAACAATAATTAAATAATATGTATTCTAAAAACTTTAATATAGGAATCAATATTCCTCAGGTATTAGCAGTAGAAAGAGGGAAGTGCTCATGCCATTGTACAGAACACTGGTGAGACCTCACTTGGAGTATTGTACACAGTACTGGAGACCGTATCTTCAGAAGGATATTGATACCTTAGAGAGGGTTCAGAGAAGGGCTACTAAACTAGTTCATGGATTGCGGGATAAAACTTACAAGGAAAGGTGAAAGGATCTTAACATGTATAGCTTGGAGAAAAGACGAGACAGGGGGAATATGATAAAAAAAAGAAAATACTAAAGAGAATCAACACAGTAAAAGGAGGAGACTATATTAAAAAAAAAAAAGAAAACTACCACAACAAAGGACAAGTCTTAATTAGAGGGGCAAAGGTTTAAAAATAATTCAGGAAGTATTACTTTACTGAAGGGTAGTGGATGCATTTAGCCTTCCAGTAGAAGTGGTAGAGGTTAACACAGTGAGCGAGTTTAAGCATGCATGGCATAGGCATAAGGCTATCCTAGATATAAGATACTAGGGACTAATTAAAAGTATTTTGAAATATTGGGCAGACTAGATGGGCAGAATGCTTGGAGTTAGGTGCAGTAAGGAACCATATTGTGAAGGGAAATTAGAGAGGGTCATACAGAAGTATTGCAACTTTCACGCATAGGACTTAAAGTCCTGAGCATGGAGATTTATGATAGCTTGGTCTAATATTTGTATACTTATGAATGTATGACCTTAAAGGGACACTATAAGTCACCAGAACAACTACAAAATGTAGTTGTGAAAACTACCACAATGTAAGAGGACAGAGTCTTACATTTCAGAGAAAAGCAGTTCTACACTACTGCCTCAGGGGTATACTTTACAGATGGCCACTAGCATTCCTGGGTCAGTGAACAGGTGCATTAATGATGTTCTGTGCGAGTTTAAGCATGATGGCACTGTCACTCCCAATAGAGATGCATTGATTCAAGAGTTTTGCTATATACGCGCAATAGCCTCTCATTGCTTTCCTATGACCTCTCATTTTTGATGTTCTCAGAAGGACATATAGTGATCAGAAAAAGAGATTTTATATATATATATATATATATATATATATATATATATATATATATATATATATATACACACACACAGTTGCAAGAAAAAGTATGTGAACCCTTTGGAATGTTATGGATTTCTGCACAAATTGGTCATAAAATGTGATCTGATCATCATCTAAGTAACAACAATAGACAATCACAGTCTGCTTAAACTAATAACACACAAAGAATGAAATGTTGCCATGTTTTTATTGAACAAATAGTGTAAACATTCACAGTGCAGGTGGAAAAAGTATGTGAACCTTTGGATTTAATAACTGGTTGAACCTCCTTTGGCAGCAATAACTTCAACCAAACGTTTCCTGTAGTTGCAGATCAGACGTGCAAAATGGTCAGGAGTAATTCTTGACCATTCCTCTTTAAAGAACTGTTTCAGTTCAGCAATATTCTTGGGATGTCTGGTGTGAATCGCTTTCTTGAAGTCATGCCACAGCATCTCAATCGGGTTGAGGTCAGGACTCTGACTGGGCCACTTCAGAAGGCGTATTTTCTTCTGTTTAAGCCATTCTATTGTTGATTTACTTCTATGCTTTGGGTCATTGTCCTGTTGCAACACCCATCTTCTGTTGAGCTTCAGTTGGTAGACAGATGGCCTAAAGTTCTCCTGCAAAATGTCTTGATAAACTTGGGAATTCATTTTTCCTTCGATGATAGCAATCCGTCCAGGCCCTGACGCAGCAAAGCAGCCCCAAACCATGATGCCCCCACCACCATACTTCACAGTTGGGATGAGGTTTTGATGTTGGTGTGCTGTGCGTTTTTTTTGCCACACATAGTGTGGTGTGTTTCTTCCAAACAACTCCACTTTGGTTTCATCTGTCCACAGAATATTTTGCCAGTACTGCTGTGGAACATCCAGGTGCTCTTGTGCAAACTGTAAACATGCAGCAATGTTTTGTTTGGACAGCAGTGGCTTCCTCTGTGGTATCCTCCCATGAAATCCATTCTTGTTTAGTGTTTTACGTATTGTAGATTCGCCAACAGGAATGTTAGCATTTGCCAGTGACGTTTGTAAGTCTTTAGCTGACACTCTAGGATTCTTCTTCACCTCATTGAGCAGTCTGCGCTGTGCTCTTGCAGTCATCTTTACAGGACGGCCACTCCTAGGGAGAGTAGCAGCAGTGCTGAACTTTCTCCATTTATAGACAATTTGTCTTACCGGCTTCTGGAGATCCTTTTATAACCCTTTCCAGCTTTTTGCAAGTCAACAATTCTTAATCGTAGGTCTTCTGAGAGCTCTTTTGTGCGAGGCATCATTCACATCAGGCAATGCTTCTTGTGAAAAGCAAACCCAGAACTTGTGTGTGTTTTTTATAGGGCAGGGCAGCTGTAACCAACACCTCCAATCTCATCTCATTGATTGGACTCCAGTTGGCTGACATCTCACTCCAATTAGCTCTTGGAGATGTCATTAGTCTAGGGGTTCACATACTTTTTCCACCTGCACTGTGAATGTTTACATGGTGTGTTCAATAAAAACATGGCAACATTTCATTCTTGTGTGTTATTAGTTTAAGCAGACTGTGATTGTCTATTGTTGTGACTTAGATGATGATCAGATCACATTTTATGACCAATTTGTGCAGAAATCCATATCATTCCAAAGGGTTCACATACTTTTTCTTGCAACTGTATATATATATATATATGTCATACTCTATAGCAACATGCTAACGTGATGCAAATCTGACTTTAAAAAATATTTTTTTTTGCTATTTTTACTCTAACTAAGGTTCATAAAGAAGTTTGTATTCAATTCTTGGGGGCGAATCCAATGTTTATACAAAAATCTGTCCTAATAACCCAAAAAGTGGATAGCCCTTAAAAAAACCAAATATGAGTGCAAATAAATCAATAAGCTGCAATCACTTATCCAAAAAAATAAAAGCAAATGTTGTGCTTTTTACGTACACTTGCTTTTTGTTTTGCAAAATCTGGGCTAATTGGCTGGTAATTACAATAACTGAGGACTTCCAATAATTTCTGATGTAATGGTTTAATTTCATACAATGAGGACACAGGCATTTGTTACTACCTTGCTGCAGACTTAATGTGGCACTTTCACCTTTTTTTTGATCCTTTATTTTTTTTACCAATTTATTTTTAATATATTAGATAAATTAGGGAGTACTTTTTCTTATGAGGAGTGTGGTATTTGGCAATGAGCAGAGCTTAAGCAAAATCCCATTTAGTTGCTAAGCAAATTAACCCTCAACTCATCAGTCAACAGAATCCAACAGAAGGACAAATGGCCCCCATCATGGACAGAGGAGAACAAAATGGAGGCACCCAGGAATTGAGGAGATACGGCTCAAGGAAGGAAAGCTAATAAAAAAAGGTGAGTGGCAATGCAGGGAGAATAATCCTTTAGATACAAGAGGCACAGGAAATGTAAAACTAAAAAAAAAAAATACAGCGCCACTTTAATGTACGCCTCTATGGTTTCTTTTGCCTGTTTAAAGATAAAGCAGGCCAAACCCTATGTAGAGCTGGTGACCTCCACAGGGCTGATAAGCTGAACTCACCCTTCCCCCTGTGAGTCCATCCTCACCCACCCCCAACACACCTTACAGGTCTGATTGTTAGTGATATTTTCTCTGTTTTTTTTTTATTTTATTTATTTTTTATTATTAATGGTCCTTCTACACAATACATAACTACACCTGACAGCATGGTACCATAAATTGACATAATATTGCTGTATATGAAGGTCCAGCCCTTCTTGTTTGTTGCTTGCATCTGTTTGATTATATAGATGACCAATATTTTTACTAACTTCTTTAAAAGTGTAATTTGTATATCGGTATTAAACTGTAAAAAAATAAAAAATTGGTGGAAAAAAAAAGTCTTATAAACTTAATTTTAAAACGAACCTGTCCAACAAAATTTGTGAATAAGAGGTAGGTATGGAACTATTACAACATTAATAAATACATACATTTCCAAATTGTTTTTCATTTAATCATGAGCTAGGAATTTAGCTGATATGAAACATGCACTTTGAATTATTATTATTTTTGTTTTGTGAGAGGTTAGTTCAGTGTAGACTCCCCCCCCCCCCAAAAAAAAAAAACAACTCAAAAATAATCCCAGCCCTTCTTATGGTGTATAAGATTTTCTACAGGAAAACTCATATATAATAGATCGGGATAACAAACTCTTTTAACATATGTTTTGTTTTTCTTATCTTTCTAAAACAGTATAACATATGATCTTAAAAGCTCTCCCATCCTCCTTGGTTTCCACATCCATGACTGCTAGCCCTAATATACTAATTTAAAAACAAAAAATAAATAAAATAAGATGTATTTTAACATGCAGTACCACAGACAGCCACTGGGGGACCCTGAAATACTATACACACATTTCACGAGCAGAAATCCTTCCCAATGACCTAGAAATGTATAGATTTTCATGACTGAGAGATTTAGCGAGAAATGTACAAAGTCTGTTTATGTGGTTACTGCTAAACTATATTGAGGGTAATCTATTAAAGGGACACTTCAATTCCTCTGCAGCACTTCAGATTGCTAAAGTGCTTTAGGGATAACTGCATGTCCCTGCAGTCTTATTTTTTTTTTTTTTTTTAAATGATAATTTTAAGAGAAAACGTCACTATTTAAAAAAAACCTAGTAATACCTTTCAGTTGTTAAGTACACAGATGAAAAGGTTTCCTGTTTTAAATATCAGTTATCACTTTTACTTTCCCCTTATTTAAATAATGTGTGCATGTGAAGTTATTAGTCTGTGATGAAATACCTCTAGATACAAAATGCATTAGTAATTCCCTTCTTTCGTGGACGACTGATGTTCACAGTTCTAGTGATGAAACAGAAGAATAAATCCACTTTTTTGCTTGATTTATCAATGTTAAGATTTTTTTTTTTTGTCTCTCGTTTTTGGGGTCTCGCAATCTTCTTATATATATATATATATATATATATAATGTATACTGAGGAGGAGTTCCAGAGACCAGCCGCCTTGAGACAAAAACAATACCTTATCTAGTTTTTAGTGTACCTAAAAAAAGCTTGGGGACAACGGAGCTAATAAGACTATATCAGGCTTCCCCAAACTCTGGCCCTCCAGATGTTGCTGAACTACAACTCCCATGATTCTATGAATGAAATAGATAGGCTGAGAATCATGGGAGTTGTAGTTTAGCAACATCTAGAGGGCTGGAGTTTGGGGAAGCCTGGACTATATCAATGAAAAACATACTAAGTTTGAGTTTTAAAAGTAGTCTAAAAAGCATACATTTTCTTCCTTGTATAGTTTTTCTTTTGTGCTTCTGCAACATTAAAGGACCACTATAGGCACCCAGACCACTTCAGCTTAATGAAGTGGTCTGGGTGCCTGGTCCAGCTAGGGTTAACCCTTTTTTTTTTTTTTATAAACATAGCACTTTCATAGAAACTGCTATCTTTATGTTATGGTTAATCCAGCCTCCAGTGGCTGTCTCTTGACAGCAGCTAGAGGCGCTTGCGTGCTTCTCACTGTGAAAATCACAGTGAAAAGACGCCGGCGTCCATAGGAAAGCATTGTGAATGCTTTCCTATGGACTGGCTGCTTGCGCGCTCAGCTCCTGCCACGCATGCGCATTCAGCCGAAGAGGAGGAGAAGAGGGAGAAGAGGAAGAGGAGAGCTCCCCACCCGGTGTTGGAAAAAGAGGTAAGTTTAACCCCTTCCTCTCCATCCAGCCCGGTGGGAAGGGGACCCTGAGGGTGGGGGCACCCTTAGGGCACTATAGTGCCAGGAAAACAAGTATGTTTCCTGGCACTATAGTGGTCCTTTAAGAATACCATGTGAGTATTGCACTCTGGTAACCTCACATTCAGCCAGTGATTGTGGAATGCATGCACACGTCCACACAGACAAACCGAAGGTATGTTGTTCATTGATTCTTCTTTGCACTATGTCCTGGGATCAAAAACAGGTAACATCGGAGAAAGCAGCAGTTCAATGTGTCAGAGCATAAAATGTGTGTTTCTGCTTTAAAACTGTATTTTAATCTCAAACTTGTTTAATATTGTGAGTCGTTCAGATTCAGCAAATATAGGGACAATAAACAATACATATTAAGTTAGCCAGTTAGAAAATTATGCCTTATTAGCAAACACAACATTTTTCGTTTAGAGGAATATTCACAACAAAGCTGACCAGGGTTCATTTCACTTTCACTTTTTTCTTTATCCTTCTTCCCCCCCTTTTTTTTTCCCCTTTTCTATTCTCTCTTGTATTTTTTTTTGTTGTTGTTGTAAATATCTCTTTATTGAGAAAAAAAAAATTGTCACAATTTCAGCAGGAATACAGATTATAAGGATGAAGAAACACGCAGAATTCGAATAGAGGTGGAAACATCTGGAAAAATGGGATGTGCAGATCCCCATCTGAACAAGTATAGCTGAGACACGCAGGTCTCACATAGACAGTAGGTTCACAGCATATAAGTGTAGAGGCGTGTGCGCTGTTGGTGCGGGCGTGTACCAGTCACTAATTGCGAGTGTATAATGGGGTCATAAGTCCCCCAGCACCAACTCTTAGTCAGTGGATATCAGAGCCTGGCGTGTAGGTGCCTTGGTCTGCTTTTGTTATCTCGATTGTCGTCTGGGTCCCCCTGGCTCGAGGTTTGTGTATTGATTCAGTGATGACCCTCCCCCTTGTATTTAAAAAAACAACTTTTTTCTTCTTTCCCCATTAATGGGAATGATCGCACCAACTGTTGTCACCTTCTCACCAAGTTGTTTGGCGATGGTCTTGTAACCCATTCCATTCTTGTGTAGGTCTAAAATCTTGTCCCTGACATCCTTGGATTGGATTTTAGTATTTTGCTATTCTGTCTCTCACTGTTAAAATACACCTACCAATAAAATTATATACTGATTATTTCTTTGTCAGTGGGCAAACGTTCAAAATCAGCAGGGGATCAAATACTTTTTTCCCTCACTGTATTTTAGGCCAAAATAACTGCGTTGAAAAAGTTTCCACAGTCAGCTACTTTTCCAAGTTTTGGTTTTCAGTTATCAGCAAATCATTGTTTTCTGAATAAATTTCCTGGTTATCTTTTTTTTTTGTCCATTCTTAAATTCTAATGTCCAGCTCCAACTGATATAATCAGGAAAATGCTGGCGATGAAAGGATTAATATATATTGAAAAAATAAAATAAATACATTTTGAAGTGACAGTTATAGTATTAGATCCATTCTGGAAACATAGCTCCATCCCCTTCATGACAACAAGCCAATCACAGTGGTGTACCGAAAACTGTATAGGCGTTTAATGAATAAATCCTCACCCCCATCCCCTGAGATTGTTCACGAGTCAAGGTATAAGACCCCTGATGTCTAAAATAAAAGTAGTTTTTTTTTCCTGCATCCGAGATTTTCAGATAGATTATACTGAAAATACATTATATCTGTTTCTTTAAGAAACCGTATTAAAAAAATAAAATAAAAAATCTGGTGGTAACATTGCTTTAATGATACTTGTTAATTATACTCCCGCCAAACAGTGTTATAATTATACTCAAGTCAGCAGATGGCTGGAGTATAATTAACAATTACTTGCGGCTCTTAAATAAAAAAAATAAATGGCTCACTTGTCACAAGGCTTTATTGTCACATTAAAGGTTTGGATTGGTTCCCAACGTGTTGGATGCCAACATAGCTTTAGGACATTCAAATACTGAAGCTTAGGGATTTTACATTTAGAGGAAAATATAGTCACCACTACAACGTAATGTCTATAGCATGTCCCTGCAGACTTTTCAATGTAAATGTGTGTTTTGTTTTTTTTAAATGTAAACAATGTTTACACTGCTGCCAGGTGTCACCTCTAGTGGCAGTCACTCAGACGGCCACTAGAGGTGCTTCCTGGTTCAGTGTTGCACAGTGTGCAGCACCTACGTTTAGCATCTCCATGTTCCCCATGTAGATGTATTTGCGGAATATTTCGATGCATGCACAATAGTCTCCCAATGCTTTCCTATGGGAAAACATTGGATTGGCTGAGAACATCAATGTTGATCATCTCAGCCATGAAGGCAAGGACCGCCGCCGGGAAATAGGCCCAACCACAGAGAAAATGTAAGTTTAAAAAAACTTTTAACTCCACTCTGAGAAGGGGTGGAAACCTAATCTGCTACACCAGCACTATAGTGTTAGGGATACATGTTTGTATTCCTAACACTATAGTTGTTCCTGTAAGTGTTTCTGGTGTTTGATGCTGGGGAGGAAGGATGCGTTCATAATGGTTTATTCACTAAACTAAATTCTGAAGAAATTTGTAAACCAGAGGGCACTATTTACTAACCACTAAATGCAGTAAATTCGTTACTTCTAATTCAACATTCTGTTTTCACAGAAACATTAAATAATGTCTGACAAATTGTATTTCCACTTCTGCTAACCTTTCTCGTGATAACGTATACTACATCTTTATCAGTCATGTTAGGGAAAATATATAGAGAAAAAAAATTTCCTCTTTACTTAATCTTATAGAACAGTCATAGGTTTCAAGAAATAAATCTGAATTATGTATTGAAATTGTAGTATTGATAAAAAGGTCTAACCTTGTGGACAAACATTACAAATAATCAAAATGAATATCTGAAGAAAGAAAGCTAAATTTATTGATAACAAAGTAATATATAAACAAAGAAATAAAGATCAAATAATTAGCGTCTAAGCATGAAAATATATTACAAGAATAAGACATTGATTGTCATCTTTAGAAAATCAATTTACAATTTAATAATTAAATAAATCTATTTCACCAATTATTACAGAAACTACACAGTTAAAATGTATGCTGGTTAGGCAATTAAAGGACCAAAGCAATAATTGATTAATTATGGATTACACAAGGTCTGCTAAAATAAAATATAATTAACTAAACAATGCTTGTCAAGTAACAAGAGGCTAATATCAATTCTGTGCATATGTCTATGAACAAAATTGCATTCACGACTGTTTTGGTCTAAAATTTCAGATGAATTTAGAATTTCCCAACAATTCCCGATTTTGATAAAACTGATTATAGTTCATCCATATAAGTAGACATTTAGGAGTTGAATCAGTAAATATCAGGTTGTGGCAAGTTGGTCACCAACTTGCAAAATATAAAACTTGTCAGTTATTAAAGGAACACTATAGTCACCTAAATTACTTTAGCTAAATAAAACAGTTTTAGTGTATAGATCATTCCCCTGCAATTTCACTGCTCAATTCACTGTCATTTAGGAGTTAAATCACTTTGTTTCTGTTTATGCAGCCCTAGCCACACCTCTGCTGGCTATGATTGACAGAGCCTGCATGAAAAAAAAAAAAAAAAAAACTGGTTTCACTCAGGGCCGTCTTTAACGCGGGGCAAACGGGGCAGCTGCCCTGGGCCCAGTTGCTCCTGGGGGCCCAGAGCAGCTGCTCTGTGGGCCCCGCGATTTGCGCAGCCCCTATGGACCGGGAGGCTCCCCGGGTGGCCCATGCACTAAAGGCCACCCGGGGAGCATGTGTCAGCAGGGGCCCGGTCGGGCGCTGTGGCGCTTAAACAGCGCGACCGGGCCCCTCTTCCGGTTCTGCAGCCGGCTGGGAGGAAGTGACGTCACTTCCTCCCATCGGAGATAGCCGCGCAGGAGGAGGAAGGCAGGGAGGAGGGGAGTTCCAGAGGAGAACTCCCATCTGCCTCAGCCTGCCACTGGACCAGGGAAACCACCCTCCAGAAAAAGGTAAGAACCTGGAGGGTGGCTAAATGTAGGTCTGTGTGTGTGTGTATGCTAGTATGTCTGTGTGTGTCAGTATGTCTGTGTGTGTCAGTATGTCTGTGTGTGTGTCAGTATGTCTGTGTGTATGTCAGTATGTCTGTGTGTGTCAGTATGTCTGTGTGTGTCAGTATGTCTGTGTGTATGTCAGTATGTCTGTGTGTGTGTATATGTCTGTGTGTGTGTGTGTGTGTGTCAGTATGTCTGTGTGTATGCCAGTATGTCAGTGTGTGTGTATGTAGGTATGTCTCTGTGTGTGTGTACGTGTGTGTCAGTATGTCTGCCAGGATATATTTGTGTGTCAGTGTATGTGTGTGTCAGTATGTATCTGTGAATGTTTTAATGTCTGTCTGTGTGTATGTGCCAGTACGTCTGTCTGTGTGTATGTCAGTATGTCTGTATGTGTGTGTCAGTATGTCTGTGTGTGTATGTAAGTATGTCTGTGTGTGTATGTAAGTATGTCTGTGTGTGTATGTGTGTGTCAGTCAGTATGTCTGTCAGTGTATGTGTCTGTGTGTGTATGTATGTATGTCTGTGTGTCAGTATGTCTGCCAGGATATATTTGTATGTCAGTGTATGTGTATGTCAGTGTATGTGTCAGTATATATCTGTGAATGTTTTAATGTCTGTCTGTATCAGCCATTACGTCTGTCTGTGTATATGTCAGTATGCCTGTGTGTGTGTGTGTGTATGTCAGTATGCCTGTGTGTGTGTGTCAATGTGTCTGCCAGTGTATGTGTCTGTGTGTTTGAGTATATCTGTCAGTGTATGTGTTTGTGTGTGTGTCAGTATATCTGTTAATGTATGTGTCTGTGTATGTATGTATGTGTGTGTGTCAGTATGTCTGCCAGTATATATTTGTGTGTAGTGACTGTGTGTGTCAGTATGTATCTGTGAATGTTTTAATGTCTGTCTGTGTGTGTGTATGTGCCAGTACGTCTGTCAGTGTTATTGCGGGTTGGACGTAATTGGGGGGTGAGGCAGGGACAGGGCCCATGGGGCCCAAGAAAATGCATTGCCCAGGGTCCTAATCATATTATAGACGGCCCTGGTTTCACTTTCAAACAGATGTTTATCTTAAATAATTGTATCTCAATCTCTAAATTGGACTTTAATCACATACAAGAGGCTCTTGCAGGGTCTAGCAAGCTATTAACATAGCAGGGGATAAGAAAATCTTAATTAAACAGAACTTGCAATAAAGAAAGCCTAAATAGGACTCTCTTTACAGGAAGTGTTTATGGAAGGCTGTGCAAGTCACATGCAGGGAGGTGTGACTAGGGTTCATAAACAAAGGGATTTAACTCCAAAATGGCAGAGGATTGAGCAGTGAGGCTGCAGGGGCATGTTCTATACACAAAAACTGCTTCATTAAGCTAAAGTTGTTCAGGTGACTATAGTGTCCCTTTAAGGTTGCTAGAAACCATATGATTCATGGAAATATAATTGGACAGGATATTATAGTAATATATGTATTAGTACTTAAGTAATATCAGGTATTGAGAATTAAAATACTATGCTATATGTATCTGTAGGAATATGATAGTGATACACAGTTATTATGTAGAAAGTTATCATCTTGATTTTGGTCACAAAGGACTTCGATCTATCTTTTGAACCAATGGACCTCACGAATAGCTGCTAGCAGCTGAACAGGAAAAGCACCCAAGCAGCTTACAATCCTGGCAATCAGTCTCTAACAGCATACAGTAAATCCCCCCAAGAACGAGACAAAGCTCTGTGTTGAGGGTCAAGCAGTGAACAGACAGAGCTGTGGGTTTATTGTTCTTATATACACATTCTTACATATTAGTACCACCCACAGGGTTTTGGAAAACAACCAATAAACACGAACAATACACTCAGACACTCCCACACAAAATCCTCCCCTCTGCCTGTGATACAATTACCTTACACAATGGGTTAATGTAATTATCACAGGCAGAGAAATACAATTTTTCCACATTATTCATAACTTTAAAAGTATACATCACATTCACATTTTCAGAATCAGCATACTCCAAATACAAACATGTCAAAATCATCCAAATTGGTCCATTGATTCAAAAGATAGATGGATTTGTGACCAAATGAAGCATGGCTTTTCTGCCCAAAACCAGTTCCACAGAGTCTTCTATCCTGGAGATAATTGGGAAGTAATCCAATTATCTCCAAGGACAGAGGCAAAACTCCATTAAGCACATGGCAGTAAAAAGACAGTAAAATACAATAAAATACACAAGGTTACATTTATTACATAAAATACAGACATGCAACATATCCCCAGATAGCTTAGGTCTGAGCAAACATTATTACTGAATGGCGCTCAGACCACACACATACAGTTCAATCGCCATGGAGCCAAAGTCTTTTATTACACGAATAGGCTCCATGGCATAGCTATCTGGGTTAAATGAGTTCATTCAGTAAATCCGAGAATCTACCGAACGCCAGGGCAGAAATACATGAATAGACCTTTCTGCATAGTAAAATAAAGTATTTAAATGCCGGTCCATAGTCAAAAGGCAGCAGACAGGCAACCAGACTCCTCCAATGCACATTGGCGAGATTGGTCTCGTCAAAAACACACACTTGCTTTACTTCTTTTCTAAGCTGGCAAATAAGATCATTTCTTAATTCAACTCTATCCTCTAGTTCACAGACTTTCTGACAATCTCTCACAGTTACAGCATGTGCTCTCTGTTACATTGTTACACTGTTCATTTAAATCTGATTTGTCTTCTGTTAACCCATTCAAATCTACTTCTTTATCTGCTAATTCTAAATTGTCTTGACCTGCATTTCGTTTACAAATCAATGCATTGTAAGTACAGACTAGTTTCATAACATTTCTGATCTTTAGTTTTTTCTTAACAAACTATTTCCTGTCAATTTCACTATTCGCAATTTCACATTGTGTGTATAAAGATTGCCACAATACAGCATCTGAATAGCTGCTATTAAATGCAAACTGCAATTTACTTTTCTCTGCAATGTCATTTATGAATTCCATGTTACTCACCAGATCAGTTATTTCTGTCTATTTAGTTGCTTCATCCACACAGCTGCGCAGTTCTGGACTTGGATCTGGATGATTGCCAATCTCTGCCACGTGCTTGCTTCTAGAATTCACGATGTATCTTGTGCTTTTTGTCTCAGTTGTAGAAAATAGTCTTGTACAGTCTTTGTGATTTGAAAACTTTCTTTTTCTTACAAACAGTTCTTTTGTGACAGTCTAGATTCTTTTTTTCTCTTCAAGTTTGTTTTCCCAGTTCCAAAACTTAGCTTCATAACTTGATTCTTCTCTCTTCCCCCTTGAAGTGGGAACAAAACTTGAATAGAAGACTGGCTGGCTGGCTGGCCAGCCAATGTAAAATGTAGCTTGGATCGATTGTCAATGTTAAATCTTCTTAATTTCTTCTTGTCTTCAGTTGATTGATATATACGTCTTTTGTATATATAGTCTTAGGCCAAATTTGCTCGCCACATTAATATATGTCTATATTAATGAAAAGTACTAATACGCAATCTGACTTATGGTTTCTTCAGGTTTATTCTTAGTTACTGATACATAATAAAACAACAAAGGATGTTACAGGATAATAGATGTTCAACAGCAGATGGTAATTGCTGGACTCCTGACGGGAGAGTTACATCCTTACATTTTTATATCGAGAGAGAACCAGAGAGAGCCAAGAGCCAAGAGAGACCTCGTGTCTCTTTGTTCAGTTACTATATAGAAGTGCCATAATGACGTCAGACTATAACTCTAGCCATATAAGGACAAAACCCCTAAATCCACATTCCAGAGCTCTCGGACAAAGAAAGCCTTGTGACTTATACCATCTGTTACTTATGTCAATCCACACATCCATATACAATCAATAGAAACATAGAATATGCAATATTCTACAGACATCCGGCATTAGTTAAATCCCCATAGTAGGAAAGCATTAAAGGACCACTATAGTGCCAGGAAAACACTCGTATTCCTGGCACTATAGTGCCCTGAGGGTGCCCCCACCCTCAGGGTCCCACTCCCGCCCGGCACTGGAAGGGGGAAAGGGGTTTAAACTTACCTTTTTCCAGCGCTGGGCGGGGAGCTCTCCTCCTCCGATCCTCCTTCTCTCCTCCCCGTCGGCTGAATGCGCCCGCGCGGCAAGAGCTGCGTGCGCATTCAGCTGGTCACATAGGAAAGCATTATCAATGCTTTCCTATGGACGTATCAGGGTCTTAACTGGGTTAGGAGTCTGTAGCGCAGATATGTTGCTCACCCTTGCAGATAGCCACAGGTCAAGGTGGTCAGGTAAGAATTCACCCGGCCTGTGGGTCTGTGCACGGGGGCTGTGCAGGATGAAGTACCAAGTGGCAGGACAGGCAAGGACTCAAACAGCAGGATAGTCAAAGGATAGCCGAGGTCAAAGGATGCCAGAAGACAGGAACAACGAGGAGTAGCCGAAGTCAAGGGATGCCAGAGGTCAGAGTAAACGTAGTCAGAAGCCGGGGTCAATAGCAAGTAGCAGCTCAAACAACAGGAACACTGGTACAAAGCACACAACAGGATCAAAGACTTGATGCTGATCACAGGGCGAGGCTGAGTTTAAATACCCTGCTAATGTCTGATCAGGGTCAGGTGAAGCACATCCAAAGTCAAGGTACAGCCCCCAGAGTAATAGACATGCCAGGATGAACAGGACCAGAATGACATGTGGAATACAAAAGCTGCTGTGGCTCAGAGGAAGGAAGCAGGACCAGGACTGCGAAGTTCCCTGGTTCAAGTCCCTTGTTGGGAACTCCATGGGTGACCACGTCTGGCCGTCTGTTTGCTGTGGTGAGAACTGTGACAGGATGCTGGCGTGCTCTCACTGTGAAAATCACAGTGAGAAGCACGCAAGCGCCTCTAGCGGCTGTCAGTGAAACTGCTATGTTTATAAAAAAAATGGGTTAACCCTAGCTGGACCAGGCACCCAGACCACTTCATTAAGCTGAAGTGGTCTGGGTGCCTAGAGTGGTCCTTTAACCCCTTAAGGATGTGTGACATGTCATGATTCCCTTTTATTCCAGAAGTTTGGTCCTTAAGGGGTTAAAGCAATGCTTTCCCATGGGGAGAGCCTAATGCGCTTGCAGTGCATGTGCATTAGCCCCTGGTGGGCGATGTCGGACAAGGCATAGAGTCAATTCAGCGGGAATCCGACTAAATGGTTTTATACCCTTGCAGCGCGGGGGGAGGTGGAGAGGTAAGAGGGTGCTATAGTGTAAGGAATACAACTTTGTATTCCTTACACTGTAGAATCCCTTTAACCCCTTAGTGACCAGACCGGTTCAATTTTCTTACCGTTTTTACATTACTGTTGTGTTTATGTTTAGCTGTAATTTGCCTTTAGTTTTTCCGTTTAGTTACCCCCATTTATGCATGTTCAGGTGAGTGCAGCCAACCCCCTCTTGTTTTATATATATATATATATATATATATATATATATATATATATATATATATATATATATATATATATATATATATATATTTGGGAGTCTAGCCAACTCCCTGGTTTTGCACCCCTCACTGTCACAGGTGCCTCATCCCAGGGCCCTATTTAGCCTTGTACTGCAGAGAGCCTCAGATGGAATTTCTTTCCCCAAGTAGGTTAATCTCATAAGAGCAGACATTAGACTGTTAGTGTAGGACCTGCCAAAGATGGGGTACATTGACGTTGTGGCAGGCTTATGCAATGTATGATCATATAATGTAACTAAACCCCCATTATTTTTGCCTAGATTAAGTGTTTTAAAAAAAAACAACAACAAATAAAATCTTTCAACATTGAAGTTGCTGTTTAGTGGATGGGTGAGTGCGCTGGATCTTGTGTGTTATATATATATATATATATATATATATATATATACACACACACACACTTTTATTTCCCATATATGTATAATATATTTTAAATAAAGCATTTTATAATATATTATACATATGTGTATATATCTCGAAGTACACTTATAATGAAATCATATATATGCATTATATATGTTTAATATATTATAAAATGCTTTGATTATTTTATAATATATTATACATATATAATATTTGTATAATATATTAATTTTATTTTATTTTTTTACTTTTTAGCAGCCTGGGAGATTACCTGACAGCTCAGAAAGTCCCCCTGCTGGCAGCTCCATAGACGTCTATTGCGGCCATGTGATCATGGTGATCACATGGCACTGGAGGGCCCTGGTGGCTGGAGCTGCTGCAGGGGGTTTGCTGGACACACCCACAACCGTGATTGCAGGGGGATCGCCGGTCCAGATAAGTCCAAGGCTTCTATTTGCTTAACAACCTTTTTTTGTCAGACATACCTAGTAAGTCCACTGTCATTAAAGGGATATAATTATTATAATTATTTATAACGTCATTCTAAATGTATTTCTATTTAAATATATATGTACAGGGAGTGCAGAATTATTAGGCAAATGAGTATTTTGACCACATCATCCTCTTTATGCATGTTGTCTTACTCCAAGCTGTATAGGCTCGAAAGCCTACTACCAATTAAGCATATTAGGTGATGTGCATCCCTGTAATGAGAAGGGGTGTGGTCTAATGACATCAACACCCTATATCAGGTGTGTATAATTATTAGGCAACTTCCTTTCCTTTGGCAAAATGGGTCAAAAGAAGGACTTGACAGGCTCAGAAAAGTCAAAAATAGTGAGATATCTTGCAGAGGGATGCAGCACTCTTAAATTTGCAAAGCTTCTGAAGCGTGATCATCGAACAATCAAGCGTTTCATTCAAAATAGTCAACAGGGTCGCAAGAAGTGTGTGGAAAAACCAAGGCGCAAAATAAATGCCCATGAACTGAGAAAAGTCAAGCGTGCAGCTGCCACGATGCCACTTGCCATCAGTTTGGCCATATTTCAGAGCTGCAACATCACTGGAGTGCCCAAAAGCACAAGGTGTGCAATACTCAGAGACATGGCCAAGGTAAGAAGGCTGAAAGACGACCACCACTGAACAAGACACACAAGCTGAAACGTCAAGACTGGGCCAAGAAATATCTCAAGACTGATTTTTCTAAGGTTTTATGGACTGATGAAGTGAGAGTGAGTCTTGATGGGCCAGATGGATGGGCCCGTGGCTGGATTGGTAAAGAGCAGAGAGCTCCAGTCCGACTCAGACGCCAGCAAGGTGGAGGTGGAGTACTGGTTTGGGCTGGTATCATCAAAGATGAGCTTGTGGGGCCTTTTTGGGTTGAGGATGGAGTCAAGCTCAACTCC
>OW240913.1:317502351-317651147 GCA_933207985.1 Pelobates cultripes | reverse complement strand
CTCACTCTGTCCCTAGTCACCCCTTCCCTGCTTAACTGTCACTAGTCACACCCTCCCTCACTCTGTCACTAGAGTGATGGGGTGACTAGTGGCAGAGTGAGGGAAGGAAGGCACTAGTCACCAGCTCCCTTACTCTGTCACTAGTCATCACCTCCCTCTGTCACTACTCCCTCCCTCCTTTTATCACTAGTCACCCCCTCCGTCCCTCACTCTGTCACCAGTCATCCCCTCCCTCTGTCACTAGTCACCCCCTCACTCTAGTGACAGAGTGAGGGAGGGTGTGACTAGTGACAGAGAGAGGGAGGATGTGACTAGTGACAGAGGGAGTGGGTCACTAGTGACCGAGGGAGTGGGTCACTAGTGACAGTAAGGAAGGGGATGACTAGTGACAGAGTGAGGGAGGGAGTGGGTGACTAGTGACAGAGTGAGGAAGGGGGTGACACAATGACAGAGTGAAGGAGTGAAGGAGGTGGTAACTGTCACTAGTCACCCCATCACTCTAGTGACAGAGAGAGGGAGGGTGTGACTAGTGACAGAGTGAGGGAGGGAAGGGGTGACTAGTGAGAGTGTCACCCCCTTCCTCACTCTGTCACTAGTCACCCTCTCCCTCCCTCACTCGGTCACTATTCACCCCCTCTCTCACTCTGTCACCAGTCATTCCCTCACTCTGTCACCAGTCATCTCTTCCTTCCCTCACTCTGCCACTATTCATCCCTTCCCTCACTCTGTCACCAGTCATCCCCTCACTCTGTCACTGTGAAGGAAGGAAGGGGTGACTGGTGACAGAGTGAGGGAATGACTGGTGACAGAGTGAGAGAGGGGGTGACTAGTGGCCGAGTGAGGGAGGGAGAGGGTGACTAGTGACAGAGTGAGGAAGGGGGTGACACAGTGATAGTCACCCCATTCCTCCCTCTGTCACTAATCACCACCTCCCTCACTCTCACTAGTCACCCCTTCCCTCCCTCACTCTGTCACTAGTCACACCCTCCATCTCTCTGTCACTAGTCACACCCTTACTCACTGTCACTAGTAACACCCTCCCTCTCTCTGTCACTAGAGTGAGGGGGTGACTAGTGACAGAATGAGGGGGTGACAGGTGATAGAGTGAGGGAAGGGGTGACTAGTGGCAGAGTGAGGGAAGGGAGGGGTGACTAGTGACAGAGTAAGGGGATGACTGGTGACAGAGTGAGGGAGGGGGTGACACAGTGACGGAGGGAGGTGGTGACTAGTGACAGAGTGAGGGAGGTGGTGACTGTCACTAGTCACCCCATCCCTCTCTCTGTCACTAGTCACTCCCTCCCTAACTCTGTCACTGTGTCACCCACTCCCTCACTCTGTCACTAGTTACTCCCTCCCTAACTCTGTCACTGTGAAGGAAGGAAGGGGTGACTGGTGATAGAGTTAGGGAGGGAGTGACTAGTGACAGAGTGAGGGAGGGGGTGACACAGTGACAGAGTTAGGGAGGGAGTGACTAGTGACAGAGAGAGGGATGGGGTGACTAGTGACAGTCACCCCCTCCCTCCCTCTGTTACTAGTCACTCCCTCACTCTGTCACCAGTCATCCCCTCACTCTGTCACCAGTCACCCCTTCCCTCCCTCACTCTGCCACTAGTCATCTTTTCCCTCCCTCACTCTGCCACTAGTTACCCATTCCCTAACTCTGTCACTAGTCACCCCCTCTCCCTCCCTATGTCACTAGTCACCCCCACTCACTGTGTCTCCCACTCACTCTGTCACCACTCAACCCCTCCCTCCCTCACTCTGCCACCAGGTACCCCCTCACTCTGCCACCTGTCACAACCTCCCACACTCTTCCACCTGTCACCTTCTCCCTCACACACTGTCACCTGTCACATATGCATTCACACAGACACTATATACAAAAAAGCACATGTAGTCATCCCGACATTCACACAGACTCAAATACAAACATGCATTGATACACAGGTCTTCACAATATACACATCCAAAGGAATGCTGTATTATGAGTTATATTTAACATTTATTTAATGCACATATATTTGGCCTTCAAAGGGCCTGGGATCTAATTTTGCCCGGGGGCCCCAAAGGCTCTCAGTCCGCCCCTGTGTATTACAGTTGGACAGACATGTAGCGCAAATGCCAGGTTTTGTTTACATTTTGTTTCGTTCACACTGTGTACATTTGGCTCCGTCCTTAAGGGGTTAAAATTGGTATGGTTTAAAAAAAAAAAAAGTTTGTTTTTTAAATTTTCTTTTTTTTTCTGTGTTGTGGTTTCCCCCCCTTTTTTTGTGCTGCTGCTTGATTGATTGGGGGAGTGTTCATTAATTGCACCTGTGTGGGATTGTTTCCCCATAAAGGCACACCCCTAACTCACTGAGCTTGCTCACATTACTTGAAAGCAGCCTCTATTAAGTAGGAGTTTTTGAAACAAACAAGGGGTTTATACTATCAAGGTAATTGTTTTGTTTTCTGTTTCTGGGGAAATGAGTGTTAGCAAGATTGCTGGTTTGACTCAATGCACATCTTGTTCCATGTATGCATGTCTGGATGTACCGGTCCAGGGTCCATACCTCTGTGATGGTTGTGTGCGAGTGGCTTCTCTGGAAGCTCAGATTGGAGATCTTGAGAAGCAAATCGCAACTTTGAGGGATATTGACAATCTTGAGAGGAGTCTGCTGCTCACTGAGCAGAGTTTAGTGGGGACAGGTAGTGGAGAGGGAGGAGATAAGACAGATGGGGAACAGGCATGTAGCTGGGTGACAGTGGGGCGAGGAAGCGGGGGGAAGGGAAGAGGAAAGGGCTAGCTAGTCCTGATTTGGTGCAACCTAGCAGATTTGCCCGTTTGAGGGAAGATGTTGGGAGCATCAGCTCAGGAGTAGCTGTATTAGAGGAAGCTGTTACTTCTAACAGCCGAGGTAACAGCCCCCCTAGTACGGGTGGGGATCAAAATGTAAGGAAGGCAAGACAGGTTGTGGTGGTAGGGAACTCTATCATTAGGAGAGCAGATAGGGCAATCTGCCGCTCTGATCGGCTCAACCGGACAGTTTGCTGTCTCCCGGGTGCTCGGGTCCGGCATGTTGCTGACAGAGTGGATGGATTATTGGGAGGGGCTGGGGATGACCCAGCGGTCATGGTCCATGTTGGTACCAATGACAAAGTAAGAGGAAGATGGAAGGTCCTAAAGAATGATTTCAGGGAATTAGGTAGCAAACTTAAGAAAAGGACCTCCAAGGTGGTATTCTCTGAGATATTACCTGTGCCATGCGCTACAGTGGAAAGGCAGCGGGAGATTGGAGAGGTCAATGCGTGGCTTAAGTCTCGGTGCAGGAAGGAGGGTTTTGGGTTTTTAGAGCACTGGGCCGATGTTGCGATTGGGTACAACTTTTATAGTGGTGTTGGATTGCACCTAAATGGGAGAGGGTCTGCAGTGCTGGGGGATAGGATGGCTAGAAGGTTGGAGGAGATTTTAAACTAGTAGTAGGGGGGGAGGGTCATAGCAATTTACAAAATGGAGATAGGATAGAAATGAGATGGGCTTTAGCACAGTATAAGGGGGGTGGAAACGGGGGGAGGGGCAAGCTCAGAACAGAGAAGCTGTGTAATGTTGAAAATTCTATGTTTGTATGTCAAACATGATTTAAAGCCAAATGTTAAGCAAATGATATGCGAGGAGGATAATGTGGAAGCTTTATGGGTAAATATCTGCTTGGGGGAAAAGAAGGGAAACCAACTATTGGTTGGGATATGTTATAAACCACCTAATGTTAATATTGACGAGGAACAACAGCTGTTTGAGCAAATTGAGAAAGCTGAAATCTGGGTAACACTTTAATTATTGGAGATTTTAATTACCCGGATATAAATTGGGACAGAGGGACTAGTACCTCAGCAAAGGGAATTAGGTTTTTAAACTTGTTAAATGACACCTTCATGTCACAACTTGTACAAGCACCAACTAGAATGGACGCTTGTCTGGACCTGGTTTTAACAAACAACGTTGATCTTTTGACCAACATTCAAGTAGGTGAGCACTTGGGAAATAGTGATCACAATATAGTGTCCTTTGAAATAAACTCAAAAAAACAAAAGCACATGGGGAATACTAAAACATATAATTTTAAAAAGGCCAATTTCAATAAGTTAAGGGAAGCTTTACAATATATTGACTGGCATAAACTCTTTAGTGAAAAGAACACTGAGGATAAATGGATCATCTTCCAACAAATATTAAAAAGGTACATTTCTCAGTATGTACCGTTGGGAAATAAATATAAAAGAAACAAATTAAAACCAATGTGGCTTTGCAGAGAAGTAAAACAAGAGATTACAACTAAGAAAAGGGCATTTAAAGCATTTAAATCGGACAAATCAGATGCATCTTATAAAAGATATAAGGAAGCAAATAATGCGTGCAAAAAGGCAATTAGACTTGCTAAACTTCAAAATGAAATAATGATGGGGCGGGGCCGGACCACCGAAGGGATCAGACGTGCTCCGTCTGAGCTCCCGCTTTGGGGCCGGAAAAACGGCGCAAACTGAAGGCTAAACGCTCCCAGCCATCCGCAACGACGACCAAACCAATCCCCAGTTTCTGGGGTACGAGGGGAGACCCCCCAAGACTCTACTTGGCACCTACAGTAACCCGATGAAGGCCTGAGATGTGCAGGAGCTTGAGCCGGGATGAGACGGCCGCTCTCCCGGGTCTCTGGATGGTGTCTGGCGCCCCCCGGACCGGGGGGGTTATCCCGGTCTGCACAAGCAACGACCATGATGTTAAGCTGAGCCGAATACTAACACCCTGCTGCGGATGGCCGCCGCACACCAGCTCCATGTGCGACCTGCCAGCAAGAAGGAGCCTGCCACAGAGGAAACCATCCACCGCCATCTGACTACCACAGCTACTCACCCCAGGGATGTCGACTGCCCACACTGAGCTGACCTAGGGGATGCTAGCAATACATACCTTGAGCGGAAACACACACTTTTGTGTCTTTGGAGGACACCATCATTCCTTCTGGGGCCCCCCCCGGGAGACGACAGTAATGGCTGCATCCAGGATCCTCCTGTGAGGCGCAACGCATCCATCAGAGCAAGCAGCCCGCCAGCACTGGGACTAAACAAATCCACGCAGGTCCTCTACTGCACAGTCCAATTTGAGTAGGTTACAAGATTGTGATGCAACTTACCATATACAAGGACTCTAAGAACTCTGCCATAACCTTGAACACTCAGGACTTTATGAGACCCCATACATAGGACTGACTCAGTAGCTACCGGGTACAACATAATCCCATTGTGGAAATATTATTCTCATGTCCTCTGCTACCCTGGCTAAACTCCTCTCTGCCTCCCAAAAGGCACCACTTATAACACAGATCCCAGCAGGCTCAGATGGCATCTCCTTGTTTAAATTTCATGCTCAGTACTATATATGTTTGTTTAACCTTAGTTAGATGTGGATAGTATAGCAAAAAGCCAATAGGTACTGCCATAGAAATATATAATGTATGTCGAGCGTGTGGCTGACATTTAAACATGGCTCACGACCCTTAATTCGCATTTAACCCTCTACAAGCTACCCTTAACTCTTCCTAACGAAACACTGATCAGCCTGGTAACCACTAACTTGTTCCATATTATGACCTTTAAAACAAAAATGTACAACATTTCTAACACGTAACTAGCATATTTTACTATAAGCTTCTGCGTACCCAACTATATCATTCCAATGCCTAACTAAGCGGGTTCATTCTAACTTAAGGAATTTGTCTTTTTCATGTAATTTAAAAAAAAAAATGTGCAGTTTACACTGCCACACATTGTACAGCTATGAAAACGCCTTGAGTTGCTGTCGTGGCTCTGCATGATGATTGTTATTTAACACACAAATAAAATAAAGAATTAAAATGTAAAAAAATGAAATAATGATAGCTAAAGAGAGCAAAACCAACCCCAAAGCATTTTTTAAGTACATAAATTCTAAAAAAAAACAAATGAAAGTGTAGGTACACTAAAAACTGAAACGGGGGTGTTAGTTAATGAAGACCAGGAAAAGGCAGGAATTTTAAATAACTATTTCTCCTCTGTATATATTAAGGCAGAACTCATGGCAATAGATGTGCAAATGATTGCTACTAAAAACTTGCAGAATAATTGTAATTGGTTAACTCAAGACAAGGTGCTGCAGCAACTAAAGAAAGTTAATATAAACAAAGCTCAAGGGCCTGACGGTATCCATCCACGTGTACTTAAGGAACTAAGTGTAGAAATAAGTGAACCTCTGTTTTTAATCTTTCAAGATTCTTTTCTTTCAGGAAGTGTTCCGGAGGATTGGAGGAAGGCAGATGTGGTTCCTATATTCAAAAAGGGTTCAAAATCCTTGCCTGAAATTATAGACCTGTGAGCTTAACTTCTGTGGCTGGTAAAATATTTGAAAGGTTATTAAGGGATAATATTCAAGAATTCCTTGAGAAGAACATGGTTATCAGCAAAAATCAGCACGGTTTTATGAAGCACAGGTCATGTCAAACTAACTTGATTGCGTTCTACGAAGAAGTAAGTGGAAGTATAGATCAGGGTGTTGCCGTGGATGTGATCTATTTGGATTTTGTCAAGGCATTTGATACAGTTCCACACAATAGATTAGTGTTCAAACTCAAGGAAAAGCTGAAAATGCTTGTTCTTGAGTAGAACATTGGCTCAAAAACAGAGTACAAAGAGTTGTCATTAATGGTAAATTTTCAAGCTGGACAGAGGTGGCAAATGGTGTCCCTCAGGGGTCTGTTCTGGGACCCCTTCTATTTAACATGTTTATAAATGATCTTGAAGACCGCATTGAAAGTCATGTTTCAGTGTTTGCAGATGACACAAAACTTTGTAAAACAATACAATGTGAGCAAGATATTACTTTGCTGCAGAGGGATTTAGATAGACTGGGGACTGGGCACTCAAATGGCAGATGAAATTTAATGTTGAAAAATGCAAAGTTATGCACTTCGGCGTAAAGAATACACAAGCAACGTATACCCTTAATGGAAGCGAATTAGGGATAACAACACATCAAAAGGACTTGGGAATTGTTATAGACAACAAACTATGCAACAATGTGCAATGTCAATCAGCAGTGGCCAAGGCCAGTAAGGTATTGTCATGCATGAAAAGGGCATTCATTCTCGGGACGAGAATATCATTTTGCCTCTTTATAAATCACTGGTAAGACCACATATTGAATATGCTGTGCAATTTTGGGCACCTGTTCTAAAGAAGGATATTATGGCACTAGAAAAAGTGCAGAGGAGGGCTACAAAATTAATAAAAGGAATGGAACATATCGGCTATGAAGAAAGGTTAACAAATTTAAACCTATATAGTTTAGAAAAACGTCGCCTGAGAGGGGATATGATAACATTATACAAATATATTCGGGCCAATACAAACCATTGTGTGGAAATCTATTCACAAACCGGACTTTACATAGGACACGAGGCCATGCGTTTAGACTGGAAGAAAGAAGATTTCGCCTAAGGCAAAGGAAAGGTTTTTTTTACTGTAAGAACAATCAGGATGTGGAATTCTCTGCCTGAGGAAGTGGTTTTATCAGAGTCCATGCAGATGTTCAAACGGCTACTAGATGCATACTTGCAAGAACAGAATATTCAAGGATATAATCTTTCAATGTAGGGTAATAACTGCTTGATCCAAGGATAAATCTGACTGCCATTCTGGGGTCAAGAAGGAATTTTATTCCTAGCTTGTTGCAAAATTGTGCTTCAAACTGGGGTTTTTTGCCTTCTTTTGGATCAACAGCAAAAAACAAATGTGAGATAGGCTGAACTTGATGGACACAAGTCTCTTTTCAGCTATGTAACTATGTAATTATGTAAATAAGTGCGATTTACTCTGTGTAAATTGCGGAAGCGCCTCTAGTGGCTGTCAGGGAGACAGCCACTAGAAGCTGGATTAACCCCTGAATGAAAACACAGCAGAGCACTTCACTGAGCTGAAGTGGTTTGGGTACCTATAGTGGTCCTTTAATTATTTCATTGTTCTTATGTATTTTAGCTGAGTGCACACATTCTGTCATTTAAATTTGTAGCATTCTTACTTTGTTTTAATGCAGAACTCTGAAGACGGAATGATAAACTGATTATAGCAGAATTGGATATATGTTTTCTCCTACATTGCCTATTTTGATTGTAGCTTTGCAAGTTCCAATTTTAATTCACTTTCGCAAAGTTATTCATTAAAGTGAGAATACAAAGTGCATTTCAATGTTAAGATCAAAATAACAGAGCTGTAAACATTTTCTAAGTCAGCTATGGTGTCAGTTCAGCTACTCTGGCCTTAAATTTGAAAACCCCTTTAAATTTTCACTTTTGTAAATAACCATAATAGTGTGTCACGAATAAACACTGCATCCAGTCTTGTATCCTGAAGAATACTCCAGTCTTGGGAAAGTAGAAAATATCACCAGCAATAGATGTTCATTAAATATACATGTTTTCATGGTCTGATGCACACACATACGTCGGTTGTACCCATGTTTGTAGCTTTTTATGTATATGTCAATGCATAAACCTAAAGGCAAACGTAGAAAAATTCACTTTTTTTAATGGGACACTAGGCACAAAAACAATTTAAGTTAATGGAGTGATTTTGGTGTATTGAACATGCCCCTGCATTCTCAATTATCTGAAAATTAGGAATTACGTTTTTGTTTATGCACTCAAGCCACACCTCCCCTAGGTGAGACTTACACAGCTCCCATTCACACTTCCTGTATAGACAAATCTATTTTTTAAAATGTCCATATTGCACAGTGTGTTTAATTAACAATTTCTCATCTCTTGTCCTAGCAATAACCTGCTAAAGCAGGGGTCAGCAATCTATGGCATGTGTGCCATGCATCACTTGAGGAACTTTTGCACTGCACTCATGGCTGCTAGAGCCAAACAAGCTCTGGCCTATTAGGAGTCCCAGTGGGACTTCAGATATGTGCTAGTGCAATACGAATGGTGCTTGCAGGTCGTGAGGGACAATCCTTAATTTACTCATTACAGCACTTAAAGAATGTGATGTCAGATAACGTCCTCCCCGCACTTCTGCAGGGGAATCCACACTAAGGTACAGCTGCCTGCAGCAGCTATCGCAGCTCCTGCCCTTGACCTGTACCTGACCAGCGCAAACCTCTCTGGACCCCAGGGAAGCAACCAAACTGCTAGATATACACAAAGCTGCAGAAGAAGCCCCTCCCATACAAGTAATACAAATAGCCTACATACAAACACACACATAGTACCCACAAACACAACACCATTGACAATACACATACACGCGCACAACCCCACAAGCAGTCTCTCAGATGCAATACCACAGTCAGCCCCACTCATTATACACCCCACCAAACATACATTGTGACGTATCATTTACACGGACACAATTCCACAAGAAGCCCCCAAACACAACCCACATCCACAAGTATCATACACAATACCACAAACTACTCATGAACATGAACAGCCCACATACGCACAAATACAATGCTAAAAAACAACTGCAGCACCCATAAATAACCCAAACAGAATACTGCAACAAACACACCTCAGTGTGTGCGCAGGGAAGCAAGCCGACAGCCACTGTGCAAATTTATTAAAAAGACTAAGATGGGGATTTATATAAAATTGTATCATATGATAGGAGGCTTCATATTTTGCATAACTTTCTTTACTTATGCCTCTAGCAGCACAAGTCAATCAATAAACTTTAAACCAATCAGTAACAGGTATCACATCCATATATAAAGCCCTGATAGACACATGACTTCCTCTTTCTTTGCTGCTCCAACCAAGGCACAGGTCAGAGTAATATGCTCCAAACTGTCTATGCATTGATATAGCTATTTACACTTTATTTGAACATATTGTTTATTGATATTTATCCCCTGTTCCCCTTTTCCCCTGTTTTACGCTTTATGAAGATTTAATACTAGTTTACCTGTCATCTCTTTGCTGGCCCTGTGTTCCCTCCCTGTCACTCCTTGCGCGGATCGCAGCATTTTACCGCGTTCACGTTTTTTTTCCTGACGGGTTCTGGGGTTTACAGGCAGGGGTACTGGGGGTGGGAGGAGTGTGCCATAACCAGTAGGCTGCGATCGGGGGCTGCATGGCATATTTGCGCGCAAACATCGGCTATCTTGAATCTCGCAGTACCGCAAGATTCACGGCGGCCATCTTGGTTTTGACAGTTCGTGATTCCCACGAACTGGCATTTTTTTCGCTGCAATTTATGTATATATGTTTCACTGTTTGCTCCTGATGTGTGTGCACATGTGTGTATAGATATGACACATACATACTATTTTGTTTTTTCATGATTGTGGATTAAAAGAGGTTGAAAGTAGTGTCCAGCTCTCTCCTACTCTACCTAGAGTACCCCCTTACAAGGATATAACCCCTCTCCATTGGGGCAACAATATTCCAGATCCATATGTGGGTGCACCTAATTGATTATATTACAGGGGTGACCCCCAATCACCAGTCCTAGTGGCATACATATACAGGGGTGACCCCCCTTACAGGCGGAGTGACCTCCCGCGCCCTATTAGGGGCTTATACACACAGAGTACGCTCTATCACTGTGCAGTGTGCCCTGAGCGGTGGCTGGGGGCCCTAAATTAGAATAAAGGTGGGACCTATTGTCCTCCCCCCAAGCCCTCACACCTGAGCGGTGGGTGGGGGCCCTAAATACCAATTAAGGGGGGACCTATTGTTCTCCCCCCCCCCACCCCTGAGCAGTGGGTGGGGGCCCTAAATATCTACAAGGGGGGGACCTATTGTCCTCCCCCAGCCCCCACCACTGAGCGGCGGGTGTCGGCCCTAAATAAAAATGTAAGCCCCACCCCAGGGTGACTAGTGGTCCCCAAACCCCTAGTCACCCCCTCCCAACAAAATTAACCCCTACCTACCCACCTCACCCTAAAAATAGTGAGGGTGGACCAATAAATAGGTACCTTTAAAAAGAAAAAAACAATTAAACTTACCATTTGATGTCTTCTTTTTTCTAAAATCTTCTTTTTTCAGCCCCAAAAAAGGCCAAATAAAAATCCATAATAACGGTTGCACTTTGGAAAAAAAAAACCCCAAACACAAAAAAAATAATCCATCTTCACTCATGGAGGGCACCACACAGACTGAGCTTTGCAGGACTGGGGAAGGCTTATAAAGCCTTGCCCCGCCCTGCAATTAGGCTCAGAGCACTCTGGTTGGTTGGTTTAAGCTAACCAATCAGAGTGCTCTGACAGGTAAATCTCTACATTTACCTGTCACAGCACTCTGATTGGTTAGCTTGAAATCCCTTGGTAAACTCATTAACTCCTTGGCTTCCAATATCATTTCTATGCAGATGACACACAAATCTACCTGTCCTCTCCTGATCTCTCCCCGTCCCTCTTGACTAGTGTCTGACTGCCTCTCTGCTGTTTCTAACTGGATGGCTGCCCACTTCCTTAAACTAAACTTGACCAAAACTGAAATTCTGGTCTTTCCTCCCTCAAGAGTTGTTACTCCTGTGTCTGTCTCCCTCCAAGTCAACGGTGCTACCATCAGCTCCACCACGCAGGCTCGCTGCTTAGGTGTTCTCTTTGACTCCGACCTCTCCTTCAAGCCTCATGTTCAATCTATCGCCAAATCCTGTCATTTCCATCTCAAAAACATTGCGCGCATCCACCCCTACTTAACGCCAGATGCGACTAAGGTGTTGGTCCATTCCACTGTCCTTTCTCGCCTTGACTACTGTAATCCAGTTCTCATTGGTCTTACGTGCTCCCAACTAGCGCCGTTACAGTCCATAATGAATGCGGCGGTGAGGCTCATCTTCCTGTCCGCACGCACCTCCCATGCCTCACCCTTCTGTCAATCCCTACATTGGCTTCCTATAAAATATAGAGCTCAATTTAAAATTCTGGTTCTTGCTTTCAAATCTCCACATAATGCTGCTCCCACCTATCTATCCTCCCTTATACACAAGTATGTCCCGTCTAGGCCCTTACGATCTGCTCAAGACTTATGTCTATCTTCTGATGCTCGCCTTCAAGATTTCTTGAGGGCTGCACCGTTCCTGTGGAACTCGCTTCCCTCCTCCGTTAGATGCTCACCCAGTCTCCATTCCTTCAATAAATCGTTAAAAATCCACTTCTTCATAAAAGCGTATCCATTAAACTGTTAATAGCTCCTGACTGATTCCTCTTCTGCAACTGTCATTAGTCCTTACCTTTTTGTGTCATTTTACCCCACTCCCTCTAGCATGCAAACTCATTGAGCAGGGCCCTCAACCCCTCTGTTCCTGTGTGTCCAACTTGTCTAGTTACAACTACATGTCTGTTCGTCCACCCATTGTAAAGCGCTGCGGAATTTGACGGCGCTCTATAAATATCATAATAAATCAAGCCACTTTTTACTCATAACTCTCTGGTTACTTTCACCAATCAGAGTGTTGTTATGTCAAATTACACAGCGTGGGAAAATTCCAAAGATCTTTCCCACGCTGTGTAAAATGACACAGAGCACTCTGATTGGCTGGATTTCAAGCTAACCAATCATGTAGAGACTTACCTGTCAGTCTCTTCATTTACCTGTCAGAGCACTCTGATTGGATGGCTTATACCAACCAACCAGAGTGCTCTGAGTCTAATTGCAGGGCGGGGCAAGGCTTTATAAGCCTTCCCCCGTCCTGCAGAGCTCATTCTGCATGGAGCCCTCCATAGGTACAGATGGATTATTTTTTTTTGCGCTTCGGTTTTTTTTTTTTCAAAGTGTGGCGGTTATTATGGATTTTTTGGGGCCTTTTCATCAAATGGTGACATCAAATGGTGTTTAAGTAAGTAAGTTTTTTTTACAGGTACCTATTTATTGGTCCCCACTCACTATTTTTAGGGTGAGGTGGGTAGGTAGGGGTTAATTTTGTTGGGAGGCAGCTGGGGGGGAGGACAACAGGTCCCCCCCCTTATTCTAATTTAGGGCCCCCACCCACCACTCAGGGGTGGGGGCTGTGGGGGAGGACAATAGGTCCCCCCTTTATTGGTATTTAGGGCTCCCACCCACCACTCAGGGGTGGGGACCACGGGGGAGGACAATAGGTCCCCCCCTTATTGGTATTTAGGGCCCCCACCCGCCGCTCAGGGGCGGGGGCCGGGGGGGAATGACAATAGGTCCCCCCCCCTTATTCTAATTTAGGGCCCCAACCCGCCATTCAGGGGTGGGGGCGGGGGGAAGGACAATAGGTCCCCCCTTTAGTTTAAAAGACCCCACTTGCGCGGCACGGGTGGGAGCTCGGGAGCGGGCCCCTATTTTTTTTTTTGAGGCCGCTCACTGTTTAATAGACATGCCCCTACTCGCGGTATAGCGAGTAGGGGCAGATTATTTACTAATACTAAGTAATTTTTACTTAGTATTAGTAAGCTTGGCTGAAAGACCAATTTATACAAGTGATGTAGCCATGTAGGTATTAGTATCACAAGTGAGTATAGTCACGATAATGTTCATTTTTTTAATTTGGAGATATATATATAGAAATTCGTAAGACATTTAAAAAGAAATTGATATCAATGGTTACATTGATAAATTGAGTTGCCATTATAGCCCCTGGCTTCAGAATATTCCCAAGGGGCAACTAACTCGTTTGTATAGGAATGGTTTTTGAAATCAAGCTTGTTTTTTTTTTTTTTTTTTTAAATACACTAGGAGAAAAAAAAAGTATGATATACAAAATATAGATGAATGCATTGAAAATATTTAATCAATAGATAAAAAAACCACTCCTAGAAAAGAAACAATTGGATGATAAAGTAATTTTAAAAAGGGACAATAATGATATACTTCTCATTTTAGATTTTAATGAGTATACTAAACAGGTCAAAGATGTTTTAAATAGATATTGGTGTATTCTAAGGACCGAACCGGATTTAAAAAGCATTATAGAAGAAAAGCCACATATAATATATAGAGGAGCAAATAACTTTAAACAGCTGTCAATTAGCTATCTTAGAGATAAAGGACATGAGAGGGATTTCTTTGGTTTGAAAAAGGTGTTTATCCCTGTAAGTCCATTGAGATGACGTGGTCTGGGTGCACTGGCCCTTCAGTTTTATTGTTGGTCTGTATTGCATAAACTGCAATTCCTCCATTGCAGAGTTGACACACCTCAAGATTCAATAGAGGCCCTTCTGTGTTGAGAACAGAGTCAAACTTGGTTCTCATTCAAATGCTGCTTCAAGCGCAGCGCATTTAATTGGTGCAGCATGGTGATTTGTTGGGCAAATGCCCTGGCCTCCCAATGCTTCTCTATGGGGAAGATTGATCATCGATACAACGGAGAGAGAGCAGCATGGCAAGTAAGAAAAGGTGAGTAAAGATACCTTTCCTAAACACTACAATCGGGTCCAGACACTTAAACAGCTTCAGGACACTATAGGGTTAGGGATACATTTTTGCATTCCAAGCTCTATAGTGTTCCTTTAATACAGCTTTCAATACACAAGGAATTATTTGATAAACACGCAGAAAATGGCTTCAGACAATTATGGCTGTATATTAAAGCTCGTGAAAATACAGCTTACCGGAGTTATAATGCATGGTCAGTAACATACGGTTTTGCATGAGTACCCCAATACAAAAAAAGACAAATCCGGTAGAATTTTGGTCATTTTAACCAGCTTCTGGTGCCTGGTTTAAATTCAGTACATGACCCCTATAGAACTATTGGAAGGATTTTATCCTTTAACCTTCAAGGGCCATGCCAAACCACTGCTCTCTAGGTTGTCACTAGAGTCTGTTGCACCACCACTGCAAAGTCTTTCATTGGCTTTACAATACATCTTATCAGATATATGATTAATACACTTTAATGTGACTTACAAAGCCCTCAGCAGCCCTGCTCTTTATTTTTCCCTCTTTGTCTCTGTTACTAAATACTACTTAGTCACAGAACTTATCGGTTATTAAAAACTCCTGTTTGAAAATGATTTTCCCCGTCACTATATTTAAACACACCCTAAAAATTATTTTAAAGAGGAAATGTCACATTTTTCACAATTATTACTTTTAATAAAACATTGAAATGACTTGTGTTAACCTTTTATTTTATCTCACGCCCTGATTAATTTTAAATGTTTATTAAAAACTAAATATCAATCTAGTTCAGGCCCTGGCACAGTTTGCTGTCGATTCTGACAAACATTAACATTAATTATGGAGGCACTCAGTGGTGTTGACTTTTTATAGTTTGTAAGCACATATTTGTTAAATAAAGGTCATATTACAAATGCTGAGACAGTTTACCTTTAAATGAAGCAGCATGTTTGTCAGTGAAAGTGTACGCTGATTAAACAGTCAGACAGAGTGTGTATGCTTAAAAGGATGAAAATGTTTAAAGGACCACTATAGTGCCAGGAAAACATACTCGTTTTCCTGGCACTATAGTGCCCTGAGGGTGCCCCCACCCTCAGGGACCCCCTCCCGCCCGGCTCAGGAAGGGGGAAAGGGGTTAAAACCTACCTTTTTCCAGCGCTGGGCGGGGAGCTCTCCTCCGATCCTCCTCTTCTCCACCCCGTCGGCTGAATGCGCATGTGCAGCAAGAGCTGCGCGCGCATTCAGCCGGTCACATAGGAAAGCATTCATAATGCTTTCCTATGGACGCTGGCGTGCTCTCACTGTGAAAATCACAGTGAGAAGCACGCAAGCGCCTCTAGTGGCTGTCAATGAGACAGCCGCTAGAGGAAATAGGGGAAGGCTTAACCCATTCATAAACATAGCAGTTTCTCTGAAACTGCTATGTTTATGAAAAAATGGGTTAACCCTAGAAGGACCAGGCACTCAGACCACTTCATTAAGCTGAAGTGGTCTGGGTGCCTAGAGTGGTCCTTTAATTGAAATTATTACACTCAATACATGTGATTTATAGTGAGATGCATATAGGAGTGTATGTATGTACATACATACAGTACATATACACTATATACACATGCATGCCCAAAACTATTTATGCTCATTAGATTGAGCATAAGATTTTATCTATACATGGTGCTAGCAGTTTTGCTAGCAAATGCTGGCTAGAGAGTGTAGAAACGGAGTGACGTGATGTCACTCCATTCCGACAGAATTGCCCTGCTTGGGTATGCGTCCCAAGCAGGGCAAATCAAAGAAGAACAGAGGCGGAGCGGAGGAAGGCCAGGAGGTGGGTGTTATATGAAGAGTAACACCCATGAAGTGGTAGTGGAGCGGAGAAAAGTGAATAAATCTTTATATTTTACATTGAATACACTATGTATCTTTAGGTTTTCAATGTATAAGGGAGTGATTTAATGCAAGTAATTTTTTTTCTCATTACAGGTTCACTTTAAGGTCTTTAAAAATATTGACCCTCCACTACCTGTCAATGAAACCCTCAACATTACTCGTGTGGGCCAGTGGCACACAGTGTCTAATGCCATAGATTGAGTGACAGGAGGTCCTCTTGCTCACGGTCACCGAGTTACTCGCCTAGCAGGCCTTAGGGATGCCAGTGTGCTGGCATTGAAGCCAGCATGGGGGATTGTCATGCCTGGCGAACTTATCCTAAGCAGGGCCATTCACTCCACACTCATACCCAGCCACATATACACAATCCAACTCCCCATATACATAATCACACTCAGTGAAGCTCCATACATATCACATTCAGCTCTATTGCTTAGAGTGAGCAAGGAAGGGTGATAAGGGGTCACTTCTTTGATTCTTGCACTGGGGCTCTGTGATTTCTAGTTACGCCCCGGCTGTTCATCTTTCTTAAGAATGCAGTCCATTTCTGCCATTGAATATGCTATGAGGAGTAGTTGATTTTTTTTCTCCAATGCAAAGTATGCTCTGGGTGTGCCTGGACTGAACTATGATGTTATGCTAACTAAAATAACACACACATTACTTGGAAAAATAGGGTTACACAATTTTAGGTGGTCAATGTTTTATTAATCTGTACAACCCAACCAACATTTCAAATGTTGGGACACTCCAGACCCTAAAGCATTTTAGCATGCAAAAAAAAAAAGCATTATTAAATGCATGCATTTTTTCATATATCTACTCAACAATAATTATTCATTTGGGCAGTGTAATGTCCCTTTTATTCTATGGAGGGGGTGTGGCCAGGGGAAGGGTTGTTCTAAACACTTTTTTATAGTTATACGCTCACAATAACAATGTAGAGCTCCTAGAATAGAGGGACATTAATATAGAAACGAGGGACAGTTGGACTAAATAGGGACAAATGGGAGGTATGGAGGTATTTTTTAGAAAAGTTATAGTTCTTAGACATGTGCAATTCGTTTCGGTCCGAATTTCGGCAATTCAGTCGCTTTCGATTGTCCAAAGTGCTTCGGATTTCTGAAAAGTGGCAAAACAGGAGAGGGAGGGAAAATTAAGGGAATGATGACAGGAATCTGAGTATATTTGAAGTATGGGATTGTCACCAGTGCGGTACCTCAGGGATCTGTACTTGGACCCATTCTCTTTAATATTTTTATTAGTGATATTGCAAAAGGTCTTGATGGTAAGGTATGTCTTTTTGTGATGATACTAATATATGTAACAGGGTTGATGTTCCAGGAGGGATAAGCCAAATGGCAAATGGTAAACTAGAAAAATGGTCAGAGTTGTGGCAACTGACATTTAATTGGGATAAGTGCAAGATAATGCATCTTGGACATAAAAACCCAAGGGCAGCGTACAGAATATTTAATAGAGTCCTAACCTCAACATCTGAGGAAAGGGATTTAGGGGTGATTATTTCTGCTGACTTAAAGGTAGGCAGACAATGTAATAGAGCAGCAGGAAATGCTAGCAGAATGATTGGTTGTATAGGGAGAGATATTAGCAGTAGAAAGAGGGAAGTGCTCATGTCATTGTACAGAACACTGGTGAGACCTCACTTGGATTATTGTACGCAGTACTGGAGACCATATCTCCAGAAGGATATTGATACTTTGGAGAGAGTTCAGAGAAGGGCTACTAAACTAGTTCATGGATTGCAGGATAAAACTTACAAGGAAAGGTTAAAGGAACTTAACGAGTATAGCTTGGAGGAAAGACGAGACAGGGAAAATATGATAGAAACATTTAAATATATAAAGGGAATCAACACAGTAAAAGAGGAGACTATATTTAAAAGAAGAAAAACTACCACAACAAGAGGACATAGTTTTTCTTAATTTAGAGGGGCAAAGGTTTAAAAATAATATCAGGAAGTATTACTTTACGGAGAAGTTAGTGGATGCATGGAACAGCCTTCCAGCTGAAGTAGTAGAGGTTAACACAGTAAAGGAGATGCATAAGGCTAACTATAAGGTAAAGCCAGGGACTAATGAAAGTATTTTTAAAAATTGGGCAGACTAATGGTTCTTATCTGCCGTCACATTCTATGTTTCTATGTCTATGTTTCTATGAATCTAACCCTAATCTGGTTAGGTTTAGGGAATTGCCGAAGTCCCAAATTGCCGAATTTCGGACTCCCGAGCCGAACATCCCTAATAGTTCTTATTTAAAGGTGTTGAACGCATAGTATTTTTACGCAGATTTGGGTTGCAATATTATAGAGAATTTGGAGCGGGAATATAGAGAGCTATTTCAGGCACAAAAAAAGTTCCACACCATTACAGTCTTCATATTGTTAGGTTTATTTAGGTATTATCATTGTTGTGGACAAAAATATTAACCCAATTCATATTAGTAAAATGCCTATTTACTCAGCATACCTACAATCAGCATTATTCAAATTTATGTGATTTACATAAAATGGCCGCTAGGGAGTTTCCCTTTGACATCGACTAACACCCTCACTAACAAGATGGCGCTGGAATCTGGGGGAGACCTCCAAGATACCAGAGACATCACACCCGGTAGGAAGAGCAATAAATGAACCACTTAACACCTAACCAATTATTGATGTATTATTTCATGTTATCTCTGACAAAGCATATGATGTAATTTTGCTTTATAAGGGGAATGCCGTCCCCTCAGAATAAACATTCCTCAAGCTTTTCACTAACCCGAAACCTGTGTCTGTTGTGAATTACTTTAGGAGCGTTCACGCACTACTGCTTTAATTTGGCCGCGGGCAGATACACAAGATAATCAATTAATTGATTGATTCCACATCATTTGGCGCCCAACGTGGTGCACCGGATTTCGCCGGTTCGGACCGCCGGAAAACGGGACCGGAGCGGACCTCTGGAAAGTGGGACAGTCGGAGCCTGATCACCTCCTAAATACAGCGGTTTGCCTGTATTCTCCTGTTTTGTGCCGGTCTGTCTCTGTGTCCACTTCCGGCTTCCAGAAGGCTACAAGACAGGTAATCTCTTATCCGGTGCCTTTTTTAAAACGAACCTGTCGATTGTCTATCTGCCTCCTGAGTGTATGTATGCTTGTGAGACAGCTGGTGTGTGGTTTATTACCTTTTTTATTATTATAGCTTGACTGCCTAGCGGGCAGGGAACCGCCTAGAGAAAGGCTGGGAATAGTGTCTGCCCGGTGAAGGGCTGGGAACCGCCTAGAGAAAGGCTGGTAATAGTGTCCGCCCGGTGAAGGGCTGGGATCCGCCCAGAGAAAGGCTGGGAATTTTGCTGTACTGTTCAGAGTAGAACAGGGTTTTATTTGCTGTTTAGTCGTTACTATGCTTGTTTTTATACTGTTCTTTATTATTTTTTGGTTTCTGTTCAGTTATAGCCATACCCTAGTTGTGTGTGAGTTGTGTGGCTCATCTTTCAGATTATGTGCACATCTCTACATCTGTGACTCGTGTAAAGGTCTTCTGAGTAGTCTCTCCACGTTCACCTTTTCCTTATTCTCTACCTCTTCTGTATTTGCTGCCCAGAGCTGTGTTAGTCACCCACGCTCACCCACTCAGATCCGTAGCCACCATCTCGGGTGGACGGATCCCGTGACTAGTCTACGTTTTGGGAAGACGCACAAGGATCAATTCCTTGTGGCAGTCGAGCACTGTAGACATTCCTTTTTCTTCTCTCTCTCTCTGTGTACATCGTACGTGGGCAGCCTTGTTTGGTAAAAATGGGACAAGAACATGCCAGACCTTCTAAAGGCTATTTAGCTTGTGATATTGTTAAGGAGAGAGCAGGGGAAGAGGCTATGTTAAAAATGAAGAAGATAGCAAAGATTTGTGGTTTTCAAATGTCACCCAGTGGTAGATTAGAACCAGAGTTTTGGAGGAAATTACTTGTTGATAAAGAGGGGTTGTTACTGGATAACAGGTTAACGAAAGCCGTAGAGGCTTGGTATCGGGTAGCAAGGAGATTCAAGCGGGAGGGTTGGTCAGAGGAAAAACTAGATCTTGAAGGACAAACGGTTTATGTATATCACAGAAATGTTTGCAATGATGATTCATCTCTTGATGTTCCCCGACCACCGCCCTATGATGGCGCCCAGAGCACTGTGAATGAATCTCGCCCCGTCTCCCCCGTCACTACCCAGTCACCACCTCCAGTTGGCGTAGGCTCCTCTGTCCCAACCCCTCTGTACCCCGTCCTCGGTGTGGATGGATCTTATTATTACCCCGTCCCTCTCCCGCCTCATGCCGCCATTCCCATTACCCCAGCCCCTCTCCCATTTCCCTCTGGTCCCATCTCTCTTCCACGTTCCCTTGTCACTGCCAATCCAGTCCCTCTATCATCTCCCCCGTCACTTCTTCTGCTGTCACCCCCCTCATTCCTCCCATCTTCACCTGCTGCCTCCCCTGTCACCCCCCTCGTTCCTCTCCGACACTCCTTCTATTCCTGTTCCCCTCCCGCCTTCACCCGTTGTTCCCCTTGTTGCATCTCCCTCTGCCGTATCTCCCTCTTCCCTTACTATTCCCTCTAGTCCTACTCCTCCCTCTCCTCTCCCCATCACCCCTTCCGTTCCAGTTTCCCCTCCCCTTCCCACCTCCCACCCCGTTGTTCCTCCCTCCTTTGATCTCTCGTCACTGATTTCCACCCTCTCTGCCTCCAGTACCACTCCCTCTATTCCTCCACCTCCCTCTCCTCTCCTCACCACCCCTTCCGTCCCAGTTCCTGATTCCCATCCCCTTCCTGTCTCTAACCCTGTTGTCCCTCCCTCCTTTGATCTCTCGTCACTTATTTCCGCTCTCTCTGCCTCCAGTGCCACTCCTTCTACTCCTCCACCTCCCTTTCCTCTTCCTGATTCCCATCCCCTTCCTGTCTCTAACCCTGTTATTCCTCCTTTTGATCTTTCATCACTCGTTTCCGCCCTCTCCGCTCATTTGCCTCAGCCTACCCAGCCCGCCCCCTCGCCCGTTCCAACTCCTGTCTCCACCACCCTCATGACGGCTCCCAGTTATCCGATTATGGTAGTTGGCTCGAATGAGTCTACCATGTCGGGACAACCTCATGCTGTAGACATTTCTCCTGCAGCATCAGGCTTCCATCCCACTGCCTCCCAGTTAGTTACTCCCCAGGCCATCGCTGTCGGTTTCCCCGGCACCGATGATCCAGCCGCTCAAGCCCCTAATTCAACAGATGTTGCCAGCTATCATGGTCTCCCATTCCCGGTCCCCCCCGGGGTTGACAATGTGCAGGTGCTCAGCCCATTCCGTCCTTCGGATAATAGGATTTCCCAGAGACAGGTCACCCATATCCATGCCTTATCAGTGGAAGGGGCTCCCCCGATGTATGTTACTTTCAATCCCTCCCAAGCTGCAACCCTAGTGACCTCTCTCCCCGACCCTGAGAAGCAGCCCATGCCATTCTTCCGGAGGATTGCCCAAATTCGTAAAAAATACTCAGCAGCCTGGCGTGATCTGTACAGTCCTGTGTGAGATCAAGGCTGGGGATGCCTATTGGCCCATTATGGAAAGTAGTTTTAATGACGCTCTCCTCACTACCGACATGGATTTCCAGTCGGGTATTACTTTCTGTGAACAGCTTCGAGCCTGGGCTCAGGATAAACTAGCTGACCAAGCCATTTGTATAAATGACATTATACAAGATAAACTCGAGTCCGTGGAGAAGTACCATTCGCGATTGACTCAAACTTTCTCAGACCTTGGGTTCAGTGTACACAACAAGGCACATACCCAGATGTTATCTGCTGCCTTTGTTGCAGGCCTTAAGGAAGCCATCAGGAAAGGCCTAGTGCTCCCCCGTCCCAAATATAGAATTATTCCTCTGGATACTCTCTTACTGGTTGCCAAAGGCCTAGAGTCTGTCCTACAACCACCACAAAGGAAAAGTAATCCCCTTATGTTTTCCGCTTATAGCCCTGCCATCAGACCCGCCCCGATCCCCCCAGGATATTCCGTGTCTTCTACCCTGCCAGCTGCACAGGGACAACCTATGATACCTGCCCCCAGGCCTCAGACTAGGGCATGCTTTAATTGCAACCAACTGGGCCATTTCCAGAGAGATTGCCCTCACCCCAGAGTGCCTAGACAGCCGACCACTAGACCGTCTAATCCTGTGTTCGGCTATCCTATGTACCCCAATGCCCCTGCAGCCACATATGGTTGTTTTCCTCCACAGATACAAGCCCAGGCACATACTTCGTATTTCCCCTCTCAGGAATATGCCCAAGCCGTCTCCCAACCCTCTCCAGCTGATACCTGCAGCTATGCTCACCCTTCCCCTGATACTTATGATACAGATGATTACCAACCAGATGACTGTCCTGTACCCAGTCAACATCGCCCTAAATGCCAGCCTCATCAGGCCAGTCACTCCACCACAACCACACGTCACTACACTGACCCTGATCAATCTCATCTAGACCTTGTGCAATAGGTAACCGGCAAACCTGTGTCTAACACCCCTGTCATGGCAGTGTCTACAGGGGACAAAGGGGGGCCTCTTGCCACAGTTGTCCTACCCATTGAGGGTCATCCTACTACCTTTTTAGTTGACACAGGTGCAGCCCGAAGTGTTCTCAGAGAACAAGACCTGCCTGACCCATCTTGCTTATACGACACAGATGTCTCTTGTGTTGGTGTCCATGGCACCCCTAGAAAAAACCCATTAACTAAGCTCTTGCGGGTGGGTTCTGACATACGCTCACGCTTTGTTGTCTCTTCCACTTGTCCAATTAACCTTTTAGATGCTGATGTTCTGTCCCGTATTCAAGCCTCTCTTTCACTGCTGATGGCCAGGTCCAATTATTAACCCCCCTTTCTCGCAAAGATACTTCTGTCCTCTGCCCTTACTACTGCACATGGCATCCCCCACTGAGGAGGTAAGGGTCCCAGACGCCTCCAGTGCCCTGGATAGAGTCCCAGCTAAACTTTGGTCCACGGGTCCTGATGACATTGGATGCCTACAAGTCCCACCTGTGGTAGTTACACTAATAAAGGGAGCTAATCCACCACGACGACCACAATACCCACTGAAGCCTGCACAAGCCCTCGCCATCTCAAAGCAAGTTGAAAGTCTATTGGCAAAAGGTGCTCTGGTCCAGTGTGTTTCACAGTGTAACACCCCTCTATTTCCAGTAAAGAAGAAGACTGAAAAAGGCCAACCTGACCAATACCGTATGGTTCAAGACCTCCGCGCTGTTAATGATGTCACCAACCGGGACACTGCTGTTGTCCCTAATCCACATACACTGTTGTCACAAGTCCCCCTGACAGCTAAATTCTTCACTGTGGTTGATCTTGCAAACGCCTTTTTCAGTGTGCCCTTGGATCCCTCTTGCCAATATCTGTTCGCTTTCACCCATGATCACCAACAGTACACTTGGACTGTCATGCCTCAAGGTGCACAAACTTCCCCTACTCAATTCGGCAAAGCTATGTCAACTGTCTTAGAACCTTGGCAGAAGTCTCACCCTGACGTGGTCCTGCTCCAGTATGTGGATGATCTGCTCCTCTGTGCGGATGATCTTCCAACTGCTGAAGAAAATTCCAAAGATCTCCTTTGTTTCCTCGCTGAAGAAGGATGTAAAGCCTCCAGAACGAAACTTCAATGGTGGCGGCCCTCTGTGGTCTTCTTGGGACATTGCCTTTCCCACGGCACCCGTCACCTCACGAAGAACACAATACTTGCTATTACCAATCTCTCTCTCCCATCTACTCATCAAGCTCTTCATGCCTTCTTGGGCCTCATCACATACTGCAGGTCTTGGATCCCTGAGGCTTCTCAGCTCATGCAACCTCTCTATGATGCTTTGAAGACTGAACCATTTTCATTGTCTTTAACAGCTCGCTCCTGCTACTATGCCCTTCAAAGGGCCATCTCCTCTGCCCCAGCTTTGGGCCTACCTATCAGCAACCATTCAAACTTTTTGTTTCTGAAAAGATGGGCCATGCTTCAGGAGTCCTTACACAATCACATGGTTCCCGTCAACGCCCTATTGGTTATTTTTCATGCATGCTGGACCCCGTGGCTCGAGGCGGTCCTTCTTGTTTACGTGCTGTTTTTGCTGCCAGTGCACTGCTGGACAAAACTTATGACTTTGTTCTCGGACATAAACTCACTGTCCTTGCTCCCCATGATATCACGGCCATCCCGAATCAAGTCCAACCGAAACACCTCTCCTCCCAGAGACACCTCCGCCTTCAAACCTCCCTCCTCTTGCCTGATAACGTCACTCTACAAAGATGTTACTCTTTGAACCTGGCCACTCTTCTGCCACTTCCCAAGGGGGGAGTACCACAATACTGGTACAGTCTGGACATAAATCCTGATGTTCACATGGACCTTCAAGTGAAAAAGCCCATGGTGCCACATGACAAACAACCTGAGGGCTACTTACATTGTATCCTGTGGTTCAGGAATACCCCAGGTCCTGACCCATACTTTGAAGAAGAATTATTTAGCCTGGTGGAAATACGCATCACCCTGACAGACCTGTTCTGTGACTCCAGAGGAAATACTGGTATCTTGGTCTACCTGCCCATGGAGGTATCACATTTACACCACCACTGGGAGGTGGCAGTTCCTCATATCTCTTTCACCAAATCTCTCATGGAAAGAACTCGGCGCAATGGCCAAAACATGGAGCACCGCAACTCAAGAACAGCTCACATTGACGGGGGGTCACTAAAAGGACCATAAATTGCAAAACAGTTGGTTACCCTCGATATCACACAGAGATATGTGAAGACATCCCTCCTACAGAACAGGACCCGGATGCCCCTCATGACTGTTTTTAACAGATGAAAATGGAGACAACCCATCTCCCAACGGTGCACGACGCTGCTCTGACAGATCCTGAATTCACCCTGTTTGTGGATGGTTCTAGATTCGCCGACGTGCAGGGTCAATATCATACCGGATATGCTGTCACTACAGAAGACCGAGTGCTCCAAGCATCTTCACTTCCATCATCTAAGTCAGCACAAGAAGCGGAACTAATAGCCCTCACGGTAGCATGCAAGATGTCTGAAGGGAAGCGTGTTAATATTTACACAGACAAGGTATGCCCTGGACGTGGCACATGATTTTGGCTTAATCTGGAAAACCAGGGGGTTCCTTACAGCAACAGGTACCCCTGTGAAACATGGCACAGCTATCAATGAATTGATGGACGCTTTACTGTTTCCTGAAGAGGCGGCCATACTGAAGGTAAAGGCCCACAGGAGACTAAATTCAGAAGAAGCACATGACAACCACTTAGCCGACCAGGCCGCCAAGGAAGCGGCGCGCTAGTGTTGGGAAGTGGACAGAAGAGTGTCCGTCGAAAAGACTCCTATTTACACTATGCAGACCTTACCCACCGATCTCAAGCTCCTAAGAGAACAACAGGCCGCTGCCACCCCTCAGGAAAAACAAAGTTGGAAAGATAAAGGGGCAACCCTCCAGAATGCAGTATACACAATCAACCTCAAATTCTGTCTACCCAAGAGTATGTACCCAGCTGTCTAAGCATCTCATGAACTCTTTGATTGATAAATATTTTGAAGCTCCCGGAATCACCACTTTGACACAAAATTACTGCAGATCCTGTACTATATGCGCCAGATGTAATCCGGGAAAAATAATTAAAGCCGCACCAAACCATTTGGCCAAGCCGCAGTACCCTTTCCAAAGGATCCAAATTGATCATATCCAAATGCCAAAGAGTGGCCGGTATGAATATGCACTGGTCATAGTGGATATGTTTTCAGGATGGCCAGAAGCTTTTCCTGTCACTAATCTCACCGCGAAGACCACAGCAAAGCGCCTACTTACCGAAATCATCTGCAGAGATGGAGTTCCTGAGGTGATTGAAAGTGACCAGGGAACATCCTTTACCGCCTTACTAACCAAAGAAATCTGGGCTGCACTGGGGGTGACCCTTGCATTCCACACACCCTATCACCCACAGAGTAGTGGTAAGGTAGAACGCAGGAATGGCACCTTAAAAGCCAGAATGCTTAAGATGGCCCAAGAAACTAACCTACCCTGGCCAGAAAGTCTTCCCATAGCACTATTTAGTGTTAGGTACACTCCAAGAGGGAGATTTAGCTTATCCCCCTACGAGAGTTTATTTGGTACAGCACCCAGGTTAGGCTGTTACTTTCCTCAACAACTCCAAATTCAGTCAGATGCAATGGTAGATTATATAACTGCACTCTCTCATGCTTTGCCCAAAATCCATGCACAGGTGTTTTCTTCTATTCCAGATCCAGAATCAAATACAGGCACACATAAACTGCTTCCTGGTGACTGGGTTATGGTCAAGAAATTCCTGAGAAAGCACACTCTTGAGCCAAGGTTTGATGGTCCATTCCAAGTCCTATTGACCACATCTAACTCAGTAAAATTGTCTGGGCAGAATACCTGGATACACACTTCGCACTGTAAGAAAGTTCCTGATCCAGAGGAAGCAGATCCCGATAAACTGTGTCTATTTCTGCTGCTAGGCCTATTAAAGGCCCAACAAGTTGCTATTACCAAAGATAATCATGTTTACACATTCTGGTATAACTCTTCAAACAAGTAGCTACTTTTACCTTTGATTACTGTGATATTGTTCCTTGTACCTTTCCACAGTCACAATACTCAGCAATATACAAAGACATACCCAATAGAAAGGACTCATACATTTGTGTGACAGGTGACCATTGGGGACATCATTGTAGTACCTGGAAAGCAGCAGGTTGGAACATAGGCCGACCATGGGGCTACAGACCACAAAGCGCCTTCGATAAGGTGGACAGACATGGGAAACCCTTATTACACAGAATGACCTTACGTAAGCCAACATGAGTCAATGAAACTCACCTTAAACATAGAACATACCAGCCAAGGGGATGCTGGGGAGTACGTAATGGGAATGTATTGGAAAGGGGGTGGCTCATACAACAAGTTGGGGACCTTCTATTTACAAGACATGCTTACGTCACCTGACTGGGTAGACTCTACGCACATGACTATTGACCCTCTAAAACCACACATTAAAACCTTTAAAGACATGGTAGCCATTGCTAATCCCACGTTTGAAGACACTATGGCTGTGGAGACTGGGTTTTCAGATACTAACCTATGGCTTGAGTGCATGAGGTATAATGCTAATTCACACAATAAAACTGTTTTGTTTGTGGAGGGGCCAGACCCCATCTGGGTACAGTGCCCTTCAGTCTACCTTCAGATGTTGAAATATGTTTCCCAAGTCTCTTTGCACAGTCACCAACAAACTCATCTGTGTGTGAATCATGGAAAAAGGTATACCCAATAACCCAAGGGAATATCAAGCCACCTGATGGGATCACCGTGTACCCAGGTAACTACACTTGCCATACAACACACGGAACCACAGATAAATTTGTGGGTAAGTTCCCTTCTGGTACTACCTATCGAGAACCTCCCACTGCCCTATTAGTAATCATGTTAAGTCCATGGGAGACATTTATTGGCGGTGATGTGGTGACATGCAGATCAGATCTAAAATGACTGGCCTGTGATGGGGTGAATGCACTCTGACCAAAGCTATCATGCCCATACATATAATTTCTGATAACCACCAAGGCCCACTTGATTCCCCACACACGTACTTCAGGATAAAAAGTGAAACCCCTATCCAAGGTAGTTTCGACCCACACATATATATCGATGCCATAGGTGTACCAAGGGAGGTACCAAACGAGTTCAAGGCCAGAGATGAGGTTGCGACAGGATTCGAATCCTTGATCCCACTCATCACCGCTAACAAGAATGTTAATTGGATCAATTATATTTACTATAATTAGCAACCCTTTGTCAATTACACGAAAGATGCCCTCCAGGGCTTGGCAGAACAGTTACAGACTACCTCCCAAATGACATTTCAGAATCGAATGGCCTTAGACATGATCCTAGCAGAAAAGGGGGAGGTGTGTAAAATACTTCCCGACACTATGACATGCTGTACCTTCATTCCAGATAATACAGGCCCCAATGGTAAAGTAACCATGGCCATAGAGAAATTAGAAAGTCTCTCTGCCGAATTAAAGAAGAACTCAGGGATCTCCAATTCATGGGACAAATGGTTGGGATGGATGAGTGGATGGCAGAGAGTTCTCTTTCAAGTAAGTATGGCAGTTCTTACAGTAGTTGTTCTCCTCCTCTTCCTGGTTTGCTGCGTTATGCCCTGGGTGCAAAGGTATTTACAAAAGACTGTAGATCAGACCATTGACCGCACCACACCTACATCAAGATATTGACGATATAGACTGTGACACACCGCACACACCTCTTCAGTCCCACCACCTCAAAAGGACAACTACTTCCTTATAGGGATAGCATAGGGACAGCATCTGTCTCCACGGGTAGAACGCGGTCTTATGCAGGAGATGTAGTGGGTTAGCCACTACCGGATACCCGCGCAGTAAAGCGTTCGAGGCCCGTTCAGACAGATGAGCTGCAGCCAAGTAGGGACCTTATTAGGGTCAGTTAGTAGTTGTCTCTTTAGTAAATAATCATTTTAAGGTGGGACTGTTGTGGACAAAAATATTAACCCAATTCATATTAGTAAAATGCCTATTTACTCAGCATATCTACAATCAGCATTATTCAACTTTATATATGATTTACCTAAAATGGCCACTAGGGAGTTTCCCTTTGACATTGACTAACACCCTCACTAACAAGATGGCGCTGGAATCTGGGGGAGACCTCCAAGATACCAGTGACATCACACCCAATAGGAAGAGCACTAAATAAACCACTTAACACCTAACCAATTATTGATGTATTATTCCATGTTATCTCTCACAATGCATATGATGTAATTTTGCTTTATAAGGGGCATGCCGTCCCCTCAGAATAAACATTCCTCAATTTTTTCATTAACCCGAAACCTGTGTCTGGTGTGAATTACTTTAGGAGCATGCACGCACTACTGCTTTAATTTGGCCGCGGGCAGATACACAAGACAATCAATTAATTGATTCCACATCAATCATCATCATCATATGATATACCTGATTTAAGATCCAACTCCAATCAATCTTTGACATTCCAACTGATGGGACTATGCATCACATAATGTTTGGTCCTGTGGGAAATGCAGTCTACAGAACTTAGTTTGTCTGATTTTAGCATCCCTGTTAGTAAAAGTAAGTCAGCTTATAATATGTTAATGTTTTAATTACCCCGAGTCAGTCTTGAGGGAGAGAAGACACAATAGTCATGTTGATGATTCTGCAGGTTGCAATAAAATGACTGCATTGCATTTTCAAGGAGAGTTTGAAACTATGAAGGTTGGAGAAATGTCTAATGCAGAGCATTCCACAGACAGGTAGCACTACAAAAGAGGTACCTGTCAAGGTGAGTGTACATTTTTATTTTACGCTGAGGGAAATCTGATTAAATATAGATAAGCGTGCACAGCGCATTATGGTGTGCACCCTATCTAAACTTTGCTTTAAAAATAAATAATACAAATGTAGATAAATGAGGTACAAAAACAGGTTTTGTTCTAATGATAACTAGGTGTAAATAGAGGTTTCTGTCCAAAACATAATAAGCTAATCCCCACTCATACAAACATCAGACATGCCAAGATAGGTGGCAGAAAGGGCAGTTTGGATGTTGCAATAGGGGGAGCCTAGGCACACCCTCTGTGCACGCATATGTTTGTGTGTGTATATATATATATATACACATATACACACACACACACACACATCCCCTTTCATTGTTTTTAAGAGAAATGATCCATTTGGATTCTTACTATGGTACCTACTGAACCCCTTTTCTATTTTGACATTCAATTTAATTTTAACTAACCCATTCCCTGATGCTGCAATTTCATAAACAATTTGGCCTGTGATAAATGTCCGAATTGCATTTACACATTCTGAGATATACTCCCCACTTAGCAATTTCTGAGATATACTCCCCACTTAGCAATTTAAAAAACATGTTGCGATAACCATAAATAAATCCTAGGGTGATTTTCTAAGAACATACATGTTTTATTCCACTTAACACACAACCATGGAATGAAAGATCCAATATTCTGTCAGTGAACATTCACAGGATATGAATGCTATGCTGTTTGCTAGCTGGTAACCAACATGTGGAGCCTGAAAAGCATGCGGCTTACTTTGCTGTGTAACTTCTGCAGGTAACTGAGAATTGTGTGAAATTCAAATTAAGACCACTATTGCCATAAATGAAAAATTCTCCAAGTCAGCTCATGCTTCCACTTTGACCTTAAGTTTGAATTTCACTGTGAATTCCTGGCAATTCTCTCATTACTGAATAACCCAGTTTGAATTCACTTTGTCCTTACAAAACTCACTTTAGTAAATAACACTATCTTTTATAATTGGCTTCCATTCATAGCTTAGTAAATACCCCCAGAAAGCTACAATTTTCTGACCACAATAAATGGTCCTCCCTTTACCCGAGGTGTTCTATTCGATACAATAACCGATATCACCCTCGGGCTATACAGCTCTAACTCCCCTATCAGAGCGCCAAAACCTCACTCCAACAGCTGCATGGAACACTGCAAGCACAAGTGGCGGGCGAAGGGGGAGTAAGGTTCTGTTTCCACGGCAACCAAACCTTGCCCTTTGAGTGGCATTCCCTTCCAGCCAATCGCAGCCTGAGAAAGCTCCACTACCAACATCATCACTGTCAACCCCGCCTTTCAAGTAGCGCTTCGCGGCAAAGACCTAAAAGAAAAAATAACCACCACACAGAATAGAGTGGGCGGACACCTTTCCAGGGATAGGATCTTGACAGGCGTGGTCTGTGGCCAATCCCCGCTCTCCTAGTGGTGGGAATGGACCAATGGGCTTGCCAGACGGGCGGAGTTGCACAGGTTTCCAAACGCTCGGCGGCGCCATGGGCTTGAGAGCTAAACGGAGATGGAATGTCCCAGTCTGAACCGGTTTCAGCCGGTTGCGAGTGTGTTGCACTAGAGCAGAAGAAGCGCCTGTTTGAGCCTCCCGACTCGCTGCGCCTCACAGCACGGGGACAGCATCTCCCACAGCCCAGCCCGAGCCACCGGGGAGCCCAGCCCTGTATGAACGTGCCCGGGCACTGCCTATAAGCCCACGGTCATTATTACTAGCCCCGTCCTGTCTCCTGTCAGTGTGTAGCGCTCACTCTCTGTGGGTGTGTGGATATAACAGAGCCCCCGGCCTGGGCCTTCCTCCTCCCCCCCCCATCCATTCATTGCTGACTGAACCCGGCCAAGGGCGGCTGGTCACACTGCCATCCTGTGTATACCACACTGTGCGCGGTGCGGACACCATACAGGCCGGAGCGCTGAGCGGGCTCTGTGTGTACTGACTGCCGGTCACTGCTGCTGCTGCTGGACTCTGTTACACCCTGAGGAGAAGGCGGCTCCAGATCTCGGTAAGTGGACTCGGCCACGCGTGGGATCTGTGGGGTGGGTGGCTCCCGGGCGCTGTGTGATTTAGGGGGGTGTGCTCCATGTGGGAGCTGTGAGGTGTGATCTCCATGGGGGAGGTAGGTGGCCGGCCCCTGGGTGCTGTGTGAGGGGAGGTAGGTGGCCGGCCCCTGGGTGCTGTGTGAGGGGAGGTAGGTGGCCGGCCCCTGGGTGCTGTGTGAGGGGAGGTAGGTGGCCGGCCCCTGGGTGCTGTGTGAGGGGAGGTAGGTGGCCGGCCCCTGGGTGCTGTGTGAGGGGAGGTAGGTGGCCGGCCCCTGGGTGCTGTGTGAGGGGAGGTAGGTGGCCGGCCCCTGGGTGCTGTGTGAGGGGAGGTAGGTGGCCGGCCCCTGGGTGCTGTGTGAGGGGAGGTAGGTGGCCGGCCCCTGGGTGCTGTGTGAGGGGAGGTAGGTGGGTGGCCCCTGGGTGCTGTGTGAGGGGAGGTAGGTGGCCGGCCCCTGGGTGCTGTGTGAGGGGAGGTAGGTGGCCGGCCCCTGGGTGCTGTGTGAGGGGAGGTAGGTGGCCGGCCCCTGGGTGCTGTGTGAGGGGAGGTAGGTGGCCGGCCCCTGGGTGCTGTGTGAGGGGAGGTAGGTGGCCGGCCCCTGGGTGCTGTGTGAGGGGAGGTAGGTGGCCGGCCCCTGGGTGCTGTGTGAGGGGAGGTAGGTGGCCGGCCCCTGGGTGCTGTGTGAGGGGAGGTAGGTGGGTGGCCCCTGGGTGCTGTGTGAGGGGAGGTAGGTGGCCGGCCCCTGGGTGCTGTGTGAGGGGAGGTGGGTGGCCGGCCCCTGGGTGCTGTGTGAGGGGAGGTAGGTGGCCGGCCCCTGGGTGCTGTGTGAGGGGAGGTAGGTGGCCGGCCCCTGGGTGCTGTGTGAGGGGAGGGGGAGCTGTGAGGTTGACCCCCCATGGCCAGGGGTGATGGTGTGCTGCTCCCCGCCCTGGATGTCACTGCGGCCCCTTTATGCTCACAATCCACGTGTCTGGCACCGCACGCGGGCTGTGTGTTGTTGTTGTTGTGGTGCTTTGTGTGTCGTTGTGTCCTGCAGCTCACACTGCTGGGGGTGTTGTCTGAGGCCCCTGAAGGGTCCTGGGTGATTTAAAATAATAATAATTAGATTTTGGATTTTTTTTTTTTTTATGTAACTGTTTTTTGAATGAAACGTTGTAGGTGCTAGGCCTCAGGCAGTCCGGGGTGTTTCCTGGGAGGGCCGGGAGGCGGCCAGGCCGGGCTCCTGGGTTCTCTCACGAGTTGTAGCTGGAGTGGAAATTTCCAGAAATGTTGTGTGTGGGGAAAGGTCCGCGAGCATCACGTGCTAGGCAGGGAGGGAGGGGCAGACAGAGGCGGCTGCTGCTGATCCTGACCCAGGCTCTGGGCCTTCACCTGCCTGGGACACCGAGCCTGCCTCTCCTGCCCGCTGCATGGCTGCTCCAGGGGGCACCGGGCCCCCCGGCTACCAGGCCATCACTGGGACTGCATGTAATTAACTTTATCATCATTGGTGTGTCGGTAAATAACTCCGGATTTATCACATGTCGATTTATAAGTCACAAGCCGTTAATGCTCCCCCTGTATTGATGGGGTTAATGCAGGCTAGTCACCTTGCTGGAGTGATGTGAGCAGGTAATACAGAAAGGTAGAGACATCCACAGGTGTTGCAGAACTGAAGTTGCATTTCCAGGCACAAGGTTTGACATTTGTAGATCTGTGTCTCTGTAGGGCCTATAACACACCCCTTAAACTATTGTTTTGCAACTGCATCCCTTATGTATCCCAACTCTCTGCTAGACCCGCTTCAGTCTGGTTTCCGTGCTAAGCACTCTGTGGAAACAGCACTGGCCAAAGTATCCAATGATCTATTCTCTGCAAAATCTCGGCCACTACTCCATCCTAATTCTCCTTGAACTTTCTGTGGCTTTTGACACTGTTAATCATCATCAGCAGCTTCTTCTCATCCTCTGCAATATCGGTCTACAAGATATTGCTCCTCCTAACTCTCCCAGTGCTCATTCAGTGTTCCTTTCTCTCGCTCTGCTTCTTCTACCCAACTCCTCTCTGTTGGTGTCCCTCAAGGTTTAGTCCCTGGTCCCCTACTGTTGTCTGTCTATACTACCTCCCTTGCTAAACTCATTAGCTCCTTTGGCTTCCAATATCATTTCTATGTGGATGACACACAAATCTACCTCTCCTCTCCTGATCTCTCCTCGTCCCTCTTGACTAGTGTTTCTGACTGCCTCTATTTCGAACTGGATGGCTGCCCACTTCCTAAACTTAACTTGACCAAAACTGAAATTCTGGTCTTTCCTCCCTCAAGTGTTACTCCTGTGTCTGTCTATCTCCAAGTCAACAGGGCTACCATCAGCTCCACCACTCAGGCTCACTGCCTAGGTGTTCTCTTTGACTCCGACCTCTCCTTCACGCCTCATGTTAAGTCTATAGCCAAATCCTGGCGCAACCAACCCTACTTAACACCAGGTGCGACTAAGGTGCTGGTCCATTCCATTGTCCTTTCTCGCCTTGACTACTGTAATCCGCTTCTGAGTGGTCTTACGTGCTACCAACTTGCGCCGTTACTGTCCATAATGAATGTGGCGGCAAGGCTCATCTTCTTGTCCTTCCACACCTACCCCTTTCTGTGAGACCCTACATTGGATCCATGTAAGATATAGGGCTCAATTTAAAATTCTTTTTTTTTTAATAAATATAATTCTCTACATAATGCTGCTCCCACCTATCTATCCTCTATCTAGGCCCTTGCGCTCTGCTGAAGACTTCTTCTGTCCCTACTCCCACCTCTGATGCTCGCCTTCAAGACTTTTTGAGGGCTGCACCGTTTCTGTGGAACTCCCTTCCCTCCTCCGTTAGTCTCTCACCCCGTCTCCACTCCTTAAAAAAAAAAAAACATTAAAAACCCACTTCTTCATAAAAGCGTATCAATTAAACTGTTAATAGCTCCTGACTGATTCCTGTCTTGCAACTGTCATCAGTCTAATACTATCCTTACCTTTTTGTGTCACTGTACCCCACTTTCTGTAGCATGTAAGCTCATTGAGTAGGGCCCTCAACCTCTCTGTTCCTGTGTGCCCAACTTGTCTGGTTACAACTACATGTTTGTCCACTGTAAAGCGCTGCAGAATTTGTTGGCGCTATATAAATAATGTAGCTATGTGTGCATCTATATAGACGTTTCCACTAGTTAGTGCCCTTCCTGCTGGAGTGTTGGGAGATCTAGCATAGGATTAAAATGTCTGTTTTAAAATCAGTTGAATATTTCCTTCCTTGGCTGGTAACGTGTAGAGTTCTTATATGACCTCTGTGTATGTGAATATGTGCACATGCTATAAGAAAACAGTATGTATATGTCCATTTCTTCTTTCAAGGAATGTTAACACTATGATATTGAACAAGTCTAGTTGATTGCAAGGTGTGTATTGGTGAAGAACACATTGTAGTGGTTATGGCGCTTGGTGTGTACCTTTTTAAAACATTGTTTTTTCTCAGGAGCCTGATCGGTCCATGTATGATGAGATGGCCATGCTTGATGATCCCTGATCCAATGCTTCTCATGGCGAGGGGGCATCACAATCCACCAGTTTATCATTTCTATTCTAGAAGTACTGAATCCAATACTTATCTGTGAGAAGCATTAGCTGTATCTTACCTTGTCATGCTGAATGTGAAGACATTAAAAAAATTGAAGGTGGAATCGCCTCTTGTCACGATCGGACAGCCACAGCGTGTTACATGCCAGTTATAAAAATAATATTGTAAAGCGCCGCAGAATAAGTTAGCGCTGTGTAAATGCCCAAAAATTCGAATATTTTCAGGAAAGGGTCAAGATACTTGCACAGTAAGATGTGGTAGTTTTTGTACTTGGTGTCCCTTTTTATAAACACTTAAAAGAACACTGAGCATAAAATGAAGCTTCATTATCGATATTTTATTTAGTGGTATCGTTTCTAGAGAAGTGATAGTCCTCCTTTGACATGTGTAGGTGTGTCTCATCATAACCTCACTCAACTTGTAAATACATATTTGCATAGTTTAATACGTGTGTATGTAAGTGAGTTTTATGTGGTTGTTATAATTAAACTAAGTGACTATGAAATTGCTCTGTAGTGAGTAGTTTCACCATAATTTAATTTTGCAGACTAGTTTGTTTTGTATGAAGGTTGGAGACCTTATACAAAATATATATATTTATTTAAAGTGTCCGCATTAAAAGTAGGATTCTCAGTTGGCAATTAGTCAATTTGGTTAGGTATCTGCATATCTCTCTAGTAAGGCTTAAAGTAAATTATATTTGCAACGCAGCTGTTAAGGTTAAATAGAAAAAAAGTGTGCCTTGGAAACTGGTTTAAAATTAACTAAGAAACACGGTTTTCCACAGCAGTTATATTCCAAGAAGTAAAACAAGCAACATTTGGTGTTGCTCTCCACTCCTAGTACTATAATTTCATTGCAGCCTTACCAGGATTTTCATTAGTCAGCAAGCATCTATTGCAAGAGGTGTGTATGAGTGAGGTATTTCTATAGCTCTTTAAAGGGTCACTATATGTACTTAGACCACTTCAGCTCGTTGAAGTGTTCTGGGTGCAGTGTCCCTGTACCCTTTAGTCCTTCAATGTTAATCATTTCAGTGTTTGAGAAACTGCAATGATTACATTGCAGGACTAAGACTGTCCAGTGGCTGTCAATCAGACAGCCAATAGAGGCACTTTCTGGTTGTTAAAGTGAAATTATAGTGCCAGTTACCTGGGTCCAGCGCTGATGTCCCTTGGCGCTGGATCTGGTCTGCCCTCACTCCTCTTCCACCATCAGCCGGCTGAGTAGAACTCTCTTTCCCTGCAAAGCCCTCAGATAGTTACAATGCCATTTTTAATTTAGCTGGGTTTTCATTTTACTTACTGGCAATGGCTCCCAAATACATTATATAGTTTTACACCATATGTCACAAAGATATGGTGTAGTCAGTGTAAAATTTTAAGGTTTTTGCTTACTTTCCCTCTGTTCCAGCGACAGTTTGTGGATGTTGCTCCTTATGTAATACCCACCTCCTGGCTGCCTTTAGCTCCACCCTAATTTGCTCTCCTTGAGTTGGATTATGGTCGGATTAGGGTTTGGATTGGGAAAAGGGTATACAGGCTTATCATTGAGTTCAAGAACAGGAGCAGAATACAAATATGTGGTGGTTTCAGTAGTGACAGGCGTGGTCTATGAAATTCCTCAAAATGAAAACGTGTGGAATAAAAACACACTAATTAGACCAGGATTGTGATAAAATGGTTAAATGAATAGTGTCATAATAATCTTAATTGCATATCTTGCAGGATGTACACTATAAATATTTATACTTTTGTCTAGCGGTGTAATCTCGGCATGCCAAGTTATGCAAAGCTTTAGAATTCAGTCCTTGCAGTATTTGTTTTATAACTTCGAAAAATGTAAATCCTAGACATATTGGGGATTCATTAACAATCAGGCCTAACTAGTGAATCTGTTTTGTTAGTTTCTTTTACTTGCACTGTGTGTTGAAATTATTGAATGCAAAACTAGAAGAAAAGTGTTTTTTTTTTTTTTTTTGTTAAACTTGCCTTTCTCCTATTCCCTCTTCTCCTCCCCTCTCAATCTTTTCTTAATTTCTGATCTAGTTTTCCTTGAAACTAGAAGGGACTACTTTGTCTTATGTATTTTGCCTACGCTTGCCTTTCTTTGACCTGAGGAGGAGCTTAAGTCTGTTCCATTTGCTGTGCCAGAGAAAATACTCGCCCTCCTGGTCAAAGAAAGTCAAGCGTAGGAAAAATGCATAACAAGACATAGAAACTAGTCACTACTTTGTCTTATGTTTGAAAGAAGATTAGAAAAGAACTGTTTCTGAGAGGAAGAGGAATGAAAAGGAGAAATTAAACAGAAAGGGAAATTGTTGTAGAATGAATGCATGACAAAAAGGCCTTGCTTGCACATTGCATCTCAAAAAGCCTTGGTCCTTAAGGGGGTATAGAAGACTTGTATATTTACTTTTTTTTTTTTTTTTTGTTGTAATTTACACACAGATTAGACCAAAAAAACCTGAAAATTGTTTTAAAGCAAACCAGTATGAATGTTATGAATGTTATGCATTGACAATATCAAAATCAGGTAGGAAAATAATCTATACATTGTGTCAGCAGATCTTTTTTTACTTTACTGAGAGGGTAGTGGAAGCATGGAATAGCTTTCCAGCTGAAGTGGTAGAGGTTAACACAGTGAAGGAGTTTAAGCATGTGTGGGATAGGCATGTTGCTATCCTAGCTATAAGATAAGGCCAGGGACAAATTTAAGTATTTAGGAAATTGGGCAGACTTGATGAGCTGAACAGTTCTTGTCTGCTGTCTTTTTTTTTTTTTTTTTTTTTAAATCTATCTGTCACAATTCGCGATTAGTAATATACTCTGCACCAAGGGCTTCAATTACAAGGCATTCGGTGGCTTATTCCAATGCCCAACATTGATTCACTATGTATACTACCACATACTTTATATCCTAGTAGATACCTCTGCCATTAAGCTTTTTGAATGTGTGGCCTTTAGGCTCACCCCACTCCAAAATATAACCTTTTGAACAGATTAAAGGAACACTTTAATAATTACACTTCTTTATAATGGTGGAATTTCTAAAATAAAGGGTTCATGTTGTCAGAGACAATAACAGATTATATTTACTCTGAAAATGTCAGTACATAAAGAAAAAATATCTATATATTAGAAACCTGAGAACTGAAAACCAGCACCAAACCCAGAAAGTTGTGGGAATCCGTTTCATTTTTAGACGATGTATAATTTACTATTAAAGGACCACTATAGCCACTTCAGATCAATGAAGTGGTCTGGGTGCCAGGTCCCCCAGGTTTTAACACTGCAGCTGTAAATATAGAAACCGCTGTGTTTACATTACAGGGTTAATCCAGCCTCTAGTGGCTGTCTTCCTGACAGCCGCTAGAGGCACTTCAGCGACGCTTAATGCGAAAATCGCATTGAGCACGCAGAAGGTCCATAGGAAAGCATTGAGTAATGCTTTCCTATGGGCGGCTTGAATGCGCATGCGGCTCTGGCCGCGCATTTGGCTCCACTCGTGAACTGACGTTGGGGGAGGAGAGGTCACCGGTGCTGGCTTATGTAAGTGGCTGAAGGGGTTTTAACCCCTTCAGTCCAGCGGGAGGGGGACCTTGATGGTTGGGGGGACCTGAGGACTATATATAGTGCCAGGAAAACAAGTTTGTTTTCCTGGCACTATAATGGTCCTTTAAGCTACATACCAGGGGTAGGGAAACTTTTGCACTTCAGATGTTGGACCGCATTATCCCTTCTTTGTCAGCATTATTGGAGATGTAGTCCACAACTGCAGGAGTGCTGAAGGTTGCCTACACTGGTTACAGAGACCTGGTAGTTTAAATTATATGCAGTAACCTTTCAACTGTAATTTGTTACAAAGTATAATGTGAAGATATTAAAGGGACACTATAGTCACCAAAACAACGTTTAGCTTAATGAAGCCGTTTTGGTGTACAAATCATGTCCCTGCGGTTTCACTGCTCAATTTTCTGCCATTTAGGCGTTAAATCACTTTGTTTATGAACCCTAGTCACCTCCCTGCCTGTGACTTGCACAGCATTCCTAAACACTTCCTGTAAAGTCATCTACAGTTTATCTTTCCATTCTGCTTAATTTAGATTTTCATATCCACTGCTATGTTAATAGCTTGCTAGACCCTGCAAGAGCCTCCTGTATGTGATTAAAGTTCAATTTACAGAGCAAGAGAACATTGTTGAAGGTAAATTACATCTGAATGAAAGTGAAACCATTTTTTTTTTTTTTTTTTTTTTTTTTTTCATTGCAGGCTGTGTCAATCAGAGCCAGGGGAGGTGTGGCTAGGGCTGTATAAACAGAAACAAAGTGATTTAACTCCTAAATGGCAGAGAATTGAGCAGTGAAACCTGAGAAGCCTATACTAAAACTGCTTCATTAAGCTAAAGTTGTTTAGGTGACTATAGTGTACCTTTAATGTAAAGACCTTAATATATTCACATTTAAAGGGTTAAACATCCTTGAATAATTTACCTGATTCCAGTGCCGAGGTCTCTTGGCGCTGGTTTTGTCTCCTCATTCTCAGAAGTTAGCGCCATGCAATGTTTACATTTGGCCAAACGTATTCCTCTAATGGCAGTCGGACAGCCACAAGAGGCGCTTCCAAATCCTTTGGCTTTTCAAAGGAATTCATTATTATTACTGCAATTTATATAGTGCCAACACATTCCGTAGCACTTTACAATATTATAAGAGCGGGATTTAGCTATAAATAGGACAATTAGAAGAAAACTTACAGGAATGATAGTTGAAGAGTGCCCTGCTCAAACAAGCTTACAGTCTATAGGAGGTGTGGTATAAGACACATTAGGACAGGAAATGGCAATCAATTAAGGTGGGAGTGAAGCAGAGCTGGAGGAGAGAGTAGAGTGCTCCCGCTTAGGAGAGGGCAAGATACAGGTATGGGAGGCCATAAGCTTTCCTAGATAGAGGTTTTTAAGGCACTTTTTAAACGATTGAAGACTAGGGGAGACTCTGATGGCGGTAGGCAGGCTATTCCATAGGAAGGGAGCCGTCCGCGAGAAGTCCTGAAATCGTGAGTTGGCCGTACGGGTGCGAGCAACAGACAGGAGAAGGTCACGGGCAGAGCGGAGAGACCGAGAAGGGGCATACCCTATGGATCATTGTAGAGATATGAGGGGCTAGAAATGTTCAGTGCTTTATAGGTATGGGCTAGCACTTTGAATTGACTCCTATAGGATACAGGAAGCCAGTGTAAGGACTGACAGAGGGGTGAGGTGTGAGAGGAAAATAGAAGGGACCGAGGACAGAGCCTTGACGGGACTCCAATTGAGACAGGACGAGGGGAGGAGGTATCATTCGAAAAGGAGACACTGAGCGTTGGGAGAGATAAGAGGAAAACGACAAGAGGACAGTCACAGAGTTTGAAGGAGAGCATGATCAACTGTCAAAGGCAGCAGAGAGGTCAAGAAGAATTAGTATGGAGTAGTGGCCTTTGGAATTAGCTGTGATTAGGTCATTAGTAACTTTGATAAGAGCAGTCTCAGTAGAGTGGAGAGGGTGGAAGCCAGATTGAAGAGGGTCAAGGAGAGAGCTGGAATTGAGGATGAGACATACAGGTAAAGACAAGTCTTTCAAGAAGCTTTGAGGAAAAAGGGAGCAGGGATATAGGACGATAGAGGGGGAGCACGGGTCAAGAGTTTTTTTTTTTTTTTCAGGTTAGGTACTACAGTGGCATGTTTAAGGTCAGCAGGGACAACGCCAGAAGAGAGAGAGAGCAGTTGAAGATGTGTGTTAAGGAAGGCACAATACAAGTGGAGTGAGGTCTGATAAAGACTGGCCTGGATCAAGCGGGCAAGTGGTGGGGCGAAAGGAAAGAAGCCCAGCCACCTCTTGTTCAGTAGCTGGGGAGAAAGTCTGAAGGATAGGAAAGGCATGATCTACGTGTGGTTGAGTAAGAGAACGGCAAGGAGGGAGAATTCTTTCTTTAGCTGTTCAATCTTGTCGGTAAAGTAGTATGCAAAACAATGTGTAGTTATGTGTAGCCATTTTGTTCTCCCCTGCTTGTTGGATTGGTTTTACTGATGGATTGTGTGTAAATTTGCAACTGAAACAGAGCATTGCATTTAATCTCTACCCATTGTCAAGTTGTATCAATTTGACTGCTGTAAATCATGAAAAGTAGTCCTTGCCGTATGTATTATATGAAATGTGAACAATCAGAAGGCTATATAGAAGCAGATTAGGTAATGTTTTTTTTTTTTTTTTACTTTAATATTGGTGAAATTACAAATGTAAAATTAGAGTATATATTAAAACAAACAAACTATTCGAAAAGGTGAGCAGTATTTCAATGTATAGGGGGGGTGACTGTTCTGTGACTTGGGGTGCCATAAAGACCTTATATTGTAGTGCTCTAATGGAGTTTGATCGCATGGAAAAAGATTTCTCAAACTTTCCTTCCCGTAGCCTAACCCCTGAATGAACACCTTTATTGTTTGTACATTGCCTATCAGAACCAATACCCCACAGCTTCTGGGCAGAGCAGAGAAGCTTTTTGTTTCACAAGTGCTTAATGAAAAGACTGAGCAACCCAGTGTGACTTGGGAGAACAGAGGTGAGCGAAGTTGGCTGTAAGAAAAAATGGCCTTCTTTAACATTTTTAGCTTCCCTTTAAGACTACCGAAAATATCATGCTGCTTCATTCAGTGCTTATATGTAGTGAAACATGCAACAAACGTCACACAATTATTTTATGAGTTGATAGGATCTACAGTTTGCCTTTCCATTCCCACATGTTGTGTTGCCACACAAAATGCTTGGTGTTTGCATATTAGACACAATTTGTTCACCTGCAATAACACTTGATAAAGTAAGGTGTAATCCTTGTACAATGATAAGGTTATGGTCCTGAAATTATTCTTTCATTTCTTATTTTGTCCTAATTTTTAGATGTGAAAGCAATTGGCAAAACTCATATAGGCAAATTGATCTGTTTTGACTTTACAATCTGACAGCTTAAAGGACCACTATAGTGCCCTGAGGGTGCCCCCACCCTCAGGGACCCCCTCCCGCCCGGCTCTGGAAGGGGGAAAGGGGTAAAAACTTACCTTTTTCCAGCGCTGGGCGGAGAGCTCTCCGCCTCCGTTACGCCCCGCCAGCTGAATGCGCACGCGCGGCAAGAGCTGCGCGCGCATTCAGCCGGTCTCATAGGAAAGCATTTACAATGCTTTCCTATGGACGCTGGCGTGCTCTCACTGTGATTTTCACAGTGAGAAGCACGCAAGCGCCTCTAGTGGCTGTCAATGAGACAGCCACTAGAGGATTAGGGGGAAGGCTTAACCATTCATAATTATAGCAGTTTCTCTGAAACTGCTATAATTATGAAAAAATGGGTTAACCCTAGAAGGACCTGGCACCCAGACCACTTCATTAAGCTGAAGTGGTCTGGGTGCCTAGAGTGGTCCTTTAAGTTGAATGAACACACAATGCGTTGACGTTTTCCTCGTATCCCATTTGTAATGTTTCAAACGTGTATAAAATCTTAAAGGAACACTTTAAGATATTATTTTATACAGGTTAACTCCACTTCTAATGACTGTCCAGTCTACCGAACAGCCCATAGAGGGATTTTCGGGTCGTTAGCAGACTTGGTAACCTAATTGACGGACGCCCTCACGCTATGCATGAATACATCCAGCGTCATCAAAAACCCCATAGGAAAGCATTTTACAATGCTTTCCTGTGGGGGTAGTCTTTATCTGAGCGCGGTGATTGCCGTGCATGCACATTATGTCCCCCCTCAGCCTGCGGGCAGGAGCGGAGGTGGAGCCTGGAATCAGGTAAGTGAAAAGAGGTGTATTTATTTTTATTAAACAACTTCTTTACCACGTTGAGGGAGGTGGGCACGATAGGTACCTATAGTGTCAGAAAAACAACCTGGCACTAGTTTTCCTTTAAATTGTGTAAATATGTAGAAATTGGAGTATCAGGTCAATATTTTGAAGTTATAAGTGACGAATTCCTGATTGCCGTACAGACCTTAGGTTTTTCTGGATTTAACCATTCTGGCTATATGTGAAATTATTTTTAAAGAGACTGTGTAGGCACAGTAACTACTTAATCTAATTGATGTGGCTAATTGGCTATACTGTCTGTAGTGCCCTGGCAACATCATACCTTTCAGTTTTAAGTTGGTTTCTAATGTTTCAATACTATAGAGTTCCCAACAGCCTATTCTCTTTGGTCCTCAGGCTAATGCTTCTTCATTAACCAAGCAGCAGTGGGCAGTTGAGTGTCTGGTGTCCGCATGTTGCTTTCAGCCTCAAAGTACCCATTGCAAGTATGAACCAGATTGGCTAGAAGGAATGGCCTTAGCCACGCCTATAGTAACGGCTATGGTGTGATTGGCTTGGGACCAAAACAAAAGCTCTATAAAACAACCTGTAATCCTTCCCTCTGCGGCCCAATACCCCCACAGTGAGATTAAGCACAATGATCTCTGGTCCAATCTAATGCTTCTTTGTTATTTCTAAGAATTAGAAGCCTACAATATAAAACAATGTAATGCTTTAACATTCCAAAAATACTGACCTAATCAGACCACGAGGGATGTTAACGGGGCACTCCAGACCCCTAAAGATCTTTAGCTTGTTATACTTTGTGTATGTATTTTTGTATTTTTTTTTTTTTTTTTAAAGTGAAGGGAAACTCCAGTGCCAGGTAAACAATCCGTTTTCCTGGCACTGCAGGTCCCCTCTCCCTCCAATCCCCGGTTGCTGAGGGGATGAAAACTCCTTCAGTCACTTACCAGAGGCAGCTCCGCGGTGCGGCTTCCTCCGCGCCGCTCCTCCCTCTGATTGCGGTGGGTGAGACTGATCCCGCCCACTGGCCGGGATACCTAATGCTTTCCTATGGGGAAATGAGCGACGCTGGAGGTCCTCACACAGCGTGAGGACGTCCAGCAATGCTCTAGCACAGGTTTTCTGTGCTATGGACAAGGAAGTGTCCTCTAGTGGCTGTCTACTAGACAGCCACTAATGGTGGAGTTAACCCTGCAAGGTAATTATTGCAGTTTATGAAAAAAACTGCAATAATTACAGTTGCAGGGTTAAGAGTAGTCAGATTGGCACCCAGACCACTCCAGTGGGCAGAAGTGCTTTGGGTACCTCGTGGAATGTCCCATTAATGGAGACAACGGTCACATCCTGGTTTGGTTAGCTTAGTGGAGCTAAACTCGAGGCACCAATTGCCCAGAGCACTAGTTTGCAAATACTTCTCATTGAGCTGCTTTGGGAAGTTTGTGATCAGAAAGTCTAGGCAGGGTTAGGAGAGAGCTTGCAAAGGCAGCAAACAGATTGCTCTAGGGCAGGGGTTCTCAACCCAGTCCTCAGGACCCCCTACCAGTCCAGGATTTGGGGATTACCTGGGTGTGTCTCAGGTGTTTAGAAAAAGAGAAAAAAAACACCTTTGACTCTAAGGTGTTATTTTTTTGTCTTTTTCTAAACACCTTAGACACACCCAGGTAATCCCTAAACCCTGGACTGGTAGGGGGTCCTGAGGACTAACGTTGAGAACCCCTGCTCTAGCTCTTGCAAGCTGTTTTTAGATATACGTCCCCTGAAAAAAATGCATAATTGCATTCATGTTTTCATTTGGGGTATATCTACAAACAGTGATTTTATTTTTGATCTTGGCCAGTGGGGTGTCCTTTTGGAGGTTACTCCAACCTCCATGACCATTTCTGCTTTTAAAAGTGCTCGTTGTAGGAGTTTGTATGTGCATTTAGAGATATTTGCACTTTTGCTCCCTGGCATTTGTGAATATTAATTCTGTGCAATCAGCGTGCATTGCAAGCTACCAACAGATGTCATGGAGCAGCCTGCAAAGGGAAATGTATCCTTCCCCTCTTTCTCTTTTATTTACGTTCTCTCCCCCTGCTGTCCATGCCTCCCTATATCCTTAACTTTTTGGGAAAATTTCCTCTCCCTCCCCTTATTGGCTCTGTGTGCATGTGTTTTGAGCTAGTGAGATGGTCTAATCAAATGATTCTCGATGCTTAAAAACACCTTAGAGAACCACTATAACTCCTCCCACTTAATTGAGTAAGGCAGCCAATAATAACATGCACACTGCTTGTGGTACCAGAGAGAACTAGAAGTCAGGTTGTAATTACACTGCAATTGTTTTGTTTTTTTTGTTTTTGTTTTTTGTTTGATAACTGTATACAAAGAAAGGGAATGCTGTAGTTATTGTACTTGGTGTCATGTTAATGAAAATAGTACTATACCTATTATGGAATTGATTGAAATATAGGAAATGTATGTACATCTGTAGTCCCATCTTATTTACTTGTGTAATGGGAGTAAAGGTGCTTCCCCAGTGGTACTGCTATCAATAGAATTGTTCCTGGCGCATCATTTGGCTGTTTGTGTTTGTGTGTCTCTCCCTCTCTCCCTCTCTCCCTCTCTCCCTCTCTCCCTCTCTCCCTCCCTTGTTTACACCCACACTTATTGTATATCATTTTATTCAGGGGAAACAGGGCTTTCATGTAACATCAAATATTTAGGTATGTCTCATGTGTAAAACAGTACCCCCTATGTGCAGGTTTTATGTTTTGGGAAGTTAGAGTCAAATATAGCGTGTTACATTTTTCATTTTTTCACATTGAAATTCGCCAGATTGGTTACGTTGCCTTTGAGACCGTATGCTCGCTCTCCCTCAATAGCTTGCTAGACCCTTCAAAAACATCCTTTATGTGATTAAAGTTCAATTTAGAGATTGAGATACAATTATTTAAGGTAAATTACATCTGTTTGAAAGTGAAACCTGTTTTTTTTTGTTTTTTTCCATGTAGGCTCTGTCAATCATAGCCAGGGGAGGTGTGGCTAGGGCTGCATAAACAGAAACAAAGTGATTTAACTCCTAAAGGACAGTGAATACAGCAGTGAAGTTGCAGGGGAATGATCTATACACTAAAACTGCCTTATTTAGCTAAAGTAATTTAGGTGACTATAGTGTTCCTTTAATTTATACCAAACTAAATCAAGGCTTATGAATGAAGCTTTAGGTGCTCTGATACGTAGATGTGTATAGTAGGCACCTGCCCAGTATGATTTTTATTTTATTTTATATACAGATTTAAGCTTTTGTAAGTAAATAGGAAAAAGATAGAGGGACCTCCTTATATTCTTTCGAAATGTACCATGAGCAGACCCTTTTATACAGGGACATCTAAATTAAGTTGTTATGGTTCCAGAAGGCCCCTGGGCGCACTTTTACCTCAAGGGGTTAAATCGTTCTCTTTTCCATTCGTTGGGTAAGACATTGGTATGACTGTTATGTTGAAGTTATATTTAGAATGTGAATGGTTATGAAGTATGCATCTATCAAGTCTTCTGCTTAAAGTTGCAAACAGTTTGCAGTTTGTTTTAGATACATGAGCAAATATTGTGCTGCATTAAGCTTTTTGCATTACTGCTGGGAAGCCATTTGAAGTAATGTCTGTAGATACCTAAAATCCACTTTATACGTTTTTTGTAATGATTAATCCCATGATGAGGATAGCTGTATGAAAACATTTTATAAATAAATAAAAGCGCACACTGCCCAGGTATTGTTAGGATGCCATGATCTTGGGGTAGCGGCTGATATTGCCAAGATAAGTAATCTGTACCAGACATTTTTGACATGTGATTGTTGGGAAATGCTGATAGAAACACAGTATTAGGAACAATTGTAAGTGAGCAGGCATCCTTAGATATGCAGCTGACAGAAGGCAAACAATTTTGACAGCTGTAAAACAGTAAGCATTGGATTGGATAACCGATATTCCAGTCAAGTGTATAAAGGTGGCTCTTAGAATGGCAGAGTAGGAAAAGTAGGCAAGGGATTGTTTAAAACATTTCAATATACATGATTTGGGTAAGGTAGAAATGGATAATCATAATCGGACCTATATTAAGGTGTTTTAAAATGTCAGTGTTTTCACATAGACCTGGAATGTCAGAATTTTTGCAGGGACTAAATTCCGATTTCACCATAAGAGGTCCCCAAAAGACACGGCCGAGAAGCACTGGGATCCTGAAGGCAAGGAGGAAGCATATCCTGTACACAATGTGGAACGTTTGACGAAAGTGGCAATATGATTGAGCAGAGATAAAAAATTTAATCTGCGATTCCAAAGATATAGATCCCTCCCAATTTACTGTAGTGAACGGTGGTCACTACTCATCTGCACACAGGCTTAAGAATAAGTAGAAATCAAGAGAAAATAACGGCAAAAATCACCTCCAAGAAAATGCAGTTTACACAAAAGGGATTTTTCAAATATTTGGAAATCCCCTTAAGTTATTGATGAACAGCAAATCAATGTTGCAGGAATAAAGTGCTACTTCCAATAATGCTCAGTATAAATTGGGGTATGACACACTAACACAGTATCAGGCATATGCCTGAGGTGTCTCTGGGTGCTTTCAACATATAGGCCTCCGTCTGGAGCCAGCCACAATTTAACTTAACCGTGGGACTGTTGAGAGGAGAGGTGTCTTCGGTTGACCCAATAGTAGCTTCAAAATAAGTTTGAAATGGTGGCCTGTTCAACTGCCCACAAATAGACATACACTGAAGCAAGGCTATTATGTATTTGCTGTATTAAAAGGCAATATCAAAGCCCTATAATAACTACAGTCTGCTGTTGTGGTTAAGTGCCAGTTGTCCCCTGTTCCACCAGCAGCAGACTTTATTTTTTTTTTTGAGCACTGTTTAATATTGTCCTGGGACACTCTGGTCCTCTGCAGTCATGTATTCTCGATACAGCTAAATCCAGTTATATCTGCATTTTGTGCAGCTTTTCACATCATTCTTTGACTGAGAGTGGCAGCTGTAGTGTAAACATACTTTTTTTTTTTGTTTCAGTAACTATTCAAACTTGGATATCAAATGGTATCCTCTACACCAGGGGCTCCCAATTAAATTTTCCAGTGGAACCTTTTGACATTGTGGGGTTAGTAAACAGATTGTAGTACTTCTGAGCAGGTGTGCAGAGTTGGTGTTTGTGTAAAATTTTAGCATTTTAATACAGGGATGTCTTTGAATATAGCATTTGCGTTCAAAGGTGTGTTTGGATGTTGTATTTTAAATGCATATGTACATTTGTGTATAGTATAGGTATTTAAATGCTTTGTATATAGTTTTGGAGATAGAGTTTAGGGGTGTCTTTGTATGTTTGCAGGAGTGTGTGGTATGTTGACGTTTGATCGCAAGGATGTCTGTTCATGTAATGCCACATATACACACATATATATACATACACACACTGGAACATAAAAACACAGATATACACAACATGACGCATGTATTTGCGCACACACATACATAGATGTACCCTCTTGTTCACTTACCTTTTTTCTGCAGGAAGGTGACTTTCTTCAGTGTTGATGCTGGTGTGCCAGGTCGGCAGCTGTTCGCCTTCTTCCTCGAGCCAGTGCGCACCGTCTGGGAGGAAGTGCTGTCACTTCCTGCGAGCATCCAATACTACAGGTGCCCGGTGGTGGTCTTAAACGGCCGTGGCGCCTGACTGCACCCCTATTTAGCGATGCCCATCGGTTGGCCCTAAATGCTTGGGCCACCAGATGGGCAAATAGCCACAGAACTCCAATTTGTGTCTTGCGGAAATCTAGGGTTCTGCAGAATACAAATTGGGAAACTCTGCTCTGCACTATGCTCTTACTTGCCATGAACCTCTATACTATCTAAATACCTAGAATATCCCTAGTATAAAAATCTTTAACAGCAATTTGTGACAGTGAGTCTGATGTAATTTTATTATCCCATTGCCCTTTGGTCCTGAGGTTTACTGTGAAGTCTCAAGAACATCTTGATAGATTCCCTAAACATTATGTTGCGAGTGTGCATATACATGCAAAATTCATATTCACCAACTGAAATTTTGTGTTGTTGCAATTTGAAGGAATTCCTCAATTCTGACAGTTGTTGTGCTGTGAGAGTCGCAGTGGTCAGTGCTTCTTTTGGCACATGATTTTTCTGTTTCATCATGATGTGGAACAGCTGTGGTGGAGAGCATGAGGATATGTTTTCACCTGTCTTCTCCATGAGACGAGCATCAGATCGCAATGGAGCATGGACCACTGTGTATGTCAAGAAAAGCCCTGATTGCTGCTGCTTTCATGCCAAGCCATCATAACAGTGTGAAGGAGGACAGAGGGTGAACTGATGAGATGGAAAAAAAGGGGTGGGTGTTTAAAGGGACACTGTAATCACCAGAACTACAGCATATTGTATTCTGGTGAGTATAATCATTCCTTACAGGCTTTTTGCGGTAAACACTGTCTTTTCAGAGAAACTGCCTAGGGATAATGCCACTAGCCACTCCTCAGATGGCTGTTAGAGATCATTCTTGGGGCAGTGCTGCACATTGGACTAGTGTTTGGGAAATCCAGCTATAAAGCCAGCATTAACCCTTTAAGGACCAAACTTCTGGAATAAAAGGGAATCATGCCATGTCACACGTCATGTGTCCTTAAGGGGTTAAGGTGGTCCTTTAAGTAGAAATTCAAACTTTAACAACACTGTCATTTGTGTTTTTCTGCTGATAGTTGTAGGTTGGTGTAAAATCAAATTTAATGTAGGAACAGTACTATTATAATATCTATATCTCTCAAGTCATTTTCTTCTGGGGGGACATGGCTCTGGCCACAGTGTTTAGAACTTGTCTAGAATTTAGGACATTAGATGCTTCACTGCTTTTATTGTGTATGTTATTTTTATTTAAATATTTTTGGAAGAGGCAGCCTCAGTGCTTAAAGGAGCACTATAGTGCCAGGAAAACAAACCATTTTTCCTGGCACTATAGGGTTATTAGCAGTAACATTTTGTGTAGATTACATTGTGTAGACTAAAGGAATTCAGAAGAAAACAGTCTTATACATGGAAAAAGTGTGTGTGTGTGTGTGTGTATGTGTATATATATATATATATGTATGTATGTGTGTGTATATGTATGTATATATATATATGTGTGTGTGTGTGTGTGTGTGTATATATTTTATTTTTTATTTTATTTTTTCTCACTACATTTCCATTCCCAGATTTGCGCCATCCCTGGATAGCTCTCCCAGGAGTGCCCATTCTGTCCAAAAAGCACTTGGAGCTGTGGTGTCTTGCTCGAATGTTCTTAATGTTAAAGGACCACTCTAGACACCCAGACCACTTCAGCTTAATAAAGTGGTCTGGGTGCCAGGTCCCTCTAGGGTTAACCCATTTTTTCATAAACATAGCAGTTCCAGAGAAACTGCTATGTTTATGAATGGGTTAAGCCTTCCTCCAATTCCTCTAGCGGCTGTCTCATTGACAGCCGCTAGAGGAGCTAGCGTGATTCTCACTGTGATTTTCACAGTGAGAGCACGCAAGCGTCCATAGGAAAGCATTATGAATGCTTTCCTATGTGACCGGCTGAATGCGCGCAGCTCTTGCCGCGCGTGCGCATTCAGCCCAGGAGGAGGATCGGAGGAGGAGAGCTCCCCGCCCAGCGCTGGGAAAAGGCAAGGTTTTTACCCCTTTCCCCCTTCCAGAGCCGGGCGGGAGGGGATCCCTGAGGTAAATGCTTTCCTATGCGACCGGCTGAATGCGCGCGCAGCTCTTGCATATATACAGCCTTGTGTGTACTTAATCACTATGTCATGCTTAATAAGCTTCTAACTATCCTAAATAGAAAACTATCCACGTATATTGTTAAAAAAAAAAAAAAATTTCTCCTCTTCCTCCAAAATCTATTTTATTTATTTTTAAATCCAATTTAGACAAATCTTTACAAGTAACGTTAAGCCATTAACCCCCCCCCCTTCCCTTACAAAACTTAAAGCAACACTACGGGAACACAAATGTATATTCCTGACCCTATAGTGTTAAAAACTCTATTTAAACTATAAGATTGTGCATGTAACGGAGCATCACTCTGAAATTGTCAATAACTTATGACTGCTTTTAAGTTATCATTTGTGTCCTATCTTTTGTATCTTGCATTCACAATAAAAATTGTTTTGGGAAAAAAGCAAAACTCTTTAGCCCCTCGGCCATCCCCTTTCCCCATTTAAATATAGTAATAACTCCTCTAATTTCTAGTGCTGGTGTTTGGCTCCGCCTCCTTGCTGACATAACCAGAAATTATCTTGGCCAATCACAATGCTTTCCCATTCCCAAACTTTATAATAGCACTGAATTTGTCTTTTCAGCTATGTAACTTTCTGTTGGTACCCAGAAACTTAAAGCTGCCCCCAACCAATTTGTCCCTTACTTTCTTTATTGCCAATTGGAATTTTGAATATTTCAGTTTTCCAGCGGCCCTGTATGCTACATTGCACGCATGTTCTCCGGGTGCACATACTTGCGATTCGGGTTTTTTGTTTTTTTTTAACTGCCACCATTTTTATTCAGCTGTATTTCTGTTCTTGCAAGGACAGTGGACTACACAGTGTCGTGTCTGTGTGTGTAATTTTTCTTATTATTCTTCTGGTCTAAGGCTTATTAATGCATTCACATCTGTTTCCTAAATGGCCATCATAAAGAAGCATCAATGAACACGCTGGTTATTCGTACGTCAGCACAGCTTATGCAACATCTAGAAAATCTGCTATATGGTCTTACTGTAGTACTGGTGTAACTTGAAGCCATGATTTTTGGAACTGTGATTTGAGTTCTTACAGCAGTGTGGCACTTCTTTTGTGTGTATGTATACTTTTGTGTTGTCTTCACCAGTACAATATTGGTCTTGCCTAATGAAGATAATGGAACAATTATTATTTCTGTGCTGTTATGTGTGACTGTTCAGATATTCTTGGGTCATTTGTTTAAATATTTTTCTGTTAACTCTTTCAGTAATCTATGCCAGCAATTATGACCATGTTAGCAGACCATGCAGCGCGACAGCTGCTGGATTTCAGCCAGAAACTGGACATAAATCTTCTGGACAACGTGGTGAATTGCTTGTACCATGGAGAGGGAGCACAGGTAATTTGTGTCACTGAAGATTATTAATAAAAATAATTAATCACAATGTATGGGTGTCCTGGTTTTCTTCTTTGTGATGATCTATAATGCCAATGCTTGCACATGGTAAATTCCTACTGAACTACTTTTTAAGCTTACACAGAACATTTTCAACCATTGCTGAGTATTTCTAAAAGTTGCATAGTTTTGACTTCAGCAGTGTATAAACCATTCACTAAAATAAATTGGCACCCATTTGAATAGAATCCTACCCCACTTCACAAGCTCTTACTGAATATCTTCCAGAAACTGTGTGTAAGGTTATGTTGATGTCTGCAGAAGATAGAGTAAACTGCTGCATATGGCCTCCTAGCTGGAGTGGTTTAGAAACTGCTAGTCAAACTTAGCCACTGTAATATGTAAATCAGGGTGGAGTCAAGGACCAAACTAGTGTGGGTTTGTACTTTCTCATGAAGAAAACTATTTAAATAAATAGCCACATCATTCATTGCACACATCGGTTGAAATTTTCATTCATATTTGGCTACCTGTAAAATTTTGGCGTTCTGGCAACATACATTTTAGCTAGTATTTCAAATGTTTGTACATCAGAAGGTTAAATTTGCATGTTTTTCTAAAACATAGAACCATAATGCAATGTTGAAATTATCCAGCAGCAGGTGTAAGTTTGAGCAAAGCAGCATCTTGTAAATAATCAACGTGGAAACAATATAAAGGGTTTTTCTTTTTTTCTTTCTCTCTCTCTCTCTATATATCTATATCTATATATCTCTATCTCACACTCCATACATGCAAACACCATCTACTTGCACTTATATACCACACACAAATAGTCTCATGCTATGCAATCCATACAAATATTGGGACTGTGGAGCACACCTTATTCTGAGCTCTGGGCTGCTTGAATGTTATTTATACATGCACTCCTCAGCATTAAGACATGCCAACTGTCAGAATCCCCCTACTGGCAACCAAAACTAAAATCTGAGTTGTCAGACTTGTTGAAAAGGACAATATAGTCACCAGAACTACTTTAGTGTAATGTAGTGGTTCTGGTGTCTATACCCTGTCCCTGCAGTCCTTTCAATGTAAACGCTGCCTTTTCAGAGGAAAAGGCTGTGTTTACGTTGCTGACTGGTAACACTTCTAGTTACTCAGTCGGCCCTAGAGGTGTTTCTATACCTAAACCGCTACTTCAGGTGTCTGTTTATATTCCTGACACTAGTGTTACTTTAATTGGGGGCATTTTTCTTGTCTAGGATTGCATATGTTTTGAAATTTCTGCAATACTTTTTTTTTAACACAGCAAAGAATGGCTCAGGAAGTGCTAACCCACTTAAAGGAACATCCCGATGCATGGACAAGAGTTGACACCATTTTAGAGTTCTCGCAGAACATGAATACCAAAGTAAGCATGGGAAAGTATTTAAAAATGACTTTTTTGTCTTACCTCCCTTCCTACTTGCCTTTCCAGTAAACTTTGAGGAAGTTATCTCACTGCTCGGCTAACTACACTGTATGTAACTGTTCTCATTACTTTAGAAAACCGTTAATTTTAGAGAAACTGATGTGAAAACAAAGTCGATTGAAATTTATATATATTTTTTTTTTTTTTTTTTAATTGAAGGTTACATTGAAAGTGGGTTTCTACTTCTTTAGTATAATCTACTGAGCAGAAAACAAAGTATCTTAAATAGAAAATCACAGCTGGTCTTGGTTGCACAGTTTGTTTTTATTAATTTACAACAGTAAACAATGTATTCCAACTGTTAAAATGTGTAAGTGAATACTATCCCAGATTTTTCTTTCTTTTACAAGTGAAAGTTTTTTTACCTGTTATTCGGTTCTTTAATACTTCAGTGTATCAAATATTGCATTTGCATGTACGTGTTTGAATTTCAATTCTAAACTCTTTTCCTTGGCATTGTTTGGTTTCATGTAAACCTCTGTAATGCTCTGTTCTCATTGCAATTATGTGATGGTTAAAAAGAACCCTTTATTGGGATCACTTGTATTTCAAGTGTTGGCTATCTTAACATTGCCCAGTGAAGCTAGAGCACATCTGAATTAAGCTTCCCTTTCAACACCATGCCTTTAAAAAAAAAAATAGACTATTTTGAGATCTTAAGGTTATATACTGTACAAATGTTTGTGCTTCCAAAATGACAGTACATTTTCTGTAATTCAAAGGCATAATTGTCATGCCTGAAATAATTGCCAATTTCAAGGCTTAATTTTGCACTCTCTCCTATCATATATCACCCTTAATGTTGTTTTCTTTATGTGGGTTAAACCACTTTCAAACTTACTCAAAGTGCTAACTTTGGTTAACATTATTTGCTTGCCTGGTCATTTTCTGCGTTTGTTACTGACAGACATTACTAATGTTTAAGTTGATTTATCAACAGCAATAATTTTGTTAAAAACTCAAAATTGTCTAGTGAAAAAAATGACATGCTTAGCGGAACAGAAAGAAAGCAACAGGTAAAGAACTTTTCAATTTACATAAACTGCAAATGATTTGGTGCTAAAATCTATGCACTATTACATTTGGCTTTTATGCTATTTATTTTTTTAATATATATTTATAAAGCTGTTAACACTACCTGATAATATTAATCATAATGTTCCATTATGTTGATTGCTTGTAATAGGAAGAAAAGGGGTGTCTTCCTGTGCAACTGACACAGCTAGGCTTTGACGGCAGGCCTCCACAAGGTCTACCCTTTTCATTCCCTTTAACTGAATTCTGTTCATCAATTGTCTTGTTTCGTGGGTGGTTGGGAGGGGGTGGGTGTGGGTTGGTTTCAGTATGTAGTAATAATTAATATGAGGGCATATAGTAATTTTTACCACAGGGATCATTTCTATGCATTTTGGCATTGCACATTTGCTGCTGTTTTGCAAACTGAACTAAAAATGAAATTCCAAAACTAAGCCTTTAGAAGTATTGTGTATAATATATATATAATTTCTTGTGTGTTTTACCCCCACAAGTCATAAAGGGAAATAAAAAGCAGGCAGTGTTTCTTTATTGATGCCATGTTCCTAATTTAAGTAACTAAATATTTAAGGTACCTGGGCACTTTTTGCTTCATATTCTCATTTTAAATTTAGCATACGTGCATTAATATGTAGTTTCATCCCTATGTTCCTTATTCACATTTTCTTTTTCCCTAAGCGGATCTGTCATTTGAGTTTTTCATAAAGATACCATCTTAATGAGATACTCATTGACTAAGTTGAAAGTTCATTGAACATAATCATAGGACTAAGTAGGGACTTTCACTGGTTCTCTTTTTAGGAGCATAAAAAAAATCAATGTATACATAGTACTAGCAGAATTACTAGCAAATATATAAATTGGGAGAAAAGCCTTTTACTTATCTCAATTATCTTAATGATAAATGTGTTGCTTTGGGAGTGGTTATACATTTTATTGAACCAGACATGGTGGAGTAACCTATTTTTTTATTTTATTTTTTAAGCCTTTTTTTTTTTTCTTTTCTGTAGGATTATATACTTATTCCGTAAGAACATATGATTTAAAATGATCCTGTCATAACAGGTTAACTTTACCATGTCCGTGATCACAGTTTATTCCAGTCACTGTGCACCCAAGACTTACAGTTTACATCCATTAAAAATAATGTGAAATAATTTGCACTAATGAATGGAAACTAACTTTTTTTTTTTTTTTTCATTTGTGCAAATTTTTTAGATTTAAATTATTTGGCAAAGTGAAATGCTTGGTTTTGAGGGGACTGTCCATGTGAGATTTTTTTTTTAAATTTATTTTTTCTTTCATATGTTGTCCCTTTTTAAAAGTTGCAATTCACAATTGAAACCAAGAATTATGGAGTGTGTTTTTGTTTTTACATCTGTTATTTACATCTTTAACACACCTTTGTCATGATTTTGATTATTCTTTTAAGATTCCCCCTTCTATCTTTTTAAACTACTGATGTGTAGCTGCAGTGACAATTTAACTTTTGTCCTTTCTTTCTAAAATCCTGTAATATTAAGTTGTAAATCTTATTTAGCTTCAGCTGGATAAGTCCTTCCAACTTATGTTACAGAGCAGGAGCTGACATTTTAACATTTTCTAAAGAAGCAACGCCCATGCTTTCAAGTTTTAAACATTTACCAAGTATTAATTGGATTAATGGCATTCTGAGACTTGAATATATCTTGAAAGATAAGTAATGAATGGTTTCCTCCAGGGTTTTTCACCAATGTGAGAATTGTTTGCAATTCAAACGAAACTTAAAATGTATGGCCAAAATAACTCAATTGGAAAACCATTCCCCAAGTCAGTCATGCTTCTAGATTGGTCTAAAATTTTAAATTTAATTTAAATTGGACAAGTCTCACTTTAGTGAATAAGCTTGCCAATGAACACTTTTAAACCTACTTAATATACTAATTGGATGTGATTTAACCCATCATCAATAGAAACACTGCCCAGTTTCCCATTATTGTGAACTCAACACAGATTAAAACTGATCAAATGCAACCGACCGTTGAAAACAGCAAATATATAAGTAATTGTAAAAATACTTAAAGGCTGGCATGATCCCTTTGGTTGAAGTTATATTGATCGACTTTGTTGTACAGTGACTAACCTTTGTAGTGAGAACTTTTATTCTAGTCAAACTGTCCAGATTTAAATATTTGTTCTGGAAATTTTTACCTTTCAGCTATTCATGTTTCAAATTATTTTCCACTCCAGGTATATAAATACCCATAGAATTACATTTAACTATATAAAGTCTAATAGGTCAAAGCACCCTCCCTAACTATTGCTCTGAAAAAGGTTAAGTAGAATGTTAACTGTTTGGTATTGTAAGTTTTGTTTCACAAAACAAATTTAACCACATTACTGGCTTAGATTTAATTTTGAAATGCTTTCTAACCAATTTGTGGTGTCTTGATTTCAGATTATCTATAACTGCACCAATTTATTTCGCAGTGGTGCTATTTGTGTGTTTTTTTTTTTTTTTTGTTTTTTTTTTTTTTAAAAACACACCTCCCCTCAGAGTTCGGTGTTACACTTCTGTAATACCCATCTATGGTCTGCTCACACTCCTTACCTTTTAGCAGAGTTGGTTAGGGGATTAACCATAGCAAACACATGTTGTTGCTATGGGTGGAGAGCAGAGGCACCTCCTATGGGAGGTCTCATCTACTCTCCCTGTCTCTGTTCCTCTGCAGTGGAATTGAGAGAGATGGAAGAAAAATCTATTTGTAGATATTTTTTCTCCAAATCTATATATTTGCTAGCAAAACTGAAAAGTTGGAATTTGAAACTGTTTTAAAAAGCTAAAGCAGTTTTGCCCATGAAAGGCTCCCTTTAAAGTGAGTCAGCATGGAAACTGATGGAATGTTCCTAGTGATTGCTCCACTTTTTGAAGTTTCTCTGTTATTTAAACATAACAAGTACATTATATCGAGATTTCATGATGAATAGGAACAAGTTGTCTGAGAATAGACCAGGGATGATTGGTTCTTTGGAGAGGTCTTCATGAGTTGGTGTGCTTTCCCAATTATGATGGCTTCAAGTTTTTTTTTTTTTAAAAGCTGTAGTCAAATATCTAAGAATGCGCAGCCCTAGGGGAAATGACAGCAGAGCACAGTTGAATGTCACTGTACAGTGGAGAATTCAAATGGACTTGTAGATTTTTATTATGTTAGGGTGCAGTTGTAGACTACTTTTTGAAGGTGAAAAAGGGTAGCAGTTAAATAAAAAAAGCATGCAAGAAACTAATGTATTCATTGACACAGGAATGAAATGTCAGAATAACTTGTAAAAATAAGCATGTTAATAAGATCTTAGGTAGATGTTTTGAGGCGAATGCATTGTTTTGTAACACAGGAGGTGGGAAAATAAGTGGAAATAAAGAGCATTGCTTTATTCCTGCCTATTTCATCACACTAATAATCACTGCAGCCCATCTCGTGATTATGGAGCCAGGAGTGCCGTGTTAACACCTCATTGTAAGATGTCAAACAGTTTTAGCACAGTTTAATAACTGCCCAGGGTGCCTGTGCTACATCTGGTCTATTCCAGAAGAATTGTCAGCATGAAAAAGGAGTTAATAGTTGCCTCTTTAACTATTAAAGATCTAATGTTCCTCCATCCCACTTAAGTGTTGTTGGTGGACTGACCTTTAATGACTTCTGTTAAAAAGAACACTCCTCGACAGGCCGGTTAGCAGTCATAGCTACCAGAGTTTAAGATTTACAACTGCATGGAAGTGCTTCTTTAAACTTCTTATTGCTGATTGACCATGGTACCCAAAAAAGTCATGAATAGAACTATTTTGGAACACCTTGGGCAGAACTGGAAATGTGTTTTTTGTTTTTTTTTGTTTCAGGTCAGTATTTTTAATGCCCATAATTGAACAGATGGCTAAAATGACCAAAATGGTATTCTTTTGTATCAGAAGAATTAAATTGGTTTACATGCTTAAGTGCTGAATACCTGAAAGGTAAAATATAACTTATGCAAATGCAACTCTTATTTTGACAAAGTATAAAAGTTCATCTCAAAGTTAGTGTAACAGGTCTGTGGTGTGGGAGGTTACTGGGGTGGGGTTTAGCATACTGAAGCATTTTCACTCTGCACCTAGATTCACACCAGTGAAGACCAATGCTATTTGCATTATTTGTTGTTTATTCAATAGGAACATTAAGAAAATTTAACTCATGCTTAACTTAACATCTATTACACATCTTGTATACTCTTACTGTACTGTTCTTCTTATTCTATTAGCCATTTATAGTTTTCCCTGAACTCTTCCTGGTGTGAGGTTGATTAAATAGCTGGGGTTTTAGATGATACAAAACAAAGGATTGTGCATGTATAAAATACATGGGGGGTTGTAGATGTACATGTTTTAGTTAATGTGTGAATGGATTGGCTGTGTGATGTTTTATTGAGAGGTTTTTAAATTTTGTAATATCTTTTGAACATTTATAACCACAAAATCCTCACATACTTCTGTTCTCCAATTTCAGTATTATGGGCTTCAAATATTGGAAACTGTAATAAAAACGAGATGGAAAATCCTTCCTCGGAACCAATGTGAAGGTAAAACTGTGTTCATTTCATTTAAGAGGATTTGAATTATTTACTCTTTAAACAATATTACAGAGAGTTCATTATTTTGGTTGACAAAACATTGTCAAATTTTAGTTTTTGAATGCAAAACAATCTAAAACCAGATGGCTTGCAAATTTTAATGTGGAGTTTTTTTTTTAATATACTCTAAAATGCCTTTTTCATGCTAGGACCAGCAGGTTGTGTGTTAACAGGAAACTATCTCTTCCCATGAGTTTAATTTACTATACCTTTTTATCCACTGTAGTATGTATTTGTGAGGTGAGAAATGTAAAACTAAATGTTTAAATCTTTTCCACTATCAGACATCTGGATAATGTCATTTTAGCACTCTGTCAATCATTATTCAAAGCTTTGTGTTTGGCGTCTGGCAGTGACCATGGATAAGAGGAGAAATCTAAGTTTCTATATCTCCTCCTCATTGACAATCAATGCCATGGCTGTGCATGGACTAGATTGGGGTATACCTTGCTAAAAAAAATATAGTATCTTGTTTGCCTTTCATTATTTTAATTTTATTTTTATTTTTTTAACACAAGGGTGCTTGAAGGTTGGATAAAAACTGGTAGGGACTCACTGCAATAAGCTATAGTAATAGTGCTTGCAGTCCCTTTAACAAATGTAAACACGATTTTGGTCAAAACAGTAAATTTGCAAACCTCTGCTCTTTTAGTTAGCCAACATGTATCAAATTTGGTTTAGAATTCACTATTTTTGGTTAACTCCATGGAGAGGGTCAAGGTTTCCAGCCATCTATTGATTTTGGAAAAGGCAGTCTGTCTACACGGATCACTTAGTTTTGCCGTCAGTTCTGATTTCTTTGTGTTCATAGTAAGGAATTTAAACTTTGTATAATTACATATTTTGGGCTTATTTTTAAAAAATATCTTCTCTTGCATTTTAGGTATTAAAAAATATGTTGTGGGATTAATCATTAAGACTTCTTCTGATGCAACATGTGTGGAGGCAAGTATTTAAAATAAATAAATAATATAATAATAAATATATATAATACATTCTATATCTTATTTTTAAGTAACCATTGCTAAAGAGAATTTTTTTTTTTTTCTTCCTATGATAGAAAGAGAAGGTGTATATTGGAAAATTGAACATGATTCTCGTTCAGGTACGTGGAACTTTTGGAGTTATTTTAATAATACTTGTATGTAGTTCAAAACTTGGCTGTAATTTTATTAATCAGATAAAATTAAAGACATTGCTTTTTAGTAAATATCACTATTTAGTAAATATAACCCAAATGAAAACACGAATTTTTTTTCCATTTGGATTATATATATATATATATATATATATATATATATCTTTATATATATATATATATCTATCTTTATATAGAGATAGAGATAGATATATATATATATATATATATATATATCTCTATCTCTATCTCTATCTTTATATAGAGATAGAGATAGAGATATATATATATCTCTATCTTTATATAGATATATATATCTCTATCTTTATATAGATATATATATCTCTATCTTTATATAGATATATATATATATATATATATCTCTATCTTTATATAGATATATATCTCTCTATCTTTATATAGATATATATATAGATATATATATATCTTTATATAGATAGATATATCTTTATATAGATAGATATATCTCTATCTTTATATAGATAGATATATCTCTATCTTTATATAGATAGATATATCTCTATCTTTATATAGATAGATATATCTCTATCTTTATATAGATAGATATATCTCTATCTTTATATAGATAGATATATCTCTATCTTTATATAGATAGATATCTCTCTATCTTTATATAGATAGATATCTCTCTATCTTTATATAGATAGATATCTCTCTATCTTTATATAGATAGATATCTCTCTATCTTTATATAGATAGATATCTCTCTATCTATCTTTATATAGATAGATAGATCTCTATCTATCTTTATATAGATAGATATCTCTCTATCTATCTTTATATAGATAGATATCTCTCTATCTTTATATAGATAGATATCTCTCTATCTTTATATAGATAGATATCTCTCTATCTTTATATAGATAGATATCTCTCTATCTTTATATAGATAGATATCTCTCTATCTTTATATAGATAGATATCTCTCTATCTTTATATAGATAGATATCTCTCTATCTTTATATAGATAGATATCTCTCTATCTTTATATAGATAGATATCTCTCTATCTTTATATAGATAGATATCTCTCTATCTTTATATAGATAGATATCTCTCTATCTATCTTTATATAGATATCTATCTATCTAACAGCTTGCAGAAGCTGATCATCTCTTGTCTAACGTCTGTATATGCCCTCCCCTTCTATCCAAGCCCAGACTGTCTGTGGCTGACCAACCATAGTTCCCAAAAGAGCCCAATGAGAAGTCTTTGCAAGGGATGTGATCTAAGGAATTTACCTGCCTCTTGAGTTTCGCTCCACTAAGCTAAACAACCGGAAAGTAACATGAACTGTTGTGTAATAGGGGGTGTGACAAGGTTAATTTATGAAAGTCAAAGAAAAGTTACTTGGCACTATCCCAAATCTGTATGATTAAATAACTGGAGCTTTTTAGTATCACTCCAGTGGCCATTAGATTGTAAGCTCACCTGTCATGTCAAGGTACACTAACAATACACCTTGCTTCCTTCATCTACAGTTATATTAAAAAAAAAAAAAAAAAAAATCTGAGACGGGTATATTTCTAAACTGTTCAGACTCCCACTACTCCTGGGTGGCAGCAATGACCATTATACACATCAGCCCCAATACATACAATAATAACCAATAACCAAAGAAAAGTTACTATTGTGTATATATTGTGGCTGATGTGTACTACGGTCATTGCTGTCCAGGAATTGAGTCTGAGCGCAGGACAATTTTTTTTTTTTTCTCCCAAATGTGCACTATTTCTAAAATAAGGGGGGTGGGGGGGAATATAATGGGCACATTCTTCCCTCCTAAAGCACATAAGAAATCACTTAATATGGGCGTATCTAACCAAAAAAACCACTTGCCTGACTTTCCCATTTCCCCTTTACTGACAGTCATGTATATGCACTTTTTGATTTAATTGTAGTTTGTCTGACAGAATTCTTCAAGCGGGGCACATTTTGGACATTTACTAAAATAGTGCACTTTGTTAATGCAATGAATAAGTAAGGGTATATGGACTAACCTTTTAACAGAATTTGTTGAGGTTAATAGTATAGAGTTTGCACAGAGTTATTCTGCACGTAAAACATTACAAAAAATTTGGGTAAAAGGGCACAATATATGAATTCTAATTTGCCATCAGATTTGTTTTTCTGATGCTCATACTTGGGTATATGTATTTCAGGGGATGTAACCTTATTCCTGGAGTGAAGCTCTTGGATGACTTTACTAAGTGGTTGAAGTGAAGAGTTGTGTGTAATGCAATTATTTGCTAGCAGAGGTCTAGTCCAATTAAAGTTGCCACTGTAGTAGATGTGAACTGTTGAATGCATAACCTCTACTGTGGCCATTATTTCTACTTTTTACCTGGACAGGTTATACTCTGTTCTGGTTTTATAGGTCATAATTCTTACTCTTATTTGTTTTTAAAAACAAATTGGCAAACACAATGTATAGATATATAGTTGTGATATATGCGATGTCATTTTTATTGGACAAGTTCACTTTTATAATTATCTTTTCTCAATTATAGATATTGAAACAGGAATGGCCTAAGCACTGGCCAACATTTATCAGTGACATCGTCGGAGCAAGTAGGACCAGTGAAAGCCTTTGCCAGAACAACATGGTCATCTTAAAACTGCTTAGTGAAGAAGTATTTGATTTTTCCAGTGGACAAATAACACAAGTCAAAGCCAAACATTTAAAAGACAGGTAATGTTTGTTTTTGTAGCTAATGTACTTTGTAGTCTTGTCGTCGTCCCCCTTGAAATAAAAATAAAATATTCTTTGAAATAGACTTTAGAAAAACATTTCTTCCATGTACACTTCTTTACAATGTTATGTATAAGGCACAGCTGTAATAATGCTTATGATGCCAGATTAGATTTCACACTTCTAAAGGCACACTCTACTCTTAATCTCATTGAAATGGTTATAGTGTCAATAGTACCCTGGCATCACCCCTTTATTAATTGTTAAATTATATGTTAAACTGTTTTGGTTTTTTCAAAGGTTTAACACTAAAAGAGAATTACCTGCAACCCAACACCTATTAGAGGAATAGCTAACACAGAGATTACTCTTCTATTGCCATATTAATTCATTCCAGCAGTAATAGCTGAGAGACTCTCAGCCAATCACTTATGCCCATTACTGCTTAGGCTAATATGAATGTATTAGCCAGTGAGCACAGAGGTGATGTACCAGTGTTAAACCATTCAAAAATGGTTATGAAGAGGCTGCACCAGACAACTCCAGGCAATTAACCTCTTCATTAACATAAGAAAATTTACATAGTGAGCTCTATTTGAGGAATGATTTGGATTGAGAGATCTCCACCCCTTCCGATTAGGAAACCGCATTGGACAAAAGATGTTAAGTGCATTTGAGATCTTGCTCTGTGTTTTTTTTATAGTGTAACTCTTTAATGACCTTCCTTGAGGACAACTGGAAAATAAATGCATGTGCTGCAGGCTTCCAGGGACTGAGCATATTTGCTAATGGCGAGTAAACCGTACCCAGCACACAATAGACACCATAACCACTTCAAGCAGTGGAAATTATTTTGTCATTGTGTCCCTTTAACCGATTTCCCATGAATAATTTAGCATTTGTTGAGATCCAATTATGGTAAAAAGTGTTATGTTGATCTGTTGCAAAATAAAACCTGCATTAAACAAAAACAAAACAGGATGGCAAAGGCTATTCTTTTTGAGAAATCCTTTTATTGAACATTTTGCATGTAACATTCTACTTTCATACAAAATAGCATGTCAGTTTTTTCTTTTAACTTAAATATGGACTTTTCTTTTCTTATTCCAGTATGTGTAATGAATTCTCACAGATATTTCAGCTCTGTCAATTTGTAATGGTAAGTTTGTGTGTATATATTTATAGTTTTGTTAATTTTCTTCCTGCTATTTTTGATTGGTCAAGCCACATGTAGTTATTTCTTTTTCATACAAAACGCAATGCTTTTGCAAACAGATCAAAAGATTAGACTGCATGTTACTAAAACGTTATGTTTAATCACTGTTGGCGTTCATGTACTCTGCAATATGACTTAAAAATGGAGGAATTTGTTTACTTGTTTTCTAAACTACTACCAAAGCTGCCTTTCACCAACTTGTTAGGTGTTTTTAAATTTCACTAAAGCCTCCTTAACAAACAGATTTCTGTCACTTGCCCGTTGCTCTTCAAGTGACAGAAATCAGTTTGTAAAGATGGCTTTTGGATTACTTTCAAATAATTTCAAGGTGGAGTTCAGAGGAAAGACTGCTGTTTAAATGTTTGTAGAACTATATGAACTTATAGGAAATACATTTTACCTCACTTTAGGAAAACTCACAGAATGCCCCCCTCGTTCATGCAACTTTGGAAACTCTACTCAGATTTCTTAACTGGATCCCCTTAGGGTACATCTTTGAAACCAAACTGATCAGCACATTAATATACAAGGTATTTTTATTTATTTTTAAAGTCTGTGCATGGAAACTGTGTTGCGTTTGTGGTTTGGTTTTGTTTTTTAACTAAAGTGTAAAAAAGTGCTTTGTTTCTTCTCCCTCCAGTTTTTAAATGTTCCCATGTTCAGAAATGTGTCATTAAAGTGCCTCACGGAAATAGCTGGAGTTAGCGTGAGCCAATATGAAGAGCAGTTTGTAACTCTGTTCACGTTGACAATGATGCAGTTAAAACAGGTAGGAAGTCAAAATGTTTTTATTTTGTAATTATCTTTCAAAGCAGCAGGTCGTTTTTATCTCACAGCTCTGGATGTTTGTAAATGCATGACTGAATTTGAAAAAATGCTTTTACCTATGCATAGTAAATTTGTTAAACAAACCACCTATTTTCTATTCAATGTGTTCTTTACATCCAGAGAATTGAATTGCCTTGTGGTAATAGGTTTTTTTGTTTTTTTTTAATCTGAATCTGTCAAGTTTAGAATGTGACTTATTTCTAAATATGTTGAATGAACTAGATTTCACTTGACCTACCAGGAATTATGTGAGTTAGCTTCATTTTAAATTTCTTGTCTGTGTAGTAAAACTTTATGAACTTTGAAATAAACTTGGGTGTGAAAATATAGATTTATTTATTATATTTATGTAGATGCTGCCTTTGAACACAAACATCCGTCTCGCATATTCAAATGGAAAAGATGATGAGCAGAATTTCATTCAAAATCTCAGTTTGTTTCTCTGTACATTTTTGAAAGAGCACGGACAGCTTATAGAAAAAAGGCTAAACCTGAGAGAAACTCTAATGGAGGTCTGTAACAAAAAAACTGGCTATTTTTTTACTGTAATTCTTGCTTAGATTTGCCAGATAATGCATTGATTTAATTATGCAGTAGTAATAGAGATCTCTGAATTCCTCATGTTCTTTAAATGAATACAGTACACTGTTTAGTAAAAAATATACAAAAGCTTGTTTGTACATGTCTTTCTGCTCACTGTTTTAACTGTGGATAATTGCTTTTAATTAATGCTAGATTCATTGAACAATTTGGTGGGCTTATCTTCTACCCCGTCATTTTATCATTCTATTTACTGCTTCATAGATGTAAAACGATCACACAATTGCTGGGGTTTTTTTTTTTTTTGAATCATTGCATGTAAGCATACACTCTGTGGCTGATGGCCTTAGTTTAGCAACTACTCCACTTCATCTCAATGAGCTGCTCTGAGTGCCAAGTGCCTGTTTAACCCTGCAAGTGAAAACATTGCCTTTCAGCAGGAACAGCAATGTTTTCATTGCAGGGTCAACCCGCTTTAGGGAGGTAGCCACTACAGGCGCTTCTGCAGCCTTTCATAGGCTACTGTAGTAGCTCAGGTGACTTTTGTAGGGAGAGTTTGGCACAGCGCAGTGTTTTGCATCGCATGCTCACTAGACTCTCAATGCTTGCCTTTGAGGAAGCATTAGATTGGCTGAGATTGAGACTGATGATCTCAGCCAGCGAGGCGGTATGCCAGCATTATGACCTGCCTGCCGTGGGATGTAAGGTAAGTTAGGTGAAGGTGGAATAAATCTTTTTTTTTTTTTTTTTTTTCTTTTAATGTTATAGTGCTCCTTTACTTTTTCAGAAGATGATTTTAGTGGCAGCTCTTAAAAGGGATATGCATCACCTGGCAATTGTTTTTTTTATATTTTTTTAAAACAAATTTCCAAGCCTAAATAAAAAAAGTATGTAATGTTTATAAAGTTGGCCAGATTGCATTGTTGGACACGGCTCTCAGCTAGGGGACTTTTTCAACCTCCCGTCCTCCCTTTTACCCACCCATCTCAGTTTCAGATCAGTCCTCTGACAGAAACAGGGTATCATTATGCAACAGTAGGAGAGAGAAACCTGACACCGGAGCCTGCTCTGCATGAATCACACTGATCAGACTCCCTCTCTTCTCCTGTCAGGATGTTGCAAGGTGAAGATGTCTTCCATCTGCACATGTGTAAATCTGTCAGGCTTGCCCTATGCAATTTTCCAGCATTCCTAGGGATAGCACACTGATTAGATCAGTGTTCCCTCTAGTGTGAGTGTGGTAAGCAGAAGCCAATAAATATGGGGGGGGGGAGGAGAGGGAGAGACATTTGCATGCTTTTTTCAGCTTGCAGAGTGAGGCAACTGTCTTATTGAAAGCCAATTCGTTTTGAATCCGTTGTCTCAAAGTGATGCATGTCCCTTTAATTATGCACTTGATATCTCTATTATAAGGTATTTAAATACAGCCACCAAACACCTGAATGCTACATTTTTTTTTTTGTGTGTGCGAAAACTGCATACATGTAAAACTAAATACTAGCCAAATTGTTAATATATACATTATTTATAGATTTTTTTTTTATTCCTTTTTTTTTTACTCCCTGCAGAGCTATTAAAACACTTCTTTTTGCATGGCAGGGTTAGCTTTTTTTTTACTCGGTTCACATAGATGGTGAAGAGGTTTTTTTAATGGCAATACGTGCATTCCTGAATTAGAATCTGAGTTGGGGCTGAAAAGTCTACAATATGCTAAATAAATCATATTTAAAACTAATTTACTAAAATGTTATGTGAAATCTACAAAAGAAGAAGATGCAAAATATCTGACATGTATGCCCTCAATCCCCCTCTCTAGGCTCTTCATTACATGTTGCTGGTTTCTGAGGTGGAAGAAACCGAAATCTTTAAAATATGCCTTGAGTATTGGAACCATCTGGCAGCTGAACTCTATAGAGAGAGCCCATTTTCAACATCTACATCGCCACTACTTTCTGGTAGTCAGCATTTCGATGTTCCACCAAGGAGGCAACTATACTTACCTGTTTTGTCAAAGGTACTTTGTTTCCTGCATAAAATTTTGGCATACTTTGATTACAGCCGCTCTGTCATGTGTTCCTTTCTCTATCCCCTTTATACCTTAATGTTCCCCTTTTTGTTACTTCCCTGTATTTATATTAGTTTTTTTTCCTGGCGCTGAATCTCAATATCCGGGTGCTTATATTTTGTTTGTTACATTTGAGATTCTTTTGACTGATTTGGGGTAAATTGACTTGGCAACTGAAATTAACATTTTGACAATTTGCGGAGCTTAAGCAGAGCTCACACTCCATGAGAAAAGGTATAACTAATAAAAAATGTTTAAAAAAATTACGGTGAATTACAATAAACAGAGAACTAAATATGAATTTAACCCCTTAAGGACTGAGGCAGTTGTACAAGTTGTGATCAAAACGTAAATAAAACCTTGAATTTGCGTTATGTCTGTTCAGGCGTAATTCACCTCTTTTATATTATGTCACAGTTAGAATGTCACATAGAACTAAAAAAATTTTTACAATTATTTTTCCCCATTTTTCTAATTTTATTAATATTAAATAGTTTCATACCTATATATTTGATGTTTAATGAAAGCCCTGTTTCCCCTGAATAAAATGATATAACAAGTGTGGGTGCACATATGAGGCGAGGCGAATTATGCCTGCACAGACATATAGCGCATATTCCAGTTTTTGTTCACGTTTTGATCACAACGTGTACATTTGGCTGCGTCCTTAAGGGGTTAAGAGAATTATTTTGTTTCTTTGCATATAGTATAATCTATAACAATCTTCATTCTTAATATTTCCAAGGTGCGTTTGTTGATGGTCAGCCGAATGGCAAAACCGGAGGAAGTACTTGTTGTAGAGAATGATCAGGGTGAAGTTGTTCGAGAATTTATGAAGGATACGGATTCCATTAATTTATACAAGAATATGAGAGAAACATTAGGTAATATTTCATTTTTAATGTTCATTTGCAATCACTATCTACACGACAGAAAAATATCCTTTTGCAAACATTTAAAAAATGTTATTGTTTTAATTCTTTGTTTTAAAAAAGTCTGTTTTATGTGTTTCTGCTAGAATTACTTAAAGGATCACTATAGGGTCAGGAACGCAAACACCATCTGGCCCCCCTTGCAGCACTAAATATAGTAAAATCTTACCTGTATTGCAGTCTGCTGGTGACTCTGCCTCTGATTTGCCTGCCTGACTGACATCAGAAGTGATTCAGCCAATCTCCATGCTTTCCCATAGGATTGGCTGAAATTGTCAAGGAGGCAGGTAAGGGGCAGAACCAAACACAACCGTGGCCAATCAGCATCTCCTCAGAGATGCATTGAATCAATGCATATTTATAAGGCAAGTTCAGTGTCCCTATGCAGAGGGTGGAGATACTGAATGTATCTCCCAGAAAGTACCTCTTGTAGCCATCTGAGGAGTGGCAAGTGGAGGTATCCCTAGGCTGTAATGTAAACACTGCACTTTCTCTGAAAAGACAGTGTTTACAGCAAAGAGCCTGAAGGGAATAATTCTACTCACCAGAACAAATACAATAAACCATAATGGTTCTGGTGATTAGTGTCCCTTTAAACATTCAGCCACATTTTTTTTCTTTATCACTCTTGCGTGCATGTGCTTGGGTTTGTGTGTTTTTTGTTTTTTAGGAATCCAATTACCTATACTAGAAAACAAAATTAGGCACTTCTTATAATTTCTTAAAGATGATAACTGTTCTTGTCTTAATAAGCATGCTCGGTTTTGTTTATATTTGGTAAATGGTTGCCTTTGTACAAATATTCCAACTAGGCACAGGCATTGAATTTACACATATAACATGTAAAGTTATTTTCTCCAGAAAACTGTGGCTAGTTTTTTTAAAACCTCTTCTGAAAATCCTTTATATATAATCAAGAACTTTGTTTATCTCATTTTGCTGCTCTCATTTAATGGGGAGGTGGGTGGGGTTGTATTATTGGGTGAATTCAAATCTTTGCGGTGTTTCATACCAGGAGTAGATTCATTAAAGGAACACAAAACTGTATTCCTAAATGTAATGGTCTACCCTCCTCCCCAGGTGCACCGCACCCAGGCCAATTCAGTGAGATGAGTCTGAGTGCCTAGAATGTCTCTTTAATTAATTGCATTATTTAAACCTACCCCAAATGAAGGATTTGTTTTATTTTGTGTTTTCTCTCCAATTGTTTTTTCTTTTGTAGTGTATCTTACCCACTTGGATTATGCTGACACTGAGAGAATAATGACAGAAAAACTTCACAATCAAGTCAATGGATCAGAGTGGTCATGGAAAAATCTAAATACCTTATGTTGGGCAATAGGGTCAATCAGTGGAGCGATGCATGAGGAAGATGAAAAGCGGTTTCTAGTTACAGTTATTAAGGTAAGCAATTAGGAAATCTTAAGATACTTATTTTGTGATCTTGTAACGTATGTAGTGTGCAGATGTGTTCAGTTTGCAGGAAAGCAATGCAAAACCAAATGTTTAATGCAGGGCTTTTAAAAAAAACAAAAAAAAAACATGATTTGACCTTTAAGCACCCTGACCTTTTCACATGTGCATTCTAAAAAGTAAAATGTAACCTTTTCAGGATCTTCTTGGACTCTGTGAGCAAAAGCGTGGCAAGGACAATAAAGCAATCATTGCATCAAACATTATGTATATTGTCGGCCAATACCCAAGATTTTTGAGAGCTCACTGGAAATTTCTGAAGACCGTCGTTAACAAGTTGTTTGAATTCATGCATGGTAAATATATTCAATTTTTTTTTTTTAAGTTTTGTTTGTCCTATAAAAGTTGAAAGATTTACTGTATTGTTGCATACCTATAAAGTTTTATGTTGATGAATATATTTTCTCCTGCAAATTTTCAAGCATTCTAACCCTACTTTTTAGAGACCCATGATGGTGTACAAGACATGGCCTGTGATACTTTCATCAAGATCGCACAAAAATGTCGAAGGCATTTTGTACAAGTGCAAGTTGGGGAAGTTATGCCTTTCATTGATGAGATCCTGAACAACATAAACACCATAATTTGTGATCTTCAACCGCAGCAGGTAGGTCTGTTTTTCTCCACCTCAAGTGTAACTAAAATTGTATTTAAACTGTTTTGCTGTGGGTTGGAATTTCAATAATATGCGTTTAAGTTTTGGGGGGGTGGGAGAGGGTTGTTTGGTTTTTTTCTTTTTTTTTTTGCTGTCACTTTTACACTCCCATCCTTCTAAAATTATGAAAATCTGAGGTGACAGTGCAGCATGGAATAAAAAAAAAAAACTGTTAAGACTGTGATAGTGCCTTCTTTTAGAAATGGTTTATTTCTCAAAATGTCTTGCGAAGCACATTATTTCCATGCAAGTTATATGCAGTGTTAACAAGATATCTTTGTGTTTTAGGTTCACACGTTTTATGAAGCAGTTGGGTATATGATCGGAGCTCAGACAGACCAAACTGTACAAGAACACCTGATAGAAAAGTATATGTTGCTCCCCAATCAAGTATGGGATAGTATTATTCAACAGGCAACAAAGGTGGGTTTACACACTATCTACATCTTAAAAAAGAACATTATGTTTACTCATATTGATGTTTGACTTCTTTTTTGGTCAAGGTTTGTCAATTCCTATGAAATGGGAACATGTAGAACGGATACATTAACTAGCTAAAGGGTTACTCCAACCCCCATGACCACTTCAGTTCATTGAAGTGGCCATGGTCTTGGAGTCTATGTGCAGTGTTTATGCTTGAAACCCTGCATATACAGTTATTTTAAATTGTGTGCTGGTAAACTATTCCTGGCTACCTATTGTCAATTCTGATAGTATTTTATGTCTGTCAGAATGTCTACCCTCCCCCTCCCATTGTGTGCTCCTTTTATTGTTTGCAGGTTTTACTGCATATAGATACTACTTATGTTTCCCAATAAGACATATTACACAGGAAAGGTCCCAATCCAGTGTGTTGGAGTAACCCTTTAAAACTGAATTTGTTATATCATACATTTTCGATATTGCAGTTGGAGTATAAATGTGTTCAGGGAAACTGCATGTTGCAAGGATTTAACTGTTGCAGCAATGAAACATTGCTTACTCATTAGCAGCTGTAATGCAATTATGTAAGAGACGTGAAAATGGCCGCAGATTGTGAATTAAATTTGCATGTGCTGAATTCAAAAGGTAAAAAGCTGGGCAATTGAATAGTAGTCTCCAAACTGTTTCAACCTATTTATATCGCAATAAAGTCTGAAATCTGGGCAGTAAGTGCACACGAATGGTTACGAATGCACACAGTAATTAATAGAGAAATTCACACTAAGAGGAAGTTAAAATATGATCAAAGTCCCAGAAAATATATTTATTTGTTCCTAAAGGAGCAGCAAAGAAAACTGAAGATTAGTTGGGGGTCATCTCCTTTATAGACTGTGCTTTATGTTGGTTGGTTACTGTTCTACATTGGCATTTCAAGTTTTTTTTTTTTTTGTAACCCCAATCTTTATTAACAGTGTTGTTGCTGGAGTAGTAAAGAAGGCAGAATTAAATACATAGTTTGTTAGCCTTATGGTGACTCCCGTGTCTCTAAAATTTTACCAAGTGAATCCTTGCAGGACGTTTACTGAAGTATTCGATTACATATTTGCACAGCTACTATTTTCGCTTTTGTTTTATTTGATTGGTCAAGTTGCAAAAATAATTATTGCATATATTACCTGTTGGCACATCTGTCCTAGGTAATCACCAGATAACCTGCCATGGTCTTAGTTTTATCCCGACCAGGCCACACACTTAACCCCTTAAGGACACAACTTCTGGAATAAAAGGGAATCATGACGGAATATTTCCGTCATGTGCTCTTAAGGGGTTAGAGTACTTAGTACTTGGGGGAACTCTTTAGAGACATTCAAAGGAGTCTGCTCTTTATTAAACAGAATACAAGTGTTATAAACACGCAGTAAACCACTTAAGTATCAAAAAAGTGCGTGGGATGAAGACTATCTTGGTGCAGCTATCTGTATACATAATTATTTTCTTCCAGTAGAATATGGTCTAGTCCTAAACTAAATTAAAATGTTTATTTTTAATAAAATTCTTATTACTGTTCCTTTTAGAATGTCGACATACTGAAAGATCCAGAAACAGTCAAGCAGCTGGGCAGCATATTAAAGACAAATGTAAGAGCATGCAAAGCTGTTGGTCACCCTTTTGTAATCCAACTTGGAAGAATTTACTTGGATATGCTAAATGTGTACAAGTGCCTCAGTGAAAACATTTCTGCAGCTATTCAGGCAAATGGTATGTATCCCTTTTAATGTTCCTGTCAAAGTATTTTAAATGCGTTTGCAGAAGGATGAAACAGTGTATTTTTCTTTTAGGGGAAATGGTCACAAAGCAACCACTGATAAGAAGTATGAGAACTGTTAAAAGGGAAACTTTAAAACTAATTTCAGGATGGGTCAGCAGATCGAACGATCCACAAATGGTGAGTCTGTTTTTTCCCTTAATTTTTTTTTTTTTCAATTAAATATTTTATTAAAATGTATTGCAAATGTTTACGATTTATTTTTGTTTTAATAAATTTTTTTGCTTTTCGCCAGGTCGCTGAAAACTTTGTCCCACCTCTGCTGGATGCAGTTCTAATTGATTACCAGAGAAATGTGCCTGCTGCCAGAGAACCTGAAGTACTTAGCACAATGGCTACTATTGTAAACAAGCTCGGGGGCCATATTACAGCTGAAATACCTCAAATATTTGATGCTGTTTTTGAATGCACATTAAACATGATAAACAAGGTACATATTTCTTACATGGTTTGGATTGGAATCTTTCATACAGACTTGAAACCTTTTCTGTTGTGTTCTGGAGAGAGGTTGTAAACAGACTTGAGGTACTTCTCCAAATTTCCCTTATTTGCTGCAGTTTTAACTCTTCTATAGTGACCACAATCCCAAATCTCAGGGATTTCTCTGTATGTAGATTGGTATCCTAGTAGAAATATTTCGAGACATGATTGAAACTATGATAGAGCATAATTTGCCTTGGCTTACTGAATAATTCAGGATATTTTATGAAGGTGTCTGCTAGTTAAACAGCTATATCAATCTTGACTGATCTTGGGAATAATAATCTTATCTGTTCAAAAATATAATGGAGGACATTTTAAGTGCTGGATGTTTGCTATAAATGTCAATTAAAATTACTTTTCTGGATCGCAGAATTTTTTTTTTTTTTTTTTTTGTTTTTTTTTAATACTTGGATAAAGTTTTTTACACTTAGTATCGCTCTCCCCACAGGACTTTGAAGAGTATCCAGAGCACAGGACAAACTTTTTCTTACTTCTTCAAGCTGTTAATTCCCATTGTTTTCCAGCATTTTTGGCTATTCCTCCAGCACAGTTTAAATTGGTTTTGGATTCTATCATTTGGGCTTTCAAGCACACAATGAGAAATGTTGCAGACACAGGTAACAAACTACATTTTGGATATTAATTTGATTGTCTCTTGCGGGTATTTTTTCTTGCCGTTGCGATCTTGTCAATTTTGTGTACCATTTGCAAACACTGAAATTCAGAAAAAAATTTCTCCCCCTACAGGCCTTCAGATTTTGTACACGTTATTACAGAACGTTGCCCAAGAAGAAGCTGCAGCACAGAGCTTTTATCAAACCTATTTCTGTGACATACTTCAACACATCTTTTCTGTTGTGACAGATACCTCACACACTGCTGGTATGTTTTATTTCATTTTCCTGTTAATCTCTTTAGAAATTGGGACATTGCATTGTGAAGAAAACATTAATTTGACAATATATTGGCATATCTTGTAGCAATAACATTTTATATCTATTTTTTTTATTAAAGGGGCATTATAGGCACCCAGACCACTTCTCATTGAAGTGATCTGGGTGCACTGACCCTGTCACCTTAACCCTGCAGTCTAATCTTGGGTATAAGCCTGCCTCTAATAGTGACTACTAGGCAGTCACTATAGGCTCTTCCTGCAGTTTCTTGGAGTTTGACTCCATGAAATGACGCTGGACATCTTAATGCTTTCCACAAGGACATCCAGTGTCTTAAAGTCCCCCAATGGAAAGCATTGCGAAAGGCCTAATGCACGTATTTCATGCATATGATGTACCCCCTCAAAGACAACTAGTGCGAAAGAACCTCGGGACTGGAATAAGATAAGGTGATTGTGGGGGGTGGGTTCAGCATTGTTTTTCTTAAACATGATCTAAAGTGACAGCTATTTGTTACTGTGGTTAATGCTTAAGCAACAAGCTCCAGTTTGGGGTATATCAAAAGTTCCAAATGGTTACAAATTTGGTAACGTTAATGCAGACTGTTATTGTATATTAGTTATAATTGCTCATCAGTATTAAAATCTTTTCTACATTTACCTAAATTTTGTGTTCTCTTTTGTAGGTTTAACCATGCATGCTTCAATTCTAGCATACATGTTTAATTTAGTGGAAGAAGGAAAGATAAATACACCCTTGAATCCAGCAAGTCCTCTTAGCAACCAGTTATTTATTCAGGAATATGTGGCAAATCTCCTAAAGTCAGCCTTTCCTCACCTGCAAGAGTAAGTAGATCATTCTGTAAAGTTTCCATATGGTAAATTACTTAAATAAATTACTTAACTAAAAAACAGTGGAAAAAGAGAAAAAAAAATTTTAATATATGTACTTTTCTTTTTTTTTTTTTTTTTATTTTATTTATTTTTTTTTTTTTAGTGCTCAGGTAAAACTGTTTGTGACTGGCCTCTTCAGTTTAAACCAAGATATTCCAGCATTCAAAGAACATCTTAGGGATTTCCTCGTACAAATAAAGGTATGTTATTTATTTTATTTATTTACTATCGTTATCAATCTGTGTCCCTATTGAATCAAACTATGTGTCAGTATGAGCACTTGTAGGTACTTTGTCGCTCTCCCTTCCAATGTGGTTTATAATTGTAGCAATGTAAAAAGTGGTGTTTTCTCATTTGTGTCCAAAAATAGAACCCACTGCACATTAGCTGAAAGTCATTTGGCTGCTATTACATAATTTGGCAGTACTCCCTCATCTTACCTATGTGATGGAATTCACTGTAGCTGGGTAACAAACTGCATACTCCAAAAAGCCTCACTTCACTATTCGAATAAGAGGGATCTGAATGGAATATAGTCTGGAGAGTCCATGAGGCACCCTCCTTGGGGCGATGTATATATCTCATGCTGAAATGTAGTGCACTCAGGGGATTTGTTGCAATTTTTCTCCAGACCGAATACAGGCCTTTTTATTTATTTTTTTTAAATCTTTTATTTAGGAATATGCCGGGGAAGACACATCAGATCTTTTCTTGGAAGAAAGAGAAACTGCTCTCCGACAAGCGCAAGAGGAAAAACACAAACTTCAGATGTCTGTTCCTGGCATACTCAATCCACATGAAATTCCTGAAGAAATGTGTGATTAGATTTTAGAAGCCAAGTTATGCTGTTGATTTCCCTCCTCCTTCTGAACATAAATTTTGTTCAGGAAAAACATCACTTTGATTATCGTTGACCAAAATGATGCCAATTTGTAAATTATTATGTCACCTAGTGGCCCTTTTTTCTTATTATGCGTTTTTTGTATAAGAAATTTTCTGTGAAATATCCTACAATTGTTTCAAAGCTTTGGTCATCCTTAGGTTTGCATGATATTAAGGATATGTGTGTAAATATATGTTTATATATTTACACATATTCATTTTTTTTCTGCTCTCCTTTTAATTCTTTCATGCCCATTTTGTGGCTTTGGGGTGAGGGCAAGTAAATTGATCTAGAACAACCCAAGAACCTATATTTGTTATGTCTGTTGCAAGAGCAATTCCTCACCCTTCTGAACATACAATTTTTAATTAAGTGAAGTTTTTTGTTTTTTTTTTCTCCTAGTTTATATTGCAGCCTAGATGGAATTTCAGCAATTATAACAAATTTGACACTGCTGCATTCTCCGAACAATTTTTTTTGTTTTGGTTTTTGGTTGAGGTGGGCAATACTACATACATACTGCAAGTTGGAAAGAAAAAAATTTTGCAGCAAGATCATGTGCATATCATCCCATTGTAAAGCAATTTCAGAAAATATGGGAACACAGTACAGTTAGTTATTTTTACACAGTTTTTGTTTTTTTGTGTGTGTGCTGTCGCTATGTCGACAACAGCTTTTTGTTTTCCTCAATGAGGAGTGTTGCTCATTTGTGAGCCTTCATTAACGAGAAGTGAAATGGTTAAAAAAAAAATATTTATCCTGTTAGATTAGGCTTGCATCTTTTTAACAACTCATACAATTCTGGCTTTTGAGATGACTTGTACTAATTTACATTGTTTACCATGCTGTAGTGCTTTAAGAACACTACTACTTAAAAAGCAAAATAAACTTGGTTTACATTTATCTCTCGCTTATTCCTAAAAATCAAAAAAATTTTGTTGTGAAATGATTTTCATTGGCCTTAATGTCTGTAAGTTTCAGTAAGGAAACATTAAACTACAGGGTTGGAGGGGGAATTCTAAATAAAGGAAACCTTAAACTGCATTGTTGGGGGTAATATTAAAAGTACAACTATGCAGTGCATATTGCAGGTAGGGCTCAAACCTTGCTTCATTTTGTTTAAATCAAAATCATTTTGATCCACATCAAAACTAATAATTTATCCCGGGATTTATATGTGAATTCTTATTCAATGCTTAAGACTCCACATGCAAATCCCAGCTCGATTGATTCCTTTGGGTGTGGATTAACACATATTGCAGGTAGGGCTCAAACCTTGCTTCATTTTGTTTAAATCAAAATCATTTTGATCCACATCAAAACTAATAATTTATCCCGGGATTTATATGTGAATTCTTATTCAATGCTTAAGACTCCACATGCAAATCCCAGCTCGATTGATTCCTTTGGGTGTGGATTAACACATTATGGACCGAGGAAATTGTCCATGGTGTTAACTAAAATAAATCCTAGCATTTGAGCTGTATGTCTGTTTAACCATTATTTACCTTTCATATTTAAGAAACACTGTACTGTCCGAAATACAAGCATGTATTCCTGACACTATTGGGCTGTTTAGGTCCCCCTGCCCCGTCAGCCCAGTGAAATTATGATTTTACTTGCTTTTTTTTTTTTTTCCACCACGTGTCAATGCAGCTGGCCCTTTCTGACTTTGCCTCTGTGACTGAGATAATCTCTGCCAATCCAATGCTTCCCCATAGGAAAGCTGTGGGAGGGTATTGCACATGCGCAACTTAACACTGCGCTGCCCTCAAATTAAAATGTAACTTTTAATATAGAAATAGATTAAAACAAATTGTATGGTATAAAGATCAAAATAAATATATATAATAAAATAAAATACTGTAGGATCAATTATTTAAAGCGTGATTAGCGATAGTAAACCAAGGAGGTCCTGTTCAAAAGTTTTCAGGACAAATCTTCAAATAATATGCAGAAAACCATATAGGTTTTCAAATGCATAGAAATGTGTGTCTCAAATAAGTTGACACAGTGGAAATACACAGTCCATACAATATTAAATAGAAATTGATACATACAATATTAAATAGAAATTGATACATACATAGTGCCAGTTGGATCCAAAACCGGCACTGGATAAAATTTAGTGTAAGAAAAAATTAATTCCTCACTAAGTAGCCAGCTCATACAGAGGGGGTAGGGATTAATACGAAAATATAACAAGAGCATGTGCTTTAAAAACCTCCCTCTTGTATAGCTGGATTAGGGCTAAATGTCGAAGTATGAAGAATATAAAGTCTAATGCCCGTCTGAACAGACGGCGATACTATGGTCGATGTGTTTAGAAAGAGCCCTTTCCCCTGACGTGCGCGTTTCGCCCACAGCTCATCAGAAGGGAGAAAGGCCCTTCTGATGAGCTGTGGGCGAAACGCGCGCGTCAGGGGAAAGGGCTCTTTCTAAACACATCGACCATAGTATCGCCGTCTGTTCAGACGGGCATTAGACTTTATATTCTTCATACTTCGACATTTAGCCCTAATCCAGCTATACAAGAGGGAGGTTTTTAAAGCACATGCTCTTGTTATATTTTCGTATTAATCCCTACCCCCTCTGTATGAGCTGGCTACTTAGTGAGGAATTAATTTTTTCTTACACTAAATTTTATCCAGTGCCGGTTTTGGATCCAACTGGCACTATGTATGTATCAATTTCTATTTAATATTGTATGTATCAATTTCTATTTAATATTGTATGGACTGTGTATTTCCACTGTGTCAACTTATTTGAGACACACATTTCTATGCATTTGAAAACCTATATGGTTGTCTGCATATTATTTGGAGATTTGTCCTGAAAACTTTTGAACAGGACCTCCTTGGTTTACTATCGCTAATCACGCTTTAAATAATTGATCCTACAGTATTTTATTTTATTATATATATTTATTTTGATCTTTATACCATACAATTTGTTTTAATCTATTTCTATATTAAAAGTTACATTTTAATTTGAGGGCACTCACTTGTTCTCCTTGTCTACTTTCACTACTGTTGTAGTCTATATAGGGTTAATCCCTTCTATGAGTGTATCCTTTTTGCTTCCTATTTTCTTCAATTTCTATAGTGTATTAACACTGCGCTGCTTTCAGCATCTCCTCAAATAGATGCATTGAATCACTGCATCTCTGTAAGGAATGTTCATTGCCACCATGCAGAGTGTCTAGATGCTCAAAACTAGTGCTACACACTGTACAGCACTGGACTAGGAAGCTCCTAGTGGCCTAGAGATGTTCCTAGGCACCAATGTAAATGTACTGCCTTTTCTCTATGAAGGCAATGTTTACATTAAAATGCCTGCATGTGCTGTCAAGCAGATCCTCCAATATATGTGAAAAAATATTCTAAATATATTTTGATATTGAGATATATACAGTTGTGCTCAAAAGTTTGCATACTGAGGCGGAGCTAAGAGTCTGAACTGAATGGACGACAATTTTCAGAGCTCCTGACACTTGGTGACTAATCCACACTAATCTGAAGTCCCACAGACCATTGTGAGGATATTTATGGGGTGATGAATACTAAATTTTATAAAAATTATCAAATTAATAATTTTATTATATCAACATTTATATATTGGCACCGATTCCCTGTTTTTAAAGCTGAGCATTACCCACTATTTTTAATTCTCATTGATCCTGGAGTACTTTTTATTAGATTTTTATTTCACACATTCACAAACTAATTATAAAAATATAATTTATTGTGACAACTTGTAAAGTGCATTATAATCAGTAAATATGTAGGTGTAGCATAAGTGGACAATATGGCAGTGATTTAACACAATTTATAGATCGTTCAAGCTATCAACATTATATCGACGTATGCAGTTTTCAACAAGATTTATGACAGAACAGTGCACTTTGAAATCAGCTTGCTCAACATTCCTAAACACAGAACACTGGAGGACTGGGGAAAGGCTTTTGTTTGTGCGTTTTCCCCTCTATGGGGCTTACCTAACATATTACACTAATGCTGTTCGTATACCAAATGAACTGCCGAACGGACAGACCACCCAGAACAGTTTTGTTGCTTATTAACCTTATTGACGTCGCTAACTGCAACATTCTAAGTGGGCTGGGTGGCCGCCATCCGGATGTGCAAACACGTGGCCATCTTTAGCCGTGAACACATACAGCGGTGTTTGGTCGTCGAGTGCATGAATAATCGGTGTCTGGAAATTGAGTTTCTATAGTGCTTGACTCTATTATCTCCCAGTTAGAGGAGGGATTAACCTATTATGTATGGGAGTGTCCTGGATCTGAGAGCCAATGTGATTGTGTATTTGTTTCTACTGTGGTATACGCTCAGGTCCAGAGGGAGTACCCCTTTGCATGGGGACCTGCATATAAGGCCAGTTGTGACTACCATTAAACAGTTCCTCTTCACCCTCCACATAGAGCCTCGTCTCGTGTGGAGAGGACAGCTATATTCCCTCTGAGGATTGCTATATCACTGTACTCCCCTGAGATTATAATCACTTGCTCTTTTAAGAGTATATTGCTACACTCTCTTTGAGGAGAGGTCTACCCACTGGATCCTGGTCTTGGGTCCAGGGTGGGTGGAGGACAGTAAGACTCCAACCAAGCTGTAATACTGGAAGTGGGGATTTGGAAGTGCTTGGAGTACTCGGTGAGCTCTAGGAACATCGATTGGCAGTAGCACCCGGTCGGGGTGCCAGGCGGTCCACCACACCTATTATCCAAACTGCCACAGGATCCTCTCGCTGCCACTTTAGTTAGATTACTTTGCATGGGCCAACTGTTCATAGTAGCTCTCACGTTTAACCTAAACAGTGATATGTTACTTCCCATAAAAAGACCTGGTCCGACCATTTTTATCCTATATTTTCCTTAGGTGCTCCTGTAAATCTCATCTGGCCTATTTCAAGTCTCAGTTCTACACAAACTAGGTACGTTTCCCTCGAAGCCAGTACAGTCTGAACCCCCACCTCATCGCTGGTAGGGCTAGTACAACTAGCTGTCTATTTAGAATTAATGGCCTTAACAAATCATATTCTTATGGGGATTTGTCCGTCGTACTAAAGGCTAGAGACCCCCAGACTTAGTAGAAAACTCACTATTCTTAAATTTGTACTCGCCTTCGGACTATATCCTGTGACGTAATTTGGTCCACTTCACCTCACCATAGTGAAGAATTGGATCTTTACTTGCACAAATTGGTGGACCTAGGACACAAATACGGGGGTTTCGCTTTCTATGACTGCCACAAATCTTTTTCGGCCAAAGCAGCAGCATCCCTGGCACAAATCAACTTTCACACCAATTAGAGTAGGCTTGACAATTAACTATTCTGTCGCCTCTTCGCTGCACTCAAACCCCCCTCTTGTGCCATATGCGCCTCCATCTGCCATTCCACCAACTTGTTGATCTGCAACAATTTCAATTCAGGCGGATTTAGCTCGTACAGATTGCTGCACATCTGCTCAATTTGTTATACACACCAAAACCATGTGCCCTAACTGTCTGTATCCAAAGTTATGACTGACCGAAGTTAGTATAGACAACCTGGCTTACTATCTCCAGGCATATCCTTCCCGCTACTTAGTTGACTTCTTGGTGCAGGGTTTCACCAAAGGTTTCCACACCGGCCTTGTTGCAATCCCCTCTGGCACACACAAACACGAATGCCCTAATCTACAGTCAGCAATACTTGACCCCCTCAACATTGACAAATTAATCAAAAAGGAATTCGACAATGTGTTCATACTGGGACCTTTTTCTCAACCACCTTTTTCTTGCTGGTGTACCAACCCAGTAGGTATTGCCACAGGAAAATTCTCAAATAAAAAAACTTCTTATCAATCTATCGGCCCCACATTCCTTGTCTGCTCCAAGTCTTAACTCTTTGATTCCGTTTCAGGAGTTTTCCTTGCACTATGCCACAGATGACGATGCCATACAGGCTATCTTGAAGGCTGGTGTAGCTGCTTGGTTGGGCAAGACTGACATCTCCAACGCTTTCAAGCTTTTAGCAATACATCTGTCCCTGTGGCATGTGCATGGCATAAAGTGGAGAGGTAAATACTACTTTGCCACACGTCATTTGGTGCAAACAAGCAGTCCCAAACTTTTTGACACACCAGGTTGGCTTCTACTCAATAAATGCGAATGTCCATCAGTTATCCACTACTTAGACGACTTTCTTACAATCAAAGTCCCACATACCACACTTAATAGTATCCGCAAAACCATAGCATTTTTCTCATCTTTAGGGGTTCCTCTCTCATAGGACAAAACAGTAGGGCCTTCCACCAATTTAGTTTTTCAAGGGATTCAACTGGATACTGTTAAACTACAGGCTAGTCTGCCTCTAGAGTAGGTACTAAGGATTAAAGACTCTGTGGAATCTTTTCTTGCCAATAACAAGTGTACTAGGTCTGAGCTTCAATCCATACTTGGTACATTGAAATTCATTATGAGGATCATTCCACAAGGCCGAGGTTTTATCGTCCGACTCCTATGCCTTCTTCCCCTTCGAACTACTGACAACAGTACCATAACAATGGACGTACATGCCAGAGCTGATCTTAACATGTGGCTCAGGTTTCTGTCCAATGGGAACGGTAAAGCTTTGTTTATCCCCCCATCTCAGAACATTCCCCCATAATCTGGACCGATGCAGCAGCCCACACTGGCTTCGCTGTGATTTTTGGCAATTCCTGGTTCAGAGACACATGGACAGTCGAGACTCTTAGCCTACCCTCATTCCAAATAACATCAGCCTTGTTTGATATTTACCCCATAGTGGCTGCCACCAAGACCTTGGGGCACCTATGGGAAGGTGAGGCAGTCAAATGCTTCACAGACAATAAGGCAGCCAGTGACATCATAAATAAGGGCAGATCCTCATCCTTAATCATAATGAGACTCATCAAAAGTCTCACGTGGCTGGCAGCCATGTTAAATTTCCACATTACATGCATTTACATTCCCGGACTCTCCAATAAAGCCGCTGATGCTCTGTCTTGCTCTAAATTTCAGGATTTCCTTAAATCCCACACGATGGCAAACAAAGTTCCGGTCCTAACGCCCTCATTCCAAGACCTAATCCTGGATTGATCGGCCTTATGGCACACGGCTGATTCCTGGCTAGATCTGCTCTCTCTGTAAACAGTACATGAGAATACAATATTGCATTTGCCATTTACTCCAAATTTACGACTACCAAATTACAGATATACATTAGTGAATTCCATAGTGGCATTCCTTTTGCCACCTTAATTTAAAACTCTCAACACGATAAAACTCTACCTGATTGGCATACAACACCATATCTTAAGTGCCTATCCTAATTCCAAGCAATTAATGTCTTATTACCCTGTAAAGAACATTTTCAGAGGTATACAACGTCTGGATAATCCCACGACGGCTAAAAGAGAACTCATAGATGGTCCCAAATTCCTGGCACAATCCGACCTGCTGGACACTAAACCATTCGAACCAAATACGAACCTTACCATTAAGACCGCAGCTTATCTAGCATTTTACTGGTTCTTAACAACCTAACAAATTTACAACCAATAATACCACATCCTGCCAAGATTACCTCAAAATCTCAAATTTACAAACACTCAGATCAATACGTTCTCTCTAACATTCATGTAAAAACTAATCAATTAGGGCCACCAACAGAAATATGTTACTATCCTACAGGCAATAAATGGTGCCTGGTAACAATGCTAGACCTAAATAGCTTATCAATCACTGGCCTAAATCCTAGTATGCCCCTACTTTTGCTGCAGGGCAAACCAATCACTACAGAAAAATTCATACCATACATCAGAACCCTCTTAACCAGGCTGGGACTCAACCCCAATGCCTTTACAGGACACTTGTTCAGAATCTGTGCGACATCAGATGCATCAAGACACAACGTCCCTGCTCACATCATTAAAAGATTAGGTCACTGGAAATCCGCAGTTTATTCTAGATACATACTACAACCAGAACTAGAGTTGAGACAAGCATTTAGGCATCTTGCATTGTAAAGATATGTAATATAGGTTATTTTCATTCTATTTTTGCTCTCTTTTTATTTCAGGCCTACCCGATACGTTGGTTTCGGCACACCACAACCGACTTGATCATGTATCTAACTACTCATAAATACAGCTTTTGTCCCCAGCTACAAATAGAAAGGTGGAGCCTGAAGTTGTGGGAGGGGTTACCATGCTATATAAACCCAGGCCCCCTACACCACTGGGCTGATGCCGCAAGGTTTATCCCTCTTTTTATTACAGGCCTACCCAATACGTCTTTTTTGGGCACACCACAACCGACTTGATCTCACAGCTAACTTCTCATAAATACAGCTTTTGTCCCCGGCTACGAATAAATATACATATATGAATTTATATATATATATATATATATATATATATATATATTGGAAGGCATGGCCTGAAGTTGTGGGAGGGGCTATAGACCTATAAAAGGGACTCCTCCCTTTCCCTGCTTACCTTTGTTGGTCAGATGAATAGACTGTTTGAGGTCAGCATTTGCATGAGATCCACTTCCAGGTCATACAAGACGCCATTTTGGTTTCATCTTTGCTCCATGAGGTATCCTACTCCAAGCTGTGTCCAGGAATCCTGCAGCAGGGCTTTCCGTTAATCCAGTGGCTTTCTCTCCAGTCAGCATCGCATTTGGTGTCTCAGGGACTCTCAAACCGTAAGTTGACCCATCTGTCGTGCCAGGATTAGTTCCCACGGTGTTCAGCACAGCACGGGTCCTCACTTTACGGTTTCCTTTCGTTTTTCACGGTTATTTTGTCAATTTATACTCACCTAGCTGTTCATGGAAAATCTGTTTTGGTTAAAATCTGTTGGGTTACATGGCATTTCATATACAAACCAATAAACCACTGCATTTTCACCTACACACTGACCCGTACCGGTCATTCAGTGTACTACAGGCTTCTCAGACGTTTTTGCATTTCATGTTTCAACGAACCACTGCATTTTCGCCTACACATTGACCCCTACCGGTCATTCGGTGTACTACAGGCTTCTCATACATTATTGCATTTCACGTACAAACCAACGAACCACTGCATTTTTCACCTACACACTGACCCCTATCAGTCATTTGGTGTACTACAGGCTTCTTAAACGTTTTTGCATTTCATGTACAAACCAATAAACCACTGCATTTTCACCTACACACTGACCCCTATCGGTCATTCATTGTACTACAGGCTTCTCAGATATTATTGCATTTCATGTACAAACCAACGAACCACTGCATTTTCACCTAGACACTGACCCCTACCGGTCATTCTGTGTACTACAGGCATCTCAGACATTATTGCATTTCATGTACAAACCAACGAACCACTGCATTTGCGCCTACACACTGACCCCTACCGGTCTTTTGGTGTACCACAGGCTTCTTAGACATTATCACATTTCATGTACAAATCAACGAACCACTGCATTTGTGCCTACACACTGACCCCTATCGGTCATTCGGTATACTACAGGCTTCTCAGACTTTATTTCACTTCATAAGCAAACAAAGTAACTACAGCATTTTCGCTTTTATACTGACTCCTATCTGTCAAACGGTATACTACAGGCTTTTCAGACATATGGTTATTCCCCTCATAACATTCCCACTATAATTACACAATAACACTTCCTTACAACTCATGCTTGGTATGATATAATCATTCCTGCATACATAGGCATTTAGTTACATTTACTGAAAATACGCATACATTTACCCAAGAATGCACATACTATTTAAAGCACTATGCAGGATTCCAGAGTCTAATACGGAATATTTGCATGTTTGCATACTTAAAATATAAGTCCTTCAAATTACGTATTTTCACATATTAGGTTATTCAGCTGCCAGTCATGGTTCACTACACTCATGTTTCGGGGTACAGTTGTATTCCATATCACACATGATATAACACAAGTAGGATACGCTTTATGGGTATAGAGCTTATAGCCCAAACACAGCGTAAAGGTGATTGGGACCGTGTGCTCAAACAAAGGGAATCCTACTGGATATATAAATTGAAAACTTTGTCTCCACAGGGATTAAATGAAGGCTTTTCGTTTTCTTCATTTTTGTAGATTTTTGAGTATTTTCCATCCACAGAGCTTATACACTCATTCTAAAATACTTCGTACCACCTTTGCTGTTTTTAAATATGGTTACATGTAAATTACTAAATAGGCATTGGAATCTTGATAGCACCTCTACTTCTCACTGGTAGACATGTAACGACATCAGGTGCTGTTGTGCTAGAGTTGTTAACAGGTAAAATCTTTACATTTGTTATACTTAGTATAATAATCATAGATGAAATAGTAACATAGTTAATCTTTCTAGTGTTTTGTTTTAGAGATAAACAACCTTATACTGTATATGAATTTGATATATAATGATTATTTGAAGCAGCAAAGTATTTAATGCAAATTTTACAAAATTTTTTTAAAATTTTAATTCTTTATTTTTGTTGTGCGCATATAACGATACAGGCTTTCCTTGCTGCAATAGCATCAGCACATACAAGTATGACATCTAATATGCTACATTAGCGCGGCTACTACGAAACTGCACAATTTTTATGGTTTTAGTACATTAGTATGCATGAATATGAGTCAGGAGAGGGCTGTCAAGATTGTGTTAGGCACGACAGAATGCTTGGTTGTATAGGGGGAGGTATTAGTAGTAGAAAGAGAGACGTGCTCATGCCATTGTACAGAACACTGGTGAGACCTCACTTGGAGTATTGTACGCAGTACTGGAGACCGTATCTTAAAAAGGACATTGATACCTTAGAGAGAGTTCAGAGAAGGGCAACTAAACTGGTTCATGGATTGCAGGATAAAGCTTACAAGGAAAGGTGGAGCTTAACATGTATAGCTTGGAGGAAAGACGAGATGGGGTAATATGATAGAAACATTAAATACATAAAGGGAATCAACACAGTAAAGGAGGAGACCATATTTAGAAGAAGAAAAACTACCACAACAAGAGGACATAGTCTTAAATTAGAGGGACAAAGGTTTAAAAATAATATCAGGAAATATTACTTTACTGAGAGGGTAGTGGATGCATGGAATGGCCTTCCAGCTGAAGTGGTAGAGGTTAACACAGTGAGGGAGTGTAAGTATGCATGGGATAGGCATAAGGCTATCCTAGACTTAAGATAAGGCCAGGGACTAATTAAAAGTATTTTGAAATATTGGGCAGACTAGATGGGCCGCCTGGTTCTTATCTGCCTTCACATTCTATGACAACTGACGTTATGTATATTAAACATGAGGTAAAGGAAACAGGCTAAGCCACTTACTTTAAAATAATAGAAAAGAAACAAGCTAGTTGCATACTATATGCTAGGTGTAAAATGGCTGACATGAGATTACGGTATAGCATGTTACATTTAACAAGTGTGAACGTAAGGTTGACCTGTTGCTTGTCAACCGCTGGACTCCTCTTCAGATCAGACTGAAGAGAGCTGCTTTGCTTAAGAAACGGAGGGCTCAGTGTCCACATTGTAGGTCAGCTTATGAGGAGGGATGTAAGGCTGTCAGCCAATACCCAGCCTAGGTGTACCTTTCCCACAGTTGTGAATGTGCAGTCCACCTGGGTGAGTAACCATGCAGTGCCAAAATGGAGCGTCTGTCCAGTCCCAGGCCTGAGTCACTGCTAACCTTTTGTGGTTTCCTTCTCGGAGATGTCTGAAGGCCATTTTCTCCTATGTTGCGGGTATTGAAGGCTGCCCGGTAAGTCATGGATGATGCTGCTCGTCAATAGTGACGTGCCATCCATCGTTTTCGCGGGAGATGTGATCTCCGGGTCGACCTCAGTTGATTAGGGCTTGACGTGGAAAGCGTGGGGCAGCCTTTGTATTCGCATTGTGTGCTAGGCATCTCTTGGGCCTCTCGCGGTGACTGGCTTTGCGACGTAGTTGGTCAGACTGGAGCGTTGCCACTATGGTAGGACTCTGCATTTGTTGCTGGATTAGGGCTGGTGAGGCAATAGTGTTGGAGCTATTTAAAGTTTTACTGGTAATTGGTATAGTTATACCAAAGAGAGCAAGGGGCACAATGGTAGATTATATCTATCAAAGTATAATAATTATATTGATTAAAGTATATGCTTGCAATATCAGTAAAATAGAATAACATACCCTCTTGAACATATCAATCTCTCGGTCTTGGTAAGATGGAGCAGCATCTCTGCACCCAAAATTCTCTCTTATGTCCCTAGTATTATTAAGCACACATATTTATACCTTAGATTTTGTAGCGGTACTTACCTTATCCAGGGGCCGGCCGAGGTCCTCAGTTCCCGCCGCGCTCGGGGCTCGGATGACGGCGGGCACTGACTGCGGGATGCGGTCACGTTTTCCATCTAGCTCCAAGAGCACGACGCGCGTCTCTGGCACACTCTTACAGGGGAAGTGGGAGCCGAAAATTTAAACAGTCTCCCATTGGCCCCTGTCATCCCACATTCCCCATACACTCACATTTTGGGGGCGTGCATATGACAGGGGCCAATCAAATTTAATATAAGGGTATTTATACTTACCTCTCCCTTAACTCCCTGCCCTATCGTGGTTTCTGTTTCAGTTCCCTTTAGCGCTTGTTGTGTTCAGTTGTGATTTTTCGTTCCTGACCTTGGCTTTCTATCTGACTCCGTTTATCTCTTTATCCCTGTTTTGTCTTGTTTGCTGGCTTACTGATTACTGTGTACCCGACCTTGGCTAGTTCTTGTTTTCGCTGTCTCTTTGTACCCTTGACCTCGGATCGTTCCTGACTCTGTATCTCTCTCCTCTACGTCGAGTCCGGCCATTCTAAGGTCCGGTAAGATGTATCTGCTCTATATTGTCAATTGTTGGACTAAATCTTGCGAGTTGGGGTAAACTACCGTGACAATACGATAGGGCCATGGACCCCGCAGGTTTAGCTCAGCAAATGGCTTCTCATGAGGCTAGATTTGTAGAGCAGGATCGCTGTATGGATCAGATAGCCCAGGCCGTTCAGACACTCTTATCTAGAACTACTCCAGTAACCGTACCAGATCCTCCTTGTCCCAGATGTATATACCATACCTAATGATTCTGCACATTTAACTCCTCCTAGGTATGGAGGGGATGCTAAGACATGCAGGGGATTCATTAATCAAGTGGAATTCCACTTTGAGATGTATCCACATTCCTTTCCCACTGATAGGTCTAAAGTTGGGTTCCTTATGCACCAACTTACTGATAAAGCACTTGAGTGGGCAAATCCTATTTGGGAGGCTAATGGACCAATGGTGCATGATTTCAATAGCTTCCTTACGGCTTTTCGTAGAACCTTTGACACAACTAAAAGGTCGAAGAATGCCGCCAGAGAATTAATGAGAATTAAACAGGGATCTAGGTCTGTTGCTGATTATGCTATTCAGTTTTGTACCCTTGCTTCACAGGTAGATTGGACCAACAATGGGCTAACTACTGCATGTATGGAAGATTTATCTGACACTATATTGGATGAGGTAACGGCTAGGGATCTTCCTATCCCATTAGAGGACCTTATCGACTATCTCATTGATACAGACAATAGGATTCGTGACAGACTCTATACTAAGAATAGGAATAGATGTTTTGTTACATTAAATACTCCTAGAGTTGCTAATCCTGAGCGTTACAAGGTATCAGAGGAGGAACCCATGCAATTAGGGGTTGCCAAACTCTCTGATGCTGAAAAATTGTATAGGAGAAAGGAGGGACTTTGCCTGTATTGTGGTAGGAAGGGCCATACGCTAAAGGAATGTCCCGTGCTCCCGGAAAACTATCGCACCTAAGGCCATATAGGGTACTGGCCTTGGGTGTGATATCTAAGTCCCCAAAATTGCCTCTTAACCGATTACTTCTCCCTGTTTCTCTGCATATGGAAAAGAATTGCATAGCTGGGAACATACTCGCCTTGGTTGATTCCGGGGCAGCTGAGAATTTCATAGATTTTGATTTTGTTAGGAAACACAACATACCCATTAGAGAGAAGAAGACACCCTTGGCCGTTGAGGCCATAGATGGTAGACCATTATGCTCCCCAGTTATTACACATGAAACTGAACCATTGCATATGTATACAGGGATGTTACACTTAGAAACCATTAGTTTTCAGGTCATTACCTCTCCTTCCTCTAACATCGTGTTAGGGTACCCATTGTTACGTTCTCACAATCCCATTTTTGACTGGGAGTCAGGACAAATAGTATCTTGGAGCGAGACCTGCCAAGAGTCTTGTATCGTTAAAATCACCCCTTTAAATTCTATTAATGTTCCTACTACTCAACCTTTGTCTACTGTTATACCTCCTCAGTACTTATCTCTCAAGTCTGTCTTCGATTAAAAGGGAGGCTGACAAATTACTGCCTCATAGACCCTACGATTGTGCTATCGATTTATTGTCTGGCACTATACCTCCCAAAGTCAGGGTGTATCCGTTGTCTCCTCAAGAAAACCGTGTCATGGAGGAATATATTAAAGAATCTCTACAAAAGTGGTTTATAAGGAGATCCTCTTCTCCGGCAGGGGCTGGGTTCTTCTTTGTGTCGAAGAAGGAGGGCGATTTGAGACCTTGTATCGATTATAGGGGTCTAAATAAAATCACCATAAAAAAATGCTTATCCTATACCTTTAATCACGGAATTATTTGACAGGCTCAAACACGCTACTTTATTTACTAAACTGGACCTTAGAGGTGCATACAATCTAATACGTATAAAGAAGGACCATGAATGGAAAACTGCATTCAATACTAGGACAGGTCATTACGAGTACACTGTGATGCCATTTGGTCTTTGTAACGCCCCAGCAGTGTTTCAAGAATTTATTAATGACGTCTTACGAGAGTTTAGTCACACGTTTCTAATCGTGTACTTGGACGACATATTAATATATTCAACGGATTTGCATACTCATCACATGCATGTTAAAACAGTTTTGAAAACCTTTCTTGTTAATGGTCTTTATTGTAAACTAGAAAAATGTCTATTTGATCAATCCGAAGTCCAGTTTTTGGGGTATTTAATTTCTGCTAAGGGTTTTCGTATGGATCCCCAGAAGCATTCTGCTGTCATAGAATGGCCTCTACCTCAAGGTCTGAAAGCCATTCAGCGTTTTCTTGGTTTTTCTAACTATTATAGATGCTTTATTAAAGGTTTTTCTTCTATTGTAGAGCCTTTAACCCATATGACTAAAGGATGGTAATACTCGTGTCTGGTCCCCTTTTGAATTTCTTAAGACTACGTTCGCCTCTGCTCCTATTTTACAGCATCCTGTCCCTTCTTTGCCTTATATTCTTTAAGTTGATGCTTCTGATATTGGGGTAGGTGTCACGATTCTGGAACCTAACACGCTAACAGGTCACAGAGAGGAAGGGTGCTATACCGGTCCTTAGAGTGGCCGGGCTAAGCACACTAAGAATGGTCAGGAGACAAGCCAAGTAAAGAACTTGAAAACAGGAGAACGAGAAACAAGCCGAGGTCAAAAGAGTGGAGAAGACAGGATAATCGGAATAACAAGCCAAATAATCGGTAACCAGAGAGCAACACAAGCAAACTGCACTACAGGTAACACAAGACCACAACAGGGCACTGAGAGACAGGAAAGGTAAGTATAAATACCCTTTGCTTAATTCTGATTGGATAACTTCCAATCAGAATTAACAATCACACGTGGGAGATATCTACGCCTCCCACTGTGATTGTGGTACTGTTGCTTTAACGCCGGGTCACTCACGTGACCCCGGCGTTTGCATAAATTTGTGACCTCCCAGCGTACAGCGTTATACATGCTGCCGCTGGGAGGCGTGGAGGACGCGAGCGGCTAGCGGCGGAGAGGAGACGCCGCTCGTCGACAGGTAGGAGGAGGGGAGACCGCGGGCGGTGACGGACTGAGGGTGAGTGCTGCAAGTGGCGTGCAGCCTCCCCTCACAGGACCCCTGACATAACCCCCCCCCTTGAGGACCGCCCAACGGACGGGAAGCCGAAGGCTTCAAAGGAAACCGCGCATGAAAGGAGCGGATCAAAGAGGGCGCATTCAAGTCAGAGGCAGAAACCCAAGACCGCTCCTCAGGGCCGTAACCCTTCCAATCAACCAGATACTGCAACCGACCCCGAGAAAAACGAGAATCAAGCAGAGCAGCCACTTCGTACACGTCACTAGAGACAGTGCGGAGGGAATCCGGACGCCTGAGAGGACCAGAGAATCGATTGCAGAGCAGGGGCTTCAAAAGGGAGGTGTGAAAAGTATTAGGTATACGCATGGAAGGAGGCAAGGCCAGGGAGTAGGACACAGGATTGACCTTACGCAATACCTTATAGGGGCCAAGGAACCTGGGCGCGAATTTCATCGAGGGGACCCTGAGGCGGAGATTCTGAAAGGACAACCAAACCCTATCACCCGGGACATAAGAAGGAGCAGCACCCCTACGACGATCAGCAAATCTCTTCTGAGTAGCAATCACACGAGAAAGAGTAGCATGGACCTGATCCCACATCTTCCGTAAGGAGGTGAGGTGCTCGTCCAAAGCGGGTATTCCCTTGTCGGAGAACACGCCGGGAAGGACAGAGGGTTGGAACCCATAAGCAACCATAAAAGGACTTAAGCCAGTGGACGAATGAGTCACGGTATTCCTGGCGAATTCAGCCCAGGGAAGGAGGTGAGACCAGTTGTCCTGGTGCGCATTCGTGAAGCAGCGTAAATATAACTCTACAGATTGATTTGCTCGTTCGGCGGCTCCATTAGATTATGGATGATAGGAGGACGTAAATGACAAGGAGATCCCCCATCTCAGCACAAAAGCCCCTCCAAAACCGAGAGACAAATTCAGGACCCCTGTCGGATACGATATCCTGTGGTATACCATGCAAGCGGAACACCTCTTTGGCAAATACTTGAGCCAACTGAACCGCAGAAGGTAGTTTCTTAAGTGGGAAAAAAAGTGTGCCATTTTAGAGAACCTATCGGTCACAGTCAAAATTACTGTCTGTCCACCAGATGAAGGAAGATCTACAATGAAGTCCATGGATAAGTGAGTCCATGGTTTCTTGGGCACGGATAGACATTAGGAGTCCCGGGGGTTTAACATTAGGGGACTTACACTGTGCACAAACACGACAAGCCTGCACATAATCCACTACGTCTTGCTTAAGTGAAGGCCACCAAAACTGTTGAAGGAGACCCTTGTATGTTTTGGTAACCCCTGGGTGACCAGTCGTTTTGGCGGTGTGAAATAAAGCTAACAATTTCTTTCTCGTATAATCTACCAACAGGTGTCTCAGAGGGTGCTTGGGTTTGGTATGTCTTGATACCATCAAGGAAAAGAGACAAAATAACCAAACGGGTAGCAGCTATTATCTTAGATGTAGGTACAATGGGTTCAGGAGCAGGGGCATTTGACTCCAAAGGTTCGTATTGTCTGGAGATAGCATCAGCCTTGACATTACGGTAGCCAGGCCTATATGTGATAATGAACTGAAAGCGTGAAAGAAATAAGGACCATCTGGCTTGACGAGAGGACAACCTTTTAGCATCTGCTATATAGGAGAGATTCTTATGATCAGTTATAACCAGGATTTTGTGTCTAGCTCCTTCTAATAAGTACCTCCATTCTTTAAAAGCCATCACAATAGCTTATAGTTCCCTGTTCCCGACGTCGTAATTCTTTTCCGAATCAGACAGCTTTTTAGAAAAGTAACAACAGGGATGGAGGGGTTCGTTATACGATAGTCTTTGTGATAATACAGCTCCAACACCTGATTCTGAAGCGTCTACTTCCATAACAAAGGGAAGGATCAGGATGGTGTAGCACAGGGGCAGTGGCAAATGCCTTTTTGAGAGTCTCGAAGGCTTTAACGGCTTCAGGAGTCCAAACCCTGGGGTGCAAACCCTTTTTAGTCAGTTTTGTGATAGGAGAAATGATTGATTAAAAGTTTTTAATAAACCTGCGATAATAATTGGCAAAGCCTATAAATCGCTGTATTGCCTTAAGGCCTTGAGGAAGAGGCCAAGACAATATGGCTTCTAATTTTGAAGGATCCATTCTGAACCCCTGTTCAGAAATGATGTACCCTAGGAATTGTACTGATTTTTGGTCAAATAAACATTTCTCCAATTTACAATAAAGACCGTTCTGCAGCAATCTCTTAAGTACCTCCCTTACATGGGCATGATGTGACTCCAAATCAGGAGAATATACAAGTATATCATCGAGATAAACCACGGCACAGACATTCAGTAAATCTCTAAGGACATCATTTATGAGGTCCTGAAAGACAGCAGGAGCATTACACAGTCCAAAAGGCATGACTTGATACTCGTAATGCCCACTGCATGTATTGAACGCTGTCTTCCATTCATCATTCTCTTTTATACGAATCAAGTTATAAGCCCCCCTGAGGTCTAGTTTAGTATAATATCTAGAACCTTTAACACGGTCAAACAACTCCGTAATGAGAGGGATAGGATAAGCGTTTTTAACTGTTATATTATTCAGGCCCCTATAGTCTATACATGGCCTCAAATTGCCCTCTTTCTTGGCAACAAAAAAGAAACCAGCACCAGCCGGAGAGGAGGACCTTCTGATAAAACCTTTACGTAAGGATTCCTGTATGTACTCCTCCATGACCTGGTTTTCTTTCTCAGAAAGCGGGTAGACCTTACCCCTAGGAGGCATTGTTCGATGGAAGCTGTAGGGGAGTCAATTATTTGGAAGGTTAACCTTTCCTTGTGTAAGGCACCCACGGCCATAACCATTTCTTGGGTTTCATAGGTCACCAGAGGTTTATCAAGTGGTCTACCATCTATGGCCTCAACGACCAAGGGTGTGGCCTTTTGGATCAGATTCAAGGCTGCGGTTTTTGCAAAGTTCTCATCCATAAAGTTGTCTGCAGCACCTGAATCGATCAAGGCTTTAGTTGTTATAGTGGTTTGATTGACCAAAAGAGTAACCGTAATAAATGGTCTGGAGATGGACACGAGGGGAAAAAAACCATAACACCCGAGGCCGACCCCTCTCTAGGCCTTAGGTGCTGAAGTTTCCCTGCAAACTAGGACAGTTTCTTTGGAGATGCCCCCTCTTTCCACAATAAAGGCACAAGCCCTCCCTTCTGCGGTACGTTCTTTCAGCTTCAGTTAGGCCTTCAGCACCTAATTGCATGGGTTCGGGAGGTGGTTGATTAGGAGGAGGTAATGCTAGTAATGCAGTACTGGGTAAAGCAGGTAACCCCTGTGTATTCATCCTTCTTTGACTACGCCTCTCTCTAATACGGTTGTCAATAAGAATGATGTAATCTATTACATCATCCAGAAGAACAGGCAATTCCCTGGATGCTATTTTGTCTAATATGTAAGCGGCCAAACCCTCCTGAAAGGCTGTTACGAGGGCGTCGTTATTCCAAACCACTTCAGCTGCCAATGGTATAATCCGCTACAGATCTATTACCCTGTCGGACTCTAAGCAGAACTTTGCCAGCAGAAGCAACCCTGCCGGGTTGATCAAATGTACGTTTAAAAGCTGTCAAAAAGTCTGCAAAGGACATTGGGGACGTATTCTCCCACATGGGATTAGCCCATGCTAGAGCTATCCCGGACAAGTGGTTGATCAGAAAAGCAATTTTGGTTCTGTCAGTGGGGTAGGAACGAGGATTCATCACCAAATGAATATCAATTTGGTTGAGGAAACCACGGCACAACACTGGATCACCGCTATAGTGCTGAGGTGGCGTCATGTGAACCACGTGAACAGGAGCGGGTACTGGATCGGGAATGCCTTCTGGCACAGCAGCAACAGCTTCTTGAACGGCAGGTTGCAAGTGGGCAGTACGAGCCAGTATGGTTTGTAAAGCCTGGGCAAACTGATCCATGCGATGGTCTAAACCATCCATTCTAGCCTCCTGATTTACTAACAACTGTGGAATGTCAGCAGGTTCCATGGTGGCCCTGTTGTAATGTCACGATTCTGGAACCTAACACGCTAACAGGTCACAGAGAGGAAGGGTGCTATACCGGTCCTTAGAGTGGCCGGGCTAAGCACACTAAGAATGGTCAGGAGACAAGCCAAGTAAAGGGAGCCAGAAAACGGGAGAACGAGAAACAAGCCGAGGTCAAAGGAGCGGAGAAGACAGGATAATCGGAATAACGAGCCAAATAATCGGTAACCAGAGAGCAACACAAGCAAACTGCACTACAGGTAACACAAGACAACAACAGGGCACTGAGAGACAGGAAAGGTAAGTATAAATACCCTTTGCTTAATTCTGATTGGATAACTTCCAATCAGAATTAACAATCACACGTGGGAGATATCTACGCCTCCCACTGTGATTGTGGTACTGTTGCTTTAACGCTGGGTCACTCACGTGACTCCGGCGTTTGCATAAATTTGCGACCTCCCAGCGTGCAGTGTTATACATGCTGCCGCTGGGAGGCGTGGAGGACGCGAACGGCTAGCGGCGGAGAGGAGACGCCGCTCGCCGACAAGTAGGAGGAGGGGAGACCGCCTCCCCTCACAGCCGCCCGAGGACCCCTGACAGTAGGTGCTGTCTTATCTCAAAGAGAATCACCTGAAAAGCCATTGCATCCTTGTGGCTTCTTTTCCAAACAGATGTCCAAAGCCGAAAAGAATTATGACATAGGCAATCGAGAACTCTTTGCTATTATTTTAGCACTTAAGGAGTGGAGACATCTACAGGGAGTGCAGAATTATTAGGCAAATGAGTATTTTGACTACATCATCCTCTTTATGCATGTTGTCTTACTCCAAGCTGTATAGGCTCGAAAGCCTACTACCAATTAAGCATATTAGGTGATGTGCATCTCTGTAATGAGAAGGGGTGTGGTCTAATGACATCAACACCCTATATCAGGTGTGCATAATTATTAGGCAACTTCCTTTCCTTTGGCAAAATGGGTCAAAAGAAGGACTTGACAGGCTCAGAAAAGTCAAAAATAGTGAGATATCTTGCAGAGGGATGCAGCACTCTTAAAATTGCAAAGCTTCTGAAGCGTGATCATCGAACAATCAAGCGTTTCATTCAAAATAGTCAACAGGGTCGCAAGAAGCGTGTGGAAAAACCAAGGCACAAAATAACTGCCCATGAACTGAGAAAAGTCAAGCGTGCAGCTGCCACGATGCCACTTGCCACCAGTTTGGCCATATTTCAGAGCTGCAACATCACTGGAGTGCCCAAAAGCACAAGGTGTGCAATACTCAGAGACATGGCCAAGGTAAGAAAGGCTGAAAGACGACCACCACTGAACAAGACACACAAGCTGAAACGTCAAGACTGGGCCAAGAAATATCTCAAGACTGATTTTTCTAAGGTTTTATGGACTGATGAAATGAGAGTGAGTCTTGATGGGCCAGATGGATGGGCCTGTGGCTGGATTGGTAAAGGGCAGAGAGCTCCAGTCCGACTCAGACGCCAGCGAGGTGGAGTACTGGTTTGGGCTGGTATCATCAAAGATGAGCTTGTGGGGCCTTTTCGGGTTGAGGATGGAGTCAAGCTCAACTCCCAGTCCTACTGCCAGTTCCTGGAAGACACCTTCTTCAAGCAGTGGTACAGGAAGAAGTCTGCATCCTTCAAGAAAAACATGATTTTCATGCAGGACAATGCTCCATCACATGCGTCCAAGTACTCCACAGCGTGGCTGGCAAGAAAGGATATAAAAGAAGAAAATCTAATGACATGGCCTCCTTGTTCACCTGATCTGAACCCCATTGAGAACCTGTGGTCCATCATCAAATGTGAGATTTACAAGGAGGGAAAACAGTACACCTCTCTGAACAGTGTCTGGGAGGCTGTGGTTGCTGCTGCACGCAATGTTGATGGTGAACAGATCAAAACACTGACAAAATCCATGGATGGCAGGCTTTTGAGTGTCCTTGCAAAGAAAGGTGGCTATATTGGTCACTGATTTGTTTTTGTTTTGTTTTTGAATGTCAGAAATGTATATTTGTGAATGTTGAGATGTTATATTGGTTTCACTGGTAATAATAAATAATTGAAATGGGTATATATTTGTTTTTTGTTAAGTTGCCTAATAATTATGCACAGTAATAGTCACCTGCACACACAGATATCCCCCTAACATAGCTATAACTAAAAACAAACTAAAAACTACTTCCAAAAATATTCAGCTTTGATATTAATGAGTTTTTTGGGTTCATTGAGAACATGGTTGTTGTTCAATAATAAAATTAATCCTCAAAAATACAACTTGCCTAATAATTCTGCACTCCCTGTATTAGAGGGTACTAAGGATCCCTGTAGCGGAGATGCAATATTACCCAGGGTATCTCCGCTTATAATCCAAGTGGGACTCAGGAACCACTAAATAGTAAATCCACAGGCAAGGTTTCCAGCAGGTAAAATACAGCAATATCCCAACAGCAATCCCAATAACTGGACGACACACAGTTTCAGGAGCATAACTGACAAGCCTTTAATCACAGTCTCCTTATAAAGCATGCTCCCATGCAAGGGAGGGATTTACAGTAATTATTACAGTAGCCAATCCTGTCCTGGTAACCTCCCACCCATCTCCTCCCCTCAGCCAGCATCATAATCCCCTTATCCAGCACACCAATTCCCCCCGTTTCTGGATGTACCCCTAAACGTAGGGGTACCTCTTTAAATCCTACATCCCCGGATACCCCTGATCTGGGTGAACAACATATCCAAAAATCACCCAGATCAGACCAGGGGTTCGGGAAATGTATGGAGGGAATAAAATGACCGACGCACTAACTGATATAGCCGAATAAGGTTCCATGCGAATGGGCCCTGCGGTCGGTCCTGGCATAAGGGAACAAAATACACGAAAGCCTCTAGCTATAGAGGCTAGGGAGGGTTCGCCTGAATCCCCTCGTTCGGTATTTTCTATCTACCGAACGAGGGGCCGTTCGGTAGTTTGGAACCGAACGGACCAGGGCTGTGGAGGTCTCAGCGGTGTTCGCCTACTCGAGTGTTCGATTTTAGTTCCAGACACTCGACGGCAAAACACCGTTGTTCGGGAGTTTTAAAATGGCCGCCGCCACGTGTTCGTTTGTCGAATGGCGGCCACCCCGAGAACAAAGGACGGCTACTTACGATTCAATTACCCGTTCACAACAATGTTGCAATGGGTAATTGAGGACACACTTCACACAGGGGAGGTCTGGTTGTTCGGTAGTTTCATTCGAATAAACTAAGGGAATGAAACCACCGAACAACCAGAGGAATACAATTCTTTTTAATACATAGAAAATACAGCAGATACAGGAATGCAGGTAAAAACAGTATATTTGTAGGGTCGCCTGGTGCTAACCGCTACACTGCTCCCCCTTGCCCACAAGCCGGCATACACAGTCTGATCCAACACGGATCGACTTGGGGATGTCCGGGGAGGCTCACGGATCATTTCTCTAGGTCAGTTTGTCGAGACAACCCATCAGCATTTCCATTCTGTTTACCCGGGCGGTACTGGATATTAAAGTCAAAGGGCTGCAGCGCCAGACTCCAGCGCAGCAGCCGGGCATTGTCCCCAGCCACCCGGTTTAGCCATACTAACGGGTTGTGATCCGTGAGCAGGGAAAAAGCTTGTCCGTACAAATATGGTTGTAATTTCTTCAGGGCCCACACCACAGCCAGGCATTCTTTCTCGATGGCGGCGTAGCTTACTTCTCGAGGTAACAGTTTCCGGCTGATGTAAGCCACGGGATGTTCTCCGCCATCGGCCCCGACTTGGCTCAATACTGCTCCCAATCCAAACATAGAAGCGTCTGTGTGGACAAGAAAGCGTTTAGTTGGATTGGGAGCTGCCAAGACAGGGGCATTTGTCAATGCATCTTTCAACAACTGAAATGCCTGTTCACACTCCGGGGTCCAGGTTACTTGGCGGGGTAGGTTTTTACGGGTCAAGTCGGTGAGAGGTTTGGCCAGGGCACTGTAATTCGGGACAAACTTCCGGTAGTATCCGGCCGTTCCTAGGAACGCTAACACCTGAGTCTTAGTCCTAGGGGTGGGCCATTGAGCTACAGCCTCTACTTTGGCTGGTTCCGGCTTTTGCTTGCCGCATCCTACCCGATGACCTAGGTACTGTACTTCAGCCATGCCTATGCTGCATTTGGCTGGTTTCAGGGTTAAACCAGCAGCCCTAATCCTGTCTAGGACCGCTCCTATATGGGTCAGGTGTTCCTGCCAGGTATTGCTGAAAATGGCAATATCATCGAGGTATGCGCAGGTATAATCTTGGAACCCATCCAGGAGGCAGTCCACCATCCGCTGAAAAGTAGCCGGGGCGTTTTTCATCCCAAACGGCATGACCTTAAATTGGTACAAGCCGAATGGGGTGACAAAGGCCGACTTAGGGATGGCGTCTTGCGCCAAGGGTATTTGCCAATACCCTTTACACAAGTCAATCGTGGTGAGATAGTGCCCCCTCGCCATCCGATCCAGGAGTTCGTCTATCCTGGGCATGGGGTAGGCGTCAGATACCGTCTTCTCATTCAATCTCCGGTAGTCTACACAAAACCGGGTCGTGCCGTCCCGCTTTGGTACTAGTACTACCGGAGATGCCCAGGGGCTGTCGGAGGGCTCAATCACCCCCAGCTGGAGCATCTCATCGATCTCCTTGCGCATGTTCGCCCGTACCGCTTCTGGGATGCGGTACGGGGTCTGACGCATGGGAAGTTGCCCTGGGGTGTCTACTCTGTGAGTGGCCAGAGGAGTGTAACCAGGTACATTAGAGAAGATATCCTGCTTCTCCCTCAACAGCTGTTGTACCTCGCTCCGCTCCTGTGGGCTCAACCGATCCCCCAGGGTGACTTCCCCTAAGTCCCCGGATAACTGACCCTCTCCCAGCAGATCCGGGAGAGGCAAACTGTCAAAGTCCTCGGCGTTAGGCGCACATATAGCGGTCACTTCCTCAGAGCGCTCCTGGTAGGGCTTCATCATGTTTACATGGAGCATGCGTCGCCCCCCAGTACCAACGCATGAGCCGATTATATAAGTGGTGTCACACCGTTGTTCTACCACCTTATAAGGGCCCGGCCAGGCGGCCTGCAGCTTATCGTGTCGGACCGGTTTTAAGATCAACACCTTCTGCCCGACCTGAAAGCTACAGTCCCTGGCGCCCCGATCATACCATGTGCGCTGGCGTGTCTGAGCCGCCTGCAAATTCTCGCGTACCGTCTGAGTTAAGGCCTCAAGGCGGTCTCGGAATGCCAACATGTATGGTATGATGGGGGTACCGTCGGTGCTCCGTTCTCCCTCCCAATGCTCTCTGATCAAATCTAAAGGCCCTCGTAACCTGCGGCCAAATAATAGTTCAAATGGGGAAAACCCAGTGGATTCCTGCGGCACCTCCCTATAAGCAAAGAGGAGGTGGGGCAGGAATTTTTCCCAGTCCTTGTGGGTCTCTGCGAAGGTTCAGAGCATTTGTTTCAATGTACCATTGAAACGTTCGCAGAGCCCATTCGTCTGGGGGTGGTAAGGGGAACTAATGACCGGCTTAATGTCACAAAACTTCCACGATGTCCTGGTAGTGGTGGGCTGCGGCTGCTCTCGTGGTGGTGGTGGGCCGGGGCGAATCCAGGTGGAACGGTCCCGCAGCTGGGGGCATTCCCTTTTATAGTGTCCCCATTTCTGGCAGTGGTGGCAAGGGCCCGACGTGGGCTGGCGGTGGGGGTGGTGGCAGTGGTCTTGGTAGAGCTGGTGTGTAGTTGTTCCCCCCAAAGGTTTTAAAAGGTACTTTTGGAGCTGCAGGTTTTTGCTGCCTGCGTGCATCCAGGTACTCGTCTGCCTTCCTGGCTGCTTCGGTAAGGGAGGTAGGGTTTCTGTCTCTTACCCACTCCTGTACCTCGCTGGTTACTCCTTCATAAAATTGCTCCAGCAGTACCATTTGCAATACATCCTCCATAGACCGTGCCTTGCTCGCTTGCACCCACCCCAAGACTGCTCGTTGTAGTCTGCATGCCCACTCTGCGTGTGAGTCTTTCTCCACCTTTTTTAAATCCCTGAATCTCCGCCGGTATGCTTCTGGTGTTATAGCATACCTGGCCAATATAATTTCTTTCACCTTGTTGTAATTCCGTATTTCTTCATTAGGTACAGTACGGTATGCCTCAGCTGCCCTCCCAGTTAACCTCCCTGCCAAAATAGGTACCCAGTCTTCTGCGCTGATTCTATGCAGTGCACACAGTGTAGCGGAGATGCAATATTCCCCAGGTTGTCTCCGCTTATAATCCAAGTGAGGCTCAGGAACAAGTAAATAATAAATCCATAGGCAAAGTTTCCAGCAGGTAAAATAACAGCAACCTCCCCACAGCAATCCCAATAACTGGACGACACACAGTTTCAGGAGCAGAACTGACAAGCCTTTAATCACAGTCTCCTTATAAAGCATGCTCCCATGCAAGGGAGGGATTACAGTAATTATTACAGTAGCCAATCCTGTCCTGGTAACCTCCCACACATCTCCTCCCCTCAGCCAGCATCATAATCCCCTTATCCAGTACACCAATTCCCCCCGTTTCTGGATGTACCCCTAAACGTAGGGGTACCTCTTTAAATCCTACATCCCCTGGTAGCCCTGATCTGGGTGAACAACATATCCAAAAACCACCCAGATCAGACCAGGGGTTCGGGAAAAGTATGGAGGGAATAAAATGACCGACCGCACGAACTGAGATAGCCGAATTCGGTTCCATGTGAATGGGCCCTGCGGTCGGTCCTGGCATAAGGGAATAAAATACACGAAAACCTCTAGCTATAGAGGCTAGGGAGGGTTCGCCTGAATCCCCTCGTTCGGTATTCTCTATCTACCGAACGAGGGGCCGTTCGGTAGTTTGGAACCGAACGGACCAGGGCTGTGGAGGTCTCAGCGGTGTTCGCCTACTCGAGTGTCCGATTTTAGTTCCAGACACTCGACGGCTAAACACCGCTGTTCGGGAGTTTTAAAATGGCCGCCGCCACGTGTTCGTTTGTCGAATGGCGGCCACCCCCGAGAACAAAGGACGGCTACTTACTGTTCAATTACCCGTTCGCAACAATGTTGCAACGGGTAATTGAGGACACACTTCACACAGGGGAGGTCTGGTTGTTCGGTAGTTTCATTCGAATAAACTAAGGGAACGAAACTACCGAACAATCACAAGAATACAAGGCTTTAGAACACATAGGAAACTAACAGATCACACGAATGCATTTCTTTCACAGACATTTGCAGGACAGCCCAGTGCCATCTGCTACACACAGTCTCTCAAAATCTTGCAGGAAAGCGTCTATATCTTCCTCTGCCTCCACATATGTTTTAAAAGCCTGGTACGGTATTTTAGGCTTACCTTCTTGTGGCATATTTACTGCAGAGCTGCGTTCTGGGGCCGCTGTTTGACTCCTTAGTATAAATTCCTGGACCTCCGTCATTGTTTTTGAAACAATCTCTGTTGGAGGGTGTTCCCCATAGAAAGACAGCCGAAATTGTACCTGTCTCTGGAACTCCCTTTGTTCCGGTGTTTCTCCCGAATTCCCCTGTTCGGGAACCGAATCGCCGTCCATTCGGTACTCCGCCATCAGTTCAGTAATGAGTACCGCTTTTGTCTTATTGCTGGCTTGTATACCCCTTGCCTCCAGAAGGTCTTTTAGCGTGGAGCGTTTTAGTGTGGCAAAATCAATCTCCATCCGTACTCCATTTATGCTTGTTCCTCTGTGAGTCTGGATCCCAGCGCTGCCAACCAATGTAGCGGAGATGCAATATTACCCAGGGTATCTCCGCTTATAATCCAAGTGGGACTCAGGAACCAGTAAATAGTAAATCCACAGGCAAGGTTTCCAGCAGGTAAAATACAGTAATATCCCAACAGCAATCCCAATAACTGGACGACACACAGTTTCAGGAGCATAACTGACAAGCCTTTAATAAGAGTCTCCTTATAAAGCATGCTCCCATGCAAGGGAGGGATTTACAGTAATTATTACAGTAGCCAATCCTGTCCTGGTAACCTCCCACCCATCTCCTCCCCTCAGCCAGCATCATAATCCCCTTATCCAGCACACCAATTCCCCCCGTTTCTGGATGTACCCCTAAACGTAGGGGTACCTCTTTAAATCCTACATCCCCGGATACCCCTGATCTGGGTGAACAACATATCCAAAAATCACCCAGATCAGACCAGGGGTTCGGGAAATGTATGGAGGGAATAAAATGACCGACCGCACTAACTGATATAGCCGAATAAGGTTCCATGCGAATGGGCCCTGCGGTCGGTCCTGGCATAAGGGAACAAAATACACGAAAGCCTCTAGCTATAGAGGCTAGGGAGGGTTCGCCTGAATCCCCTCGTTCGGTATTTTCTATCTACCGAACGAGGGGCCGTTCGGTAGTTTGGAACCGAACGGACCAGGGCTGTGGAGGTCTCAGCGGTGTTCGCCTACTCGAGTGTCCGATTTTAGTTCCAGACACTCGACGGCAAAACACCGCTGTTCGGGAGTTTTAAAATGGCCGCCGCCACGTGTTCGTTTGTCGAATGGCGGCCACCCCCGAGAACAAAGGACGGCTACTTACGATTCAATTACCCGTTCGCAACAATGTTGCAATGGGTAATTGAGGACACACTTCACACAGGGGAGGTCTGGTTGTTCGGTAGTTTCATTCGAATAAACTAAGGGAATGAAACCACCGAACAACCAGAGGAATACAATTCTTTTTAATACATAGAAAATACAGCAGATACAGGAATGCAGGTAAAAACAGTATATTTGTAGGGTCGCCTGGTGCTAACCGCTACAATCCCATCCTCATTTTTACAGATCACAAAAACCTTTCCTACCTTAGTGAAGCCAAAAGATTGTCTTCTAGGCAGGCCAGGTGGTCACTGTTTTTATCTCATTTCAATTATATCATCACCTACAGACCAGGTGATCGTAACACTAAAGCCGACGCTCTGTCCAGACAATTCGAAACTACCCACAAACAAGAGTTTGATGAAACCCCTGTCATTCCCCCGGACAGAATAATAGCTTCACCGGTTCTATCTATTTCTTCATCACTCTTGCAAGTTATACAGGCTAAACAAAACATGGCACCTAGAGAGAGACCTGCTGATAAACTGTTCGTTGATGTCCCCGAAAAATGGGACATTATGTCATTATATCATGACACCAAAACTGCTGGACATCCTGGTATTTCTAAAACCTTATCAGCAGTTTCTAGATATTTTTGGTGGGCTTCCTTACGCAAGGACGTCACAGATTACGTACAGGCATGTACTACTTGTGCCAGTATGAAGTCTTCTCATAGAGTTCCTTGTGGGTTGTTGCACCCATTGCCCATACCCGAGAGGCCTTGGTCCAATCTATCCATGGATTTTATTGTTGAATTGCCTCCTTCGAATGGTAAAACAGTCATCCTGATGATAGTGGATCGTTTTTCTAAGATGGCTCATTTTGTGTCTCTTGTCAAATTGCCCTCATCCAGGTAACTTGCTTCTATCTTCGCCAGGGAGGTGTTTCGGTTGCATGGTATTCCTGTATCGATTGTATCCGATAGGGGTAGCCAATTTATTTCCAGATTCTGGAAAGCCTTTTGTTCAGAGATGGGTATTTCTCTCTCGTTTTCCTCCGCTTACCACCCCCAGTCTAATGGAGCTGCTGAACGTGCCAACCAATCCCTAGAGCAGTATCTTCGTTGTTTCGTATCCCACCATCAGAACTATTGGGCTGACCTTCTTCTTTGGGCTGAGTTTGCTCGTAATAACGCTGCTCATGAATCTTCCGGTAAAAGCCCTTTCTACGTTGTTTATGGCCGGCATCCTGTTGTTCTTCCAGCTGCATTCTCCTTACAGGGCATGCCAGTTCTGGATGAACATTTGGCTGGTTTACGTACTACTTGGGAGCAGGTTCAGCGTTCTTTGGTGGACTCCGCTGCTTGCCAAAAAGGTCAAGCTGACAAGCATCGCAGGGCGGCTCCATCCTATGTCATGGGGGATAGGGTTTGGCTTTCCACTCGTAATATCCGCCTTTGTGTGCCTTCTATTAAGTTGGCTCCTTGTTTTATCGGTCCTTTTCATATCTTACATAAAGTTAATCCTGTTTCATTTGCCTTGGATCTTCCTAGGAACCTACGTATTCCTAACGTCTTTCACACTTCCTTGTTGAAACCCCTCCTGTGTAACCGTTATACCCGGCATGTTTCTCCTCCCCCTCCTGTTTCTCAGGAGGGTCATGAGGAGTTCGAAGTAGCTGCTGTGCTTGACTCTCGTTTTCTCAGGGGTCGCCTCCAGTACCTGGTGCATTGGAAGGGCTATGGGCCTGAGGAACGCACTTGGATTTCCGCTGACGCTGTTCACGCTCCTCGCCTTGAGCGTTCCTTCCATTCTCGTTTTCCTGTCAGGCCTGGTGGGCGTGTCTTCGGGGGGGGGATACTGTAGCGGTACTTACCTTATCCAGGGGCCGGCCGAGGTCCTCAGTTCCCGCCACAGGCGGCTCGCTCGGGGCTTGGATGACGGTGGGCACTGACCGCGGGATGCGGTCACGTGTCCCGCCTAGCTCCAAAAGCGCGCTGCGCATCTCGGGCACACTCTTAAAGGGGAAGTGGGAGCCGAAAATTAAAACGGTCTCCCATTGGCCCCTGTCATCCCACATTCCCCATACACTCACATTTTGGGGGCGTGGATATGACCGGGGCCAATCAAATTTAATGTAAGGGTATTTACCTCTCCCTTAACTCCCTGCCCTATTGTGGTTTCTGTTTCAGTTCCCTTTAGCGCTTGTTGTGTTCAGTTGTGATTTTTTGTACCTGACCTTGGCTTTGTATCTGACTGTGTTTATCTCTTTATCCCTGTTTTGTCTTGTTTACCGGCTTACTGATTACTGTGTACCAGACCTTGGCTAGTTCTTGTTTTCGCTGTCTCTTTGTACCCTTGACCTCGGATCGTTCCTGACTCTGTATTTCTCTCCTCTACGTCGAGTCCGGCCATTCTAAGGTCTGGTAAGATGTATCTGCTCTATATTGTCAATTGTTGGACTAAATCTTGCGAGTTGGGGTAAACTACCTTGACAGATTTTCAATTAGGTAATGTTATCATTGACAGCCGCTAGAGGCACTTCCGTGTTTCTCACTGTAATTTTCACAGTGAGAAGACACCAGTGTCCATAGGAAAGCATTGAGAATGCTTTCCTATGGACTGGCTGAATGCGCGCGCAGCTTTTCCCGCGCATGCGCATTCAGCCAGGGACGTCAAAAGAGGGAGGAGAGTCCCAGCGCCGAGGGAGTCCAGTGCTGGAAAAAAGGTAAGGGATTAACCCCTTCCTCTCCATTCAGCCCGGCGGGAGTGGGACCCTGAGGGCACTATAGCGCCAGGAAAACAAGTATGTTTTCCTGGCACTATAGTGGTCCTTTAATCAGTCTATTGTCATGACCTAGAAATCTATGTTTAGACTAAAACTTTACACATGACATGGGAAATTCCCTGACTTCTTGTTACATTAATCTTGGACAAAATGGCATCCTAAACTCTAAATAAATAAATAAGAAGTTATTTATTAAATAAAAATTGTATGAAGAACAATATTTTCCATTTCTAACAAATTGCCAGTTTGCAAAATCTCTTTAAGACAAAGTACACAGTTTAAGAAATAAAAATTTTCATTCTAAAAACTTGTAATATTTGCTTAACACAAGAGCACTGTGTTAAGCCCAGCTGTGCCAGGCTGTGCTCAGCATATGCTCCTAGCCAACGTGTTGAACTTATAGCCACCTTGTAACAGATCCCTCTGTCTTGGACTGAACTTACCTTATGGCTCATTCGTTTGTTTAATTCGTTTCCCTCGTTCCTGTGGACTCTATGGCATTCCCTTTTTTAGGACCGAACAAAACTACCGAACGGCCGGCCACCCAGTAGAGAAGTGTGCTGCTGATTAACCTCTTGGCCCCATTTGAACGTTGAGGTTAACCGCAGACACCTCTTGATTGATACAGCAGTTGGGTGGCCGCCATTCGTATGCCGAACACGAGGTCACGGCCATTTTAAAACACGCGAACGCACAGCGGTGTTCGACGCCTAACCCATGGAACTGAAAACTGACACATTTTGGCACGAACACTGCTGAAGCCGCCGACCTTCCTTCTTATTTGTTAGATTGGCACGAATGACCCTATATTCGGTAGATTTCAACGGAATACACTGTACCCCAGATAGGAATCCCGTGGAGCCCATTCGAATGAAAACTGACTGTGTGAACACTTTGGCTCCACGGCGATTGGACTGTGTGCATAGGATCTGAGCGCTATTCGGTACTTTGCTGCGCTCAGATCCTAGCTATTTGGGGACCTGTTGAATGCCTGTAATATTTTGTAAAATGTAACAGTTATGTATTTTTATGTATTTTTGTTATTGTCACTCAAAATGGCATTTAGGCTCTGTCCTGGGAGATAATTGAATTACTTCACAATTATCTCCCCAGGCAGAGCAGAGGGTTCTGGGTAAGAAAAGGGGAATGGCTAATTGTGTACTCTGGTTGTTACAATGTCCTTGTCACAGTCCCCCATTTGGTCCCCTAGGGGAGTGCCCACCAGATGGGAGACTTGCATAAAAGCCAGGCATGTAGCCCTCATTAAACCAGATTCCTGCTGACCCTCAATACGGAGCTGTGTCTCGTCATTGGGGGGATTATTCATATGGAGTATGCGTGTTCGGCTGTTTGGAGGAATATTTGATTCACATGGTGGCTGTTCGGGGGAATATTGTATTCGTATACCTGCTGGTCGGTTACTTGGGAAACTGACTCATCCGTACGGCTACTGTTCGGTGCTTTGGAGCGCTCAGTGGCTGCCTCTGCATTCGGTAAGGGAACGTCTCATACGGCTGTAACCCCTCGCATACCGGGGCAGCCGTAACACACCTCATACACAGTCAACACATATAAATCACACATAGCCACCACAATTACAGTCACCACACACATACACAACACACAATCATTCCCACATCTTTGAGCAAATACGCTTCAGTCTTAGTTAGTTGTCTAAAAAAAGACACTTGTGATGGAGTATTTAAAGGAACACACTAAGCACTATACCATCTACAGCCCACTGCAATAGTTATGGTGCCAGGAGTTCTCTGTAACTTTAAGTACAATTTGACAATTTCAATGGGTCTTCCAGGCACCCAATTTTCTCTTGGAGAAGACTGTATCAAATACATATATATAAAACTCTGTATCAAATTCATATACATAAAATTTTGTCTGTCTGTCTATATATCTTCATAAATTCATTCCAGGGTATATGTGCTTACTCTGTGACAGTCACTCCCAACACCAAAGGTCCATTTAGAATTTAGTGATTAAACCTCAAAGTCTCTGTTGATGTAGCGCAGGAAGAAAACAGAGGCGCTATTATGCTGCACTCTTTCTTTATTTCCCTCAGCAACAAAGAAAAATATAACACTCAAACGGTATGATAACAATAAATAGTATGAGAGGCAGGGCCGGCTTTAGGCGCCATGTGCGAAAAAAAAATCTTCACAGCGCACCCCCACGTCATCCATGTACAGTGTGTGTGTATATAGGAGTGTAGTGATTGTATAGGGGATTTATTAAATTAATAATGATTTAAAAACAAATATTCATTCCTCCTTTGCTGCTGTTGGCAGACCAGATTCAAATCACATATGGCATGCTGATCTGAATCTGGTCTGCCCTTGCACTACATTTTTCCTGAGCTTTTTTACTGTTCCATCCACAACTCACTGGATTCGAACGCGCGCACTTGCGTTTTGTTCAGTTATAGAGTTCGGGAGTTTTTTTTCCGCAAACGCACATGGTGCTTTATACATACGGCTATTTCGTTTTGTTGCCGCAAACGCTCCCTGGACCTCCGTTCGTGATTACCAACACTGTTCGTGTGTTTGCCGTTCTCGGTGACATTTTTGTTTGCGAGAGCCATTTTCCATTTCCCCCCGCTTTTGTCGCTAGTACTGCCCCCAATGGCCGGGACTCGGAGTTGGGAATAAGTTTTAATGGCGGATGGCTCTGGTGTTTGTGAATAAAGTTAGATTGTATTCAACTACTATGTGTACATTTTCCTCCCTTTTACTCTAAATCCTCTATTTGGGTTAATCAACCCTTTTTCTTCTTAGGTTTTACACTTACTATAAAATTATCAGTTCTTAATTGAAATGCTGCCTGACAAAGATGCCTCAGTCTATTGCACCCATTCCAGTTGCTGTTGATACATTTCTAAGTACCTCTGGAGATGGAGCGAAATTCCCCGGTGACTTTGATGCTCCTGCTGAAATTCAGGCTTTGATTGATAATTCAATGTCGAAAGCCATGACTAAGGTCCTGATGTCTGCTATGGGGGTAATGTCTGACTCCCTGTCACAGACATTTGCACAGGCCCTACAACAGACACAGAGAACGGCTCAGCCGACCATTACTCAGGCATTGCCTTTAAAGACAGCTGCGCAGCCTCATTCTGGCCGCAAAGCTCTCACTAAGACTAAACACTCCTCAATGTCTAAGATGGACAGCATTACTTCTGTTACAGATGGTGTGACTATTCTGCCACCACGCGAAAGAACCACTAACTGGGCAAAATCGACTAGATTATGGAAGAGGGCAAAAGCCAAATTAGATTCTGAGTCAGATCTCAGTGATATTGAGGAGGAGTCCTATATGGACGATTCAGAAGATCCACCGGATCCTGGTTCTGACTATGGAATCGATGAATCTGACCCTTCCCAGGACACTATTATTGGTGTAGTCTACTATAATTGATTTTGAGCATGCTGCTTCAAGTGACACAGGTAACTGTAGATCCCCATGGCAAACCTCTATTTGGAAAAAAACAAAACTGTGGACGCACTCATTCCGAGCTCCTAGGCCCCAACCTGATTTGCCCCGATTAACCAGCACAGCAACGCCGCAGAAAGCGCACCTCCATGGGGGGGAAAAATCGACGGCTACCTACCGCAGCCCAGGTCACTCCGGCCCCTTCCCGACCGCCAGCCGGCCCGATGGACGAATTCCTGGCCACGCCGCATGGCCTCCGCGACACGGGCGAGACCGGAACACCGGCCCTCGATTCCCCGGGCTCCAGCATAGCGGGCTCGGCGCGGGAATCCAGCACCCCTGGCACCCTGTCCCAAATATCCGCGGACCTCGCCGCGATCTCCGCGAGCATGATGACCCGGAAGGATAAAGGTGAAATGGTGGCTGAGCTGAGGGCCATAATAAGGGAGGAAATAGCGGCTGTGCGCACCGACCTCACGGCGCTGGAGCAGCGAGTAGACAGGTTGGAAGAGGAGCGCATACAATCCCAGCAGCACAGACAGGCAGCGGAACTGGCAACCACGAGGCAGGGCAACATCCTCCTGGACCTCCGCCGGCAGGTTGAGGATCTCGATAACCGCGGCCGGCGTAACAACATCAGAGTCAGAGGCCTGCCTGAATCCGAGGACGAGGTACCGCAGGAGATCCTGAATGGCCTATTTGCGCAACTACTAGGAGATGCAGCTCCTGGCGACTTCGGCATCGAAAGGGCCCACAGGGCACTCCGCGCCCCCAGAAGAGACGGGCAGCCAAGAGACATGATTTGCGCCCTCCTGTCATTCCCGCTAAAAGAATCTATAATGCGGGCAGCACGTGCACAGCAGCACATCACTTACATGGAAGCACAAATATCCCTTTACCAGGACTTATCTACCATCACCCTAGATGCCCGCAGGGCCCTGCGGCCTCTCCCCCGAGCACTTCAGGAGCGACGAATTCCATACAAATGGGGATTTCCATTTAGCCTGCAGGCCCGGATGGGAAACGTATGGCACATCATCCGCTGGCCGAACGACGTACCACGGTTTTTAAGAACCGCCAACTTACCTGCTATCTCAGTGCCAAACTGGATCCTGGAGGAACCCCCGGCGCGAGCCACAGGCCCATCTGAAGTGGCACACAACATTCACCTGGAGCCTGGACCACCAAGACGCAGAGGCGGCCCAATAGGCCCTGAGGAATAGAGGCCCCCACGCCGCACGGACCAGTGGCCCCCCCTGGGTCATCCCATGCCAGATCAGGGCATTGCCTCCTGAGCTTACCCCAGCTATGATTATGGACGCCATGCAGATCCGATGACACCACGGTAGGGGTATGTACTTTTAAGTCCGCTGCCAGCTTGCATTAGCTAGTAGACAGGGAGGAAGGCCGCAGACAGGTGGGGAGGGAACTGAAGCCACTTTCGGGGAGCGGCCGGGAGCTAGGGCCCCATCAGCAAACCCACACACCCGGGGCAAAAAGGGGGACATACCCCGTAGGTGGGGAGGGGATGATGGGCAGGGTACAAAGGGTCTGGACACCGACACCATCACCCGGGTCACACCCTGGGTCAAGACTGCTGAACTGAACAGGCTGCTCTAGCACACCGCTGCTCACGGACCAGAGCTGAGGGGGGGAGGCGGGAGGGCGAGGGCAACGGGACATGCGGGCACACAGGGCTAGAGCTGGGAGGGGGGCTGGGACAAAGCTGGGCACTTCTTGTTCATGTTGTTTAGTTATACACGGTTCCGTTTATATCACCCAACACACATCACAGCCACTCACATGAGGGGACAACCACACACAATCTGCCTCACTGAGACAAGCAAGACGCCATGTTGGTACACCCCACTACGAAAGCCCAGGCACGCAGATAACTATCATGACGGAAATTCTGGGCGCAGGGAGAGATCACGTCCCAAACCAGCCCCTCTGAAGGGACGCAAACGTGGGAGCTGGAGAGCCACGCCCATACACATGTAGGACTGACTACCCCCAAACAGCGCCCTAACACCCTAGACACGCCGACTTGTAGCCAACGAACTGTAAGTTGCCAGGCGGGGGAGGGCAGACACGGAGGGCCCCGGGGTGTCCGGCAGACAAAACCAGTCGAATCCCCTGACAGCACCCGGCCATTAAGACCGGGAAGCCAGGAGAGCCGACCGTGACGGGGGGACCCACGGGTACCACTGACCATAATGCCGACAGGACCGGTAGGCTTATCCGCTCCCAGACCTCGGGACTGCGGTACAAGACACCACAGCCCGACCGACACTCTAAGTCCCGGGCGAATACTGCGGACCCCTAGGCTAGAGTAGGCAAACATGGCGATTGCACACACCCTTACAGGTTGGGTGCCGATGGAGAAGGGAGAGAACCAACCTCACTCAGATCCGAGACCGACTTCACTGTAAGTGACCATACGGAACCCCCACTGAGACAGACCCACACTGTACATTACACCGGCGTTCTCGTCGCTGAGGTTACCCACCAGGCTCGAGAACGAATACACCCGGTACAGGGTCAGAGTCACACCCGCACACCTAGAAGACACGCCAGACCGTTCACACCACCACCACAGACAGACAGACCCCCCCCACACTCACCACCTTTACATCATACAGACAACGCTGCGGGGACGCCGCCCTGCCGCCGGGATGGACGCCTCGCGAGGATTTGTCCCGGCCCAACTGACATACTGGTCCAATAATGTTCAGGGGCTTAACACACCTGAAAAGCGCGCGCACCTGGTAAGGCACCTATGGGCCGTGAGAGCCTCCGTGGCGTTCCTGCAGGAGACTCATCTCCGAGGACTGGACGCCCCCAAACTAGAGAACAGACGCTACCCGCAGGGATTCTACGCGAACCACCCAGACGCTAAAAGGGCTGGTGTGGCAATACTCTTTGCACAGACAACGCCGTTCCAACATATAGCAACGCAGGCGGACCCGAACGGCAGATTCCTTTTCATTAAGGGTACAATCATGGAACACATGTATACCTTCGCATGCCTCTACGGCCCGAATAGAAAGCAGCATACATTCCTGGCTCGGACGCTAGCCAAATTGGAGAAATTCAGAGACGGCCTCTTGGTCATGGCAGGTGACCTCAACTTACCACTGGACCCCCGCACGGACACCTCCAGAGGACAAACCGCGATCCCGGCGCACTGCATACGAGCAGAACTACGAGCTATACATCAACACGGCCTGGTGGATTGTTGGAGGGCATGTAACCCTGAAGGTAGAGACTACACCCATTATTCGACAGTCCATAAAAATTACAGTCGCATAGACTATATATTCCTGGCCCAGGAATACCTCAACCTCCTCCACGACGCACGAATAGGCATAATGGACCACACAGACCATGCACCACTGACGATCCGCACAAGCTCCCCACTATATAAACCCCGTGAAAGACACTGGAAACTGAATGAATCCCTACTGGACGATGCAGAGTGTAAGAGGGTGACTGCCCAAACCTTAACTGAATACTTTACTACCAACGAAGATATGGAGACGCCACCGTTAACGATATGGGAAGCTCACAAATGCGTCATACGGGGACATTTCATCGCCATAGGCACCAAACGCAAGAAGGAACGAACACGACGTATCACAACACTGCTAGACCGGATAGCTGACCTAGAAGGGGAACACAAGACGGACCTCGCAGACAGCACATACCTCCGCCTGACGGAAGCACGAAGGGAGCTGAAAGCCATACTATCACAAGGACTCCTACACACCGCGAGGAAGGCCTCCAGGTATTATTATGAACACTCGAACAAAAGCGGTAGGTTGCTAGCTAGGATGCTACAAGACAGAAGGAAAGCGCAACACGTTCACAAGATACGCACGAGCAGTGGAGACACAACCTGCCTCCCAGACGGCATACTGTCAGCGTTCCGGGAATACTACGTGGCGTTATATAACCAACCACGACTCCACCACGACAGAGACATAGGTAGCCATCGAGAACGGATAACCACATACCTTCAGAACCACATCACCCGTCAGCTTACCCCGGACCAGGAGGCGGAACTCGAAATGCCCTTGACGATTGAGGAACTATCTGGCGCACTGAAATCAACTAAAGCACACAGGGCCCGGGGCCCAGACGGTCTACCAGTCTCGTACCTACGCTCCTTCAAAGACACCCTGCTGCCCAAACTTCTGATAGGCATCAACTCAATCAGAGATGGAGGCCAATTCCACAGAGACACCCTGGGAGCAACCGTGGCAATAATACCCAAAGAGGGTAAAGACCCAACAATCTGCGACAGCTACAGGCCCATCTCTCTGATAAACGCGGACATCAAACTCTTCGCTAAGGCACTGGCACTCAGGATGGCCCGGACGCTTCCGGATCTGGTGCACCCGGACCAAGTGGGGTTTATCCCCGGAAGAGAAGCCAGAGATAACACTATTCGAGCCCTCAACACCATCCATACCGCTAAAACGGGCAAAAAGGAAATGGTCCTACTATCCACTGACGCTGAAAAAGCGTTTGACAGGGTGGACTGGGTCTATATGTCGGAAACCCTACGACATTTGGGATACGGTCCACACCTGCGGACCTGGATAACGGCTCTATACACCTCGCCCACAGCCCGCATAAGAATAAACGGAGCACTGACTGACTCGTTTGATATACATAACGGCACGAGACAGGGCTGCCCCCTGTCCCCACTCCTGTTTGCCCTCACCCTGGAGCCCTTCTTGGAGGCGGTCAGACAGGACAGGGGTATCACGGGGTGCAGCATAGGAGGAAGAGAACACCGGGTAGCGGCTTACGCTGACGACATGCTCTTCTTCCTGGAGCAACCCAGAACCTCCCTCCCACATCTCCTGGAGGCGTTTCGACAATACAAGGAGGTATCCGGCTTGACGCTTAATCTAGATAAGTCAGAGATATTGCTGCTCGCACAGGACAACATCCTCCAACGACACATCCAAGCACAATTCCCCTTCAAGATCTCCACAGCCAAGCTACACTACCTTGGGGTGTGGCTCCCGAGAGATTTGACACTTATCTACCGACTGAACTTTGCGCCCCTGCTCACCACCCTACAGCAAGACATGAAACGCTGGACACCTCTGTACATCTCGTGGTTTGGGCGCATCAGTGGAGTAAAGATGAACATTATGCCCAGATTATTATACCTGTTCCAGACACTACCAACGTACCTCCCGAGGGCATTTTTTCAGACCCTGACGACCGCAGTCAGGAACTTCGTCTGGAACCAAAAACCAGCGCGTATCCGAAGAGCGATTCTTGAACGCCCTAGAGGAGAAGGAGGTATGGGATTGCCGTCCATCCTCACGTATTACCACGCTACCCATCTGCACAGACTGGTTGATTGGCATGCAAACCCCAGTACAAAGCAATGGGTAGACCTGGAGAAACACCAAGCCCAGGGACGAATCCCCGCTATGCTATGGCTGGGAGACGCACTACCCAAGGAACTACTTACCGGGAACCCAATGATCGACGCCACGCTGAAGGTGTGGTGTAGGATACGTTACTCCAAAAACCTCACGTCATCGCCCAACCCACTCACACCAATAACACACAATCCGAGGTTAGCGGGAGGGCTAAGCACGGCAGACCTGAAAAATCTCGGAGCAACGGACTGGGTATACGCTAGCCAATGGAATTCCGGGACGACGCTCAAACCCCTGGCAACGCTGATGCAGGACCGTAGGCCCAGTGGCCTAGACACATTCCGATATCACCAAGTGAAAACATACCTCGACGGCATTGCGGGTAAAGGCCACCTTCACCGCCCATTGCTGATGATGGAACATCTATGCACGGCCAGACAACACCTCTCACATGGAGTCTCACGCCTCTATACCGCGCTGCTAAGCGACGGTGATAAGAGCCCCCTAGGCTTCACATCGCGATGGGAAAGAGAGACCGGGATGGAACTTACGGAAAAGGAATGGCTTAAAATCTTTCAACTAACACAAAGGGGGACCATCAGCTCCAAGTTCCAAGAATGCAACTACAAAATTCTAACAGGATGGTACCGGACGCCAGATATCCTGCAGCACGTGCATGAGTCAATTTCAAACGAATGTTGGAGATGCGGCACAGGAATAGGAACCAGCATTCACATCTGGTGGACATGCCCACGTATCGAACCGTTCTGGAGGATGATACATCAGACGACCAAAGACATCACGGGCTCAGACGTCCCATTCCAACCCATGCCACTGCTTCTCAACCACACGCGTACGCCGGTGAAGATCTACAAGAGAGGAATCCTCATACACCTACTCACGGCAGCGAAGTCGCTCATCCCACTCCATTGGAAAAGCTCGACAATTCCAACCCTGCAACAATGGGTAGATAGGGTGGAGATGATATATAACATGGAGATGATGACAGCCTCCCTGCAGGGACGCCAGGAAAAATGCGCTTTGGCGTGGTACCCATGGATGGACTACACATCAAAACGGACGGGAGGACGAGACCCGGTGGAGAGGGACGGCGCCCCCGCACCAACACAACCCACCCAACAGAGCTCTGCACAGACACAGGCAGTGCCAGACGAGTAGATTGCACCCTCAGCACGACGGAGACACACTTCCTACGCGACCCCCCACCCCTCCAACCACATGACACATAGACACACAAAAGACCCGGAGGGACACAACCCCCGGGGGCACGCAGACCGACTTAAGGCTCCGCACAAAGCGGAATCTATGAGTAAGCAGAGACAGAGACGGAGGACCATGGGTCACGGGAGGGGAGGAGTGACCCGCTAGAGCGACATATGGACCAATACACTAGGGGACGGAGGGAAGAGAGAGACCGGGACGCAAGGAACATGGACTCACCCCCACCCCAGACACAAGAAGCCATGACCGGAGCCAGTAGCACCCGGCCCTGACCACGCCAACTAACAACTGGGGCTGCGGCAGGTGGCATACATAACCCCACACACACAGCGAACCCAGCGAGACCCAAGATAAGAGATAACAACCTAGAATTAGGTATCCAGAAGAGTCACGGGGACCGTGCTACATGCCCCAGGGATGATATGATCACACCCACCACACGAGCGACTCAAACCAGGGGCCTGAGGTGACGACACGGCATCTGACACAGACCCCGCACAACGACAGAACAAGACATCACAGGATAACCCTACATATACTAGCTGCGCCTACGGACAACCCAGGTCAACTACCCCCAGGGAAAACCTAAAACAGATCGACTCAGGGAAACTAGGGGGTAACTACACGGTCACAGGGGCAAAATAATTGGCCCCCTCATGATTTAAGGCTGAGCCCATCCACACCAGGCTCATTACGACCTAAACCAACACACAAATCAAACACGAACCAGACTGGACCCCCATACAAAGCCCCAGACGGTACCCCCCCAAAGAAGGACACACGTAGACAGACATAACACGGATTGGGACAAAGCTCTATAGCCATCAACCTGGCACTAGAAACACGAACAAAGCACCATGTACGAGGCTGGGGACAAAGATGAACTGCACCACACATAGACGGAGACTACCACACCTCTTAAGTACCATAGGTCACACTAGACCCAATAAGTAAGTGAGGGGAAACCTTGCACTGAGCCAACCTATCTATTAGGGTCCTACCTACAAATGAGGAAGCTCAGATACCAATGCAGGGTTGTACAACTCACCCTCTGACCCACGAGCACAACACAGAGCGGTTGAAACAACCCACCCGAAAACTCACACGAATCTTGAGGAGCAACCACAAACTCCATTCGCACCCGACCACAGAGGGGATTAACCCCATACAGGGCTAACGACAGAACACAACACAAAAGAACGCTCACTGTTATAATGAAGCCAAATACTCAAATACAATTTATTATCTAGTAGATGAAACTATCTTGATGCTGTATTACACATAACTGACCAGTTTATATGTTACCACATGTTAATTTATATTGGATATACATGCTGTGATTGAATATTGAAAAACTTAAATAAAGAATGTCAAAAAAAACTGTGTGTCAGCGCTATAGGATATAACACATACAGTATGGCAGCACTCAATCCCAGTGATACAGAAGTATACACAGAATACAGACAAATAGCTACCAAAAAAAGCGAGCTAAACTGATCTGTAAATATAGAAAAACAGAAAATAGTGCAGACTATCTAGACCAAATATGTACAGGGGGGTATGAGGGGAAAAAAACTCACATTTACCAGAGCCCTATCACCCCTGGCTCTGGGTTTGCAGTGCTCCAATTGAGAGGGCAGATTCCCACACTGATAGAAGTGGTGTGCTCACTGGAAACTGGTAGTACTGTGCAATATAGGACAGAGAGAGGCAGGACCTCCAATTGAATACAGTTTATTATAAAACAACAGTTAAAAACTCTTACTTTGCGAGTGGTGGGTTATGCTGACATTGCTACCCACATAAAAGCATGTAAAACAGCAAACAGAAAGTCACTAACTGGTTTCGTCCTTCCCGATCATGTGATCACTTCCGGGTCTGCCTCTCTTGTGAAGTGTGTGTGACGCGTTTCGCCCGCCTCCACAGGCTTCCTCTGTGTCAGGGTGGCGGTCCCGTGCCCGGACCCAGACACTGTCCGGGCGGCGGTGTGTGGACCGGGACCCAGTATGCCTGATGAGAAGTAGGAGTCACAGTGTGGAGGTGGATTAGCAGGGTCTGGTGCAGGGTAACCGCATGCCCCCTGGTGTTGAGCACCAGCGTTTGTGCAGCCACATACCAGAACCCTGATGCAGCTTCAGCGGATTCGAGGAACTAGGAGCTTGGAATTAAGCAGACCTCCCAGGAGCCGAATAGGGAGGCTCTGCAGCAGGAGTGTATCCAGTACTGAAACAAGGCAAGACTAGAGATAGGCACCAAACATGAAAACAAGACAAAACTAGGAGAACCCGGCGTGTCCTGGATCCCGAACATGGCGGCAGCATAACCCCGCGGCTCCATACCACCCAGCGGCATACAGCACCCGACAGCCCTTACCCACCGCATTAATGGGACGGACAAAGCGGTAAGGCACTCCACAGACCCCCAGGAGCAAGCAGCCACACGCACAAACGGGCCCGATGGATGAATACCTGGGCACTCCCGCCGGTCTCCGACCGGGAACCCCCGCGTCCAACATGGTGCCGACCTTCCCGGCATCCACGTGCTCTGGGGAGGAATCCGTTACTCTGGCTGACATAGGAGCTGAACCTAGGCGGATGTCAGCACAGATGGTCACAAAAGCAGACCTCACCAGGGTCTCTGACACCCTGCATGCTGCGCTGAAGGCAGAAGTGGCGGGAATCAGGGCAGACATCACACGGCACGACGCACGCATTACTGCCATGGAGCAACGCATAGAAAATGCAGAGGGAAGGCATATGGCTACAGATACCGCAATTAAACGGCAAGGGGACCTATTGTTGGCCCTGCGGCGACAAAGGGAAGACTTGGACAACAGGGGTCGCCGCAACAATATGCGTGGCATGCCTGAAGCAGACAGCGCGGGAGAGAACGTGGCGGAAACTCTTACCCAACTTTTCCGCATTATCCTCCGTGAGGAGGCCCCAGACCACTTCAGATTCGACAGGGCGCATAGGGACCTCAGACCACGGACGGCAGAGGCCGCGTGACATAATAAGCTGCCTCCATTCGTTCACGCTGAAGGAACAAATAATGCTGAAGGCCCGCTCTCGCATCCATTGGACCTACAGAGGCACAGAGGTCTCTCTTTATAACGATCTGTCTCCATTGACGCAAGATGCCAGACGTGCCATGCGACTAGTGACAACTGCATTGAGGGACAGGAACATCCCTTACAGATGGGGATACCCTTTTAGCATAAATGTCCGACACCGCAATGAACTGGTATCAGCCCGAAGTCCGGAAGAGATACCTACCTTCGTGCAAAAATTAGATCTGCCTAATATACCAGTGCAGAACTGGATCCTTCAACCCCTGGAGCTCAGGCCACAACCGCAGCGACCACCGCGCCGGAGGGGCAGGGAACTGCCGGAGAGCAGCTGGAGACCAGACCTGGCCCAGCCCGAAGAATAGCACTGCACCGCCTCAGGAACGGGTCCCAAGCAGTCCTCACACCTCCCTGATACACAACCAGGAACCACAGCCACTCTACGATCCTGAACGCCAACCTCCTGCCACGCCATGCCGACATCCTGACCCGAAGAACTCTGAACCTCGGTAAGATGCATGACCCCCACCCTGGCCCGAGCAACCACCCAGGGGGTAGGGGCACCTTATCATCTTCCCACTTGGGGAGGGGGGACTCGGGGGGGAAGAGAGACACCAATTGGGAAAAAAAAAAAAAAGCAGGGGACACACACGCCAAGGAGGGAGGGAAGCAGAGCACGTTTGGGAGGGGGGAACCTGGGGAGAGATCATACCAGGACTACTGGAATCAGAGGCACAACACTGGAGAGTGGGGCTCCCCTCTACTGCTAGGCCTCATGTGGACACAGGCTACCAAGGACCATAACCTGTAGCGGAACCGGCGGAGACAACGCACCGTGTTAGAGAGCTGACACCTCCGCACAGCCACATCAACACTGCTATGCCAATGACTCTAGTTCTTACTGGACTATCTAGATTGGCGTGGCACTTAACTCTAATGGAGGAGTGGCAACCTGTCAATCCTCCGGGAGGTTTGCTGAAGGTGCGCATCCTCCACCCTTACACTCAGTTAGATAGACTGTCCTTACTAGCAGCACCAGCACAACTGTAAAGCCAAATTGGGCCCCTTAACTTCCGATTATAACATGACCATGCGGGGGAGAGGAAAGTGACCCCCCACATGCCTCCAACCAACAAAGTAAGGGCTCATAACTACAGGTAACACCACTCCCACACTAGGACTAGGAATGTAGCAATAGGGCCGGGAGAGGGGCAGGGGGAGTGGAACAAGGGGCATGGGGGGGAAAAAGGGGACCCTGGTCCCCAGGGGCAAGAAGGCAAGGGGAAGCCAAGGGTCATTCCACAACAAGTTATACCCAAACGCACCGAATGGCTTCCCTGTACTTTGCTATCGGGAGCAAGATCTACCCCGATTAATCTGCTTTTAATCACTAGCTACAGGGATATGACTCTCTACTGCACCACTGCTTCGAAAGGTCTCTGACGGAATACTCTGACAGGGGCCAGACCTAACTGATAACACATGGTATACCGGCTCCCATGAGAGGAGACTGGGCGGGCGATAGACGCACTCACAAACGGAACCCCAGAAACACCACACACTCAAGACACCACTGCAAGTTAGAACCAATAGCCCGGAAATGCAACACCCCTGCATGACAACCCGCACACCACGACCATCTCGACACCACGGGGACCATTAGCGCTAGGTCCTATAGCAGCACTTGAGAACTCCAACAGTACGACTCAACCAGGGACAGGCCCCATAAAGGCATGTACTCCCCAGAGCCACCATAGGAGCACGTAAGACCGTCAATTCGCTATACATACACAGACAAAGAGCACACCAAGGCCCTAGGAGTCGCCCTCAGCGGATGCAACCTGAAATCACTACCCCCCCAATGGATCACCGGACAATGGACAGACACAACAATGGCAGGGACTCGGGACTAGGGGCGGGAAACACACACAGCACACAAAATAGAGCAGGAGAGGAGGGCAAGACCGTAACATATCTAGCCCAGGGACCCTGGGAGAGGACGAGGGGCGCCAAGGCACAGACAATGAGACAATAACAAGGAACCCATAAACCTACCCAGCTCACATCGGAAAGCAGGCTGAAATATATACACAACTTCACGTGGTGGTGGAACCTCTTTGTAGACACCACTCATAGTACCCACGGATACATATATCCACTAGGGGATGACATATCAAACACACTTCGTACTACTTCTATCTGCCACGTGTCCGGCGACAGCCACGTACCCCACATCACCTGTGTGAACAATAGGTACGGCGGTGAGCTGACGGGCATTGATTCGGGACACCCCCGGACCGACCACCCCGCCATCTGCATCCGCGGTCACACAGATTACCTGGTCAGAACAAGGTCGACAACTTAGCCAAGCCTAACACACCGACACAACTAGATAGTATTCCACACCTACGGTTGACTATGCACCACACTGGGCCGGGGGGAGACGCGGGGGGCCCTGGGTGCCCCCCCCTGCCTGCTGCTGTCCCCTGCGGGCCCCCCGCCCTGCAGAGACGGGTATCGCTCCTGTCCACTCCGCATACTCCCCCACAATTGCAGGGGACTGAACATCCCAGAGCGGAGAACACACCTCTTTCGGGAACTTCGACGACAGTGAATTTCGATAGCATTCCTTCAGGAAACCCACTTTCGGGAAGGCAACGCCCCGACCCTAAGGGACAGGGCATATTCACACACATATCTCAGCAACCACCACTCAGCCAAGAAGGCGGGAGTGGCAATACTGATCGCCGCGCGATTGGGCGTCACAGAAACTGGCAAACTATTGGACCTGGAAGGGTGTCACATCTTTCTGAAAGGCACGATGGCAAACCGAACGTACACCCTAGCGTGCATATACGCCCCCAACCGGAAACAATCACAATATATCCGCAGAACAATGATTGCTCTAGCTGACTTCACGGAAGGCACCCTGGTACTTGGAGGTGACTTCAATGTCCCCCTAGACTCCACACTAGACACCTCCACAGGGCGCAGTAGCAACCCACAGAGAGAACTTCGAAGCATCTTAAAGGCCCTCAGGCAATTACGACTGGTGGATTGTTGGAGAGCCTTACATCCCACGGGGAAGGACTACACACACTACTCGAGGGTCCATGTGAGATACTCACGAATCGATTATGTATTCCTCCAGCAAAAACAACTCACCGCACTGCAAAAGGCGACCATCGAAGCAGCCACATGGTCCGACCATGGGGCGGTAACGGTGGAAGTAGATTCCCCACTGACGAGACTGAGGGTGATGACTTGGTGCTTAAACGACACCCTCCTGGAAGATGTTGAAATCAGGGACAAAATCGCAGAAGCCTTGGTGGAATACTTCTCGAACAATGAGACCGGCGACACCTCGGCCACCACTACGTGGGAGGCCCACAAATGTGTCATGAGAGGTCACATAATACAAATGGCCACGAAAAAGAAAAAAGATGCCCAGCGACAAATAGCGGAACTCCTCAAGGGAATCGAGGACATAGAAGCACGTCACAAACGAACACCCGGGACGAAACATACGCCAAATTGCTGGAGCTCCGAATCTAGCTGCAGGCATTGCTGGTCAAGAAACACTACCGGCAACTACAGAGATCAAAAGCCTTCTATTATATACATGCGAACAAAGGGGGCAGGTTTCTGGCCCGCATGCTCAGGGGACACCAAGCGCAGGCGCAAGTACACAAGCTAAAACTACCCGGTGGTACAACGACTCAGCACCCCAAAACGATAGCGAATGAGTTCCGAACATACTATGCCCAACTGTACAACCTGCACCTGCAGCCCTCTCCAATCTCAACACACACCAGGAAAAGGGAGGTCCAACAATACCTGTCACGGCACCTTGCCAAACACGTAACGCAAGAAGAAGCGGAGCTCATGGACGCCCCAATCACGGAAGAGGAAATTAAGGCAGCAATCAAAACAACAAAGGCAGGCAAGGCTCCGGGACCCGACTGGTTCACACTCGCATATTATAAGAAGTTCGGGGATTCGCTCATCCCAAAATTAACCGAAGCCATGAACGCAATCACGAGGGGCAACAAGTTCCACGATGACACTCTAGCAGCAGTCATAACCATCATCCCCAAACCAGGGAAGGACCCAGAGCTGTGCAGTAGCTACAGACCCATCTCCCTTTTAAACGTTGACCTAAAATTATTCACCAAGGTCCTTTCGAGCCGCCTCAACTCGTTCCTTCCTGGACTGGTGCACCCCGATCAGACGGGCTTTATTCCAGGCAGAGAAGCCCGCGATAGTACACTACGGGCCCTCTCTATCCAGCAAGTCGCCAAACGCGCTGGGGATCGACTGCTACTCCTATCCACCGATGCAGAAAAAGCCTTCGACAGGGTGGACTGGACATACCTGTCGGAGCTGCTCAAGGGGATGGAGTTCGAAACCAATCTGCTTACCTGGATCGCCGCAATATATAGCCGGCCGAACGCCCAAGTCAGGGTAAATGGAGCGCTTACGAAACCTTCCGGAATGGGACGAGACAGGGGTTGTCAGAATATTTATATCAACAAACATTTTGTGCTAAAAAGAAATTAAAAGTGTATATTGCCAAGTCACTCAGAACAAAGCAGACTCCATTTTGCTATCTTCAGGACAACAAAAACACATAATTTCCTTGATTTCTTCTTACTTTCTGTAACTAGCCACTTGCTTGAGCTGAGGAATGTATTACATAAACAAACCAAGATAAGCAATGAAGCAAGGGGGATGGAACGCTCTGTCTAAAATGTTAATGGAATAGATGCATATCTAAACACAGACACTAATGACAGAGAAGACTAAGTAATTACTTTTACTTTCTAAATTTTACAAGGTACCATTGTTAGAAAGGGTTGAAATTGAGTTTAGAACTGTCAATTTTACAAGTTACGATCAAGTAGATGCCACAAAGACTGGCACAAACGCTTTGAACTGACAGCAAATCTAAGTTATGGTAGTCATTTTAGATAAGCCAAATGACGTCAAAATCGTCATCAAGAAAAGTTAACTCTTTCCTGGATAGGAAGGTTTCGTTAGACAAGACTGCCATCTATGGATCAAATACCTAAATTGCGATCCATCGATTGGACACACCTACGGCTGCCTATTGGTTTATCAACTAATGACGTACAGAGAGTCTGGCCCTTTAAAAGTTAAGACAAAGGGAAGACAGGGAGTTGGGGGTTGGAGTTGAGAGACAGAGAGAGAGGAATTGGAAGTTTGAGGACTCCAACTCGGACATGCAGAGAAATCCAGGACAATATCTGGGACTAACACTCTACCCCTAAACTCTCTTGGACATAAACTCTTAAACTCTTTAATACTTTTTCTATCACTCACACACCTACATACAACCAATCAAGTTTCTGGGACTACCTATTCATCTGAGAATATCTACATAACTGGTAATTATGCTGGTTTTATTTAATTAATTTAAATTAATTAAAATTTACTAATAGCATGATATATGACTGGATAAATCACGGTCAGATTTCCATATTTAGAAATCTTAGTTAACTAAAGAATATATAGTTATAAACATTCCATTCTGCAGGTGGAATTAAGAATAATTATATATTAATGTGATATTATCATATGTTAGCATACCGTTGTTTTTATCCAGGTGTATTGATTTATTCTAAAATAAGATAAGATATCTTTTTAGACAAACTAAAATTCTGCTTTTGTAAAAATCTGGTAGATTATTCTTATTGGATGGTTCCAGGAAATGACTAATGAGCTGGTGTAAATGTTATTGTAATTGAAAATCACAGAAGAACAGGATACTATATGCCTAGGAGGATCTAGCCAGCATTGAAAGGGTTATTCAGTTGATCTAACTGTTAGCCAGGGTTTTATGGTTCTTCCCTGTGAAAAGCTTTACTTTCTGTCTGTAAGGATACCCTCATAAATCATGCAAGTCTTGACAGAAAATGCTGTTTAGCCATTGAAACGTGTATACCCATTCCATTGTATTGCATACTATGTTATACTAAATACTAGCTGATTATTATCATGCATGTTGCCTAATAATATTGTTAATTAATTTGTTACAATAAAAATAAATCTATTTTTATAACAAATTGTGAATTATTGATGGAACACATTTCACTTATTTGATAACGATCTCTAAGATCTAAGAGAATTGAAATAGTGGGCAATTTTTGACTGCTTAATATTATCATCCCATAAATATCCCCACAGGGTGCCCCCTGTCCCCGCTGATATTCGCCCTAACGCTGGAACCCCTACTTGAAGCCATACGGAACAATGGAGACATTAGGGGTTTCCATTTTGGAGGGATGACACACAAAACAGCAGCATACGCAGACGATATGTTGTTCTTTATCTCGCAACCCAGAACATCCCTCCCCAGCCTGCCATGAGAATTCAAGACATATGGACGAATATCTGGCCTTAAACTAAATCTATCAAAATGTGAAGTACTCAACGTAACGATACCTAGCGATGAAAACGATAGCCTGCGCACACAATTCCAATTTCACTGGTGCAAGTCCAGGATGAAGTACCTGGGAATTTGGCTCACCAGGGACCCACAAGACCTATACCCATCGAACTTCGTACCGCTCCTCAACACAATACAGCGAGACCCGCGCGATTGGAACTCCAAGCACACATCGTGGCTGGGACGCATAGCCGTGGTAAAAATGAATATCCTGCCCCGATTGCTCTATTTCAAACATTGACGATACCCGCAGTGTATTACTCTTCCCTTAGATCAGTCATAATCAAATATGTGTGGAGAACCCAACGACCCAGAATCCGACATGAAACACTGTGCCTCCCACGACACCAGGGGGGCCTTGCACTCCCAGATGTGAAAAAATACCATCAGGCCACAGTACTATAACGCATACTCTAGTGGCACTCTCGCCCATCACATAAACAATGGATCACGCTGATGGAAGCCGGAAGCCAAATTCCCATGCAGGTGGCTGTATGGGGCACCAAGCCCACAGCCCGGAAGGAACCGGACAGAACGTCACCAATGACACATACCCTACACACGTGGGTCAACCTGAGACGGGCACATCACGTATCCCCAACCCCAAGCCCTATGATCCCACTCACTAATAATAGCTCCCTGGGAGGGGGCCTTACTGCCAGAGCATGGGGCATACTGGGAGAACAGGAACATGATTACGTCCCATTACACTCGGTCCTGAACGACAATGGTCTAAAACCACTCTCTGAACTCACAGACAAGCGGCCTCCGACCTTCCAGCATGTAGCTGAACGGCAATATTAAATCCACGAATTCCGCTGGTTCAGGAAGTAATCCACAGTCAAGCGCAGGAAAAAGCAAGGCAATATCCCAAATCTCCCAGTAACTGGACGAAACACAGTTCTGAGAGTCAACTGAGGTCTTTATTTTCAGCTCCACAATTTATACAATTCCCCATGCAAGGGGTTTCCTGAGTCCCATCTCGGGGCATTCCCAGAGTTGACTACATGGGGAACTTACTGTACAGGTCATTTCTCCCATCAGGCACTGCTGCACGAGAAAGATCCTCCCACAGGAATGTACCATTAAGTGGATTATCCCTCCGTGCAGCAGAACCGACAATTTATATTAAAATACATAACTTTTCGAATATGCAGCCTATTTGTACGAATGGACGTTCGGTAGATAGCTGGGGTCTGAGCGCATCATTCGTGAGATTACCGCTCAGATCCCAGCTAAAACAACCGAACGCCGCACGAAAAACACCTTCATTAAAATGTATATTCAAAAGACCGATTGAAGTCTAGTGAACATAATACCGAACGGCCCGGAACTCCCGAACGGCCTGGAAGCTCAGCGGTGTTCGCGCGTCGAGTAGCCGTTTTTAGTACCATGCGCTCGACGACCAAACACCGCTGAGGGAACAAAGGATCCAAGATGGCCGACCGCCGCATGGTCGGTAGTCGAACGGCGGCCACCTAGGAGAGCCTCTAATTACCGATTGCAACATTTACCTGTTGCAATCGGTTAACAAGCGCCACACGCCTCTAAGTGTGTGGGCTACTACATGGTGGTTATTTCGGTTCACGAACGGCCCGCAAAAGTGCCGTTCGTGAAACGAAAGAAAATACAGCACATACAGCTATCTGCATTCGGCAGATAGCCAATACAGTAAATACACGTCATTACAGCCAGCATACATTATACAAAGTTAAACACATATCCCCACCAACATACAGGCAACCCTTAAAGGTACAGTCTCTTGATATTGTTCAAGTGGCTATGTTTGCCACACAGCAGTCATTTCGATACACCCAATTGAGACATTTCTATCACTCGATGGCCAATAAAGTGGCCCTCCACAGGTCTTTAACGCCATTCGAGAACTTATGCCTAACCAAAACTAACCTTGATAGAGCAATTTCTTATCTCTACCAATACATCCTCATGGGAGAGCACAAGGAAGTACTCACGTTCAAGGCACAATGGGAACACATTGTGGGCCGGGAGATTGCTCCAACCCAGTGGGAAAAAATTTTCATCCTACACAATAAATCCTCAGTGAGTTCCTGATATCAAGAAGTCAACTACAAACTCCTGTCCCAATGGTATAAAACTCCAGCACGCCTCCACAAGATATTCCCCAACATCTCGGCCGCATGCTGGAGGTGCGGATCTGGAAAGGGCACCCTGAGACATATCTGGTGGGACTGCCCAAACATACAGCCATTCTGGAACCAAATCAGTGAAAAAAATCACAGAGATTCTCCAGGAAACGATCCCGTTGGACATAGAGCAATACTTGCTACATTCAACACCATGCCCAATCTCAAAATATAAAAAATCCATAGTAAGACACCTACTGGATGCGGCCAAGGCACTTATACCCGCAATGTGGAAGCAGACACAAACTCCCACAATAACCCAGTGGTATGACAGAGTGGAAGAGATCCGCTCGGCGGAGAGCGTGAGGGCGTTCCTCATATGACAGAGCGAGAAGCATGTTGAGCGGTGGGGGCCGTGGCTGGGGCACGTCGCTGGGGGGCGGGGGGTGGGGCGGGAGAGACGTGGGAAGCACACACCTGATAAAGACGTAACTTCCACAACGCCGACAGGGGACAGAGAGTTAACCCCAATACACAGACCACAGGAATTGATCGAGAATTACTAACTGACCCAAGACCGGACATACGAGGGGGCGGGAGGACACAGAGGACTAAGAAATCAACGCATAATGCCTCCATGACACAACGGGCGACAGCGGGGGCCGAGACGGCACACTCATGAAAGAGAAACACACTTCCAAATGAACCCAATAGGGCACAAAGACGCTCCAGAACTGGCAACCAACCCTAGGACAGAGCACAACTCGCACACAACCGGACCGCAGACCCCGCATCCCACCGGACACATATATTATAACTGCAGCTAAACGATCAACAGAAAAAGCCCCCCCCCCCGCCGGGCGTCCTGACGGCTCGACCCCAGAAACCTCGACATATGTGCATGACTAATAGGCAACAATCGCCCAAACCGCGACCGACATTGACACTAATCGACCGACACACCATACCAAAAACAAAATACAACCATACACAGCAAATAGGCAAAGGTGCAGTTGACATAGCATCGACCTCACAACACAGACAAGTACACCAATACACGGCAGAGCACTAGGCTCACATGTACATGCCCACACCACTCGAACACCAAAACCGGTCCGCAGCACCAGACAGATGGCACCATACAGAACACCCCTAAATAGGCCTGGTCAACAGTGAGACCCACACAACCTCTTTATCTACACAAAAAGTTCACATGTTTCCATGTTATCGGTTTGCTATCCAGGGTACATAGAGACCTGTGTGTCTTATCCACATCCTATATTGTTATTTCCGAGATCTGCGCATCTCATGTGACCAATTGTTATAACCCACGTATTGTTGATTATCTCCTTAATTGAAGTGTTGTAAAACATTCGAAAACTCTCCAATTTTCAATAGAAAGAGATTTATAAAAAAAAAAAAAAAAACTAGGAGAACCCAGAACCAGAGCAGGACAGAAAGCAGAACCCAGAACATGTACACAAGACATGAGGAAAACGAGAACAGGGCAGGACAGGACTGTACATGAACTGGGATTACAAAATAAAACAAGACAAGATATAAAAGGCAAAACAAGAGGAGACATAACTAAGCACTATATATGAAAATCATGGGGATTTAGTCACATTATATGATCATACATTGTACAAGCCTGCCACAACGCCAATGTACCCCATATCTGGCAGGTCCTACACTGCCTAATGTTTGCTAAAAGAACCATACTAAACCACAATAGCACTTACCTGCAAGAAAGGGCAGAGACTTGAAACACTGCTGCAGGTCCAGACTGAAACAAAAGGAAAATGGAAAACAAACAGGTGTGGCAACATAAAACAAACATATAAATTAAGACCGGAGGGCGTACTATTACGCCCTATTTTAAGTCCCACGCCGGCGATCGCAGTTGGGGGGACTCCCAGGGAGCCCCCACCGCGGCAGATCCTCCTCCTCCGGTGCACCCCGGCCATGTGAGAGTGAGGTCCTTCCGAGGACCTCACAATCACATGGCCGGGATAGCTGTCTGCTGTATTGCCAGCAGGGGGGCTGCCTGTAATGACAGGTGGTCCCCCTGCTGGCTGAAAATAAAATAAATAAATGTTAAAATAAGTGTAAAAAAAATAAAATAATATACTTAGATCATATATATATTATATATATATATGATCTAAGTATAAATATACACATATACATACACACACATACACTGTCTAGGTGTATTTTACTTTTAATATATATATAATTTTATATATATATATATATATATATTATCAAATTACACCTAGACTGATACTGATTAAATATATATATAATTATTGTTATATATATATTTATATATAATATAAAAAAATTAAATATGTAAATACGTTAAAAAATAAAATAAAATAAATAAAAAAAATAAAAAAAATATATAGATGTGTTATTTCGTTCTAACTGTATTGTGATATTAATATATATATTTATATCAAAATACACGTAGAACGAAATAATATATATATATCTATATACATAAATATATACGTATATATCACTATATATATACCTATATATAAATAAAAATATTTTTTAAAAATTATATATATATATATATATATATATATACATACATATATATTCACATACGTATATATATATATATATATATATACATATATTAATTCTACATATATATTTATGTAATATTTTTACATAATTGGGTATCTTAATTAATTACAATTAGCGGGACCTGCCTGACAACCCATGTCGAAAGTAAAGGGAATTTAATTTGCTAGCACTATATTTAACCCTATAACTTTCCAAGACACCATAAAACCTGTACATGGGGGGTACTGTTCTACTCGGGGGACTTCGCTGAACACATATGTTAGTGTAAAAGTGAAGTTTTTTGCATTTTTCACGCACAAACAGCACTTACACGGACGATATTATTGCTGCAATACTTTTTACTGTTTTGAAACACAAATATTTGTGTTCAGCGAAGTCTCCCGAGTACAACAGTACCCCTCATGTACAGGTTTTATGGTGTTTTCAAAAGTTACAGCGTCAAATATAAGGCTTGTGTTTCATTTTTTCACATTAAAATTCGCCAGATTGGGTACATTGCCTTTGAGACCCTATGGTAGCCCAAGAATGAAAATTACCCCTATGATGGCATACCATTTGCAATAGTAGACAACCCAAGGTATTGCAAATGGGGTATGTCCAGTCTTTTTTAGAAGCCACTTAGTCACAAACACTTGCCAAAATTGACATTTTTTGCATTTTTCACACACAAACAAATACTAACGCTAACTTTGGCCAGTGTTTGTGACCAAATGGCTACTAAAAAAGACTGGACATACCCCATTTGCAATACCTTGGGTTGTCTACTATTACAAATGGTATGCCATTATGGGTGTAAATTTCATTCCTGGGCTACTATAAAGTCCCAAAGGCAACGTAACCAATCTGGCGAATTTCAATTTCAAATGTAACGTGCTATATTTGACCCTGTAACTTCCCAAAACGCCATAAAACCTGTTCGTAGGGGGTACTGTTTTACATGTGAGACTTTGCTGAATACAAATATGTGTATTTTATTGCAGTAAAAGCAAACAGTATTATGGCATTGACAGTTAAAATGTCATGTAGAACTAAAAAAATAAATCTTATTTTCTCCCATTTTTTTCATATTAAATTATGTTTCATAGATAAATATTTGATATTAAATGAAAGCCCTGTTTCCCCTGAATAAAATGATATATAATAAGGGTGGGTGCATTTAATATGAAAGAGGTGAATTACAGTTGGACAGACATGTAGCGCAAATGCCAGGTTTTGTTTACATTTTGTTTCGTTGTACGTGTACATTTGGCTCCGTCCTTCAGGGGTTAATCCAGGAGACTGGGAAATCCATGGACGGAATATAAGAATGAACCCAGAAAACCCAGCATAAAAAAAAAAAACAGACCTAGAATAGAAAAGCAGAAAACCAAGAAAAAGTAAACAAAATTGTAAAAAGAGTACTGGATACCAGAAGCCATTGCCAGAATGATCTGCAGCGAGTAACAGGATGTGACACTCTGACGACGTCATGGTTATCCAGCCCCTTCTTTTAAGTGTCTCACTCCTCCCCCTCTGTTCTTTCATTGGTCAAGGGGCGTGGTTTGCTCGTAAAGGCTGGTTTCATTTTTTATGCAAATGTAATAGATACATTGCAAACACTACATACGTATGAAGTTATGCTGTAAACAGGAGGTTATACATACAAGCACTAACACCTCTTCTTCTAGGAGAAAATGAAAAAGAGAATATTAGACCTCATAACAAGAAGACAAAAATACACATGTATGAATAGGGTTTTAACATAAAGGCAAACAGACACATGCACTGATTTGATTTAGTAGTTATGTGCAATGGCAGGTTGGACACTAGCCCCCAATTAAGTGTTGGTTGCCTAATTAAGTTTGCATATGCTAAGGCTGGCTGGATATTGGATCTTGATTTACATTTGCATAAAAAGTGAAACCAGCCTTTACGAGCAAACCACGCCCCTTAACCAATGAAAGAACAGAGGGGGAGGAGTGAGACACTTAAAAGAAGGTAAATATGCGAGAATAATCAGATTAAAACAAAGTGTTTCTTTAAACCAAGTGATGGGAATGGGTATGTTCATCGGCAAAGTTGCCACCACCGTCCCTGGCTTAGAGGGATAGCTAAGGGACAATTTGCCAGGGTGAGAAGGAATTGCTCACAAGTTCAGGACTTTATAACACAATCTAACCATATAAAGAACAAATTGGTGGAAAGAGGTTATAAGAAGAATACACTTGATAGGGAAATTCGTATAGCTTTACAGACTGACAGGGGGAATTATCTGATGGACAAGCCCCGTGCCAAACCCTATCAGGAGAATATAACTGCCTTTAGAACTCAGTATTGTATAAACCATACTAAAATTAGGAGGAGTTTACAAAAACATTGGTCGATTCTCCAACAGGATCCTGTACTAAATCCTATTTTACCGGATCAACCTAAACTTATTTTTAGAAAAAATCAGAATTTTAAGAATACTTTGGCACCTAGTTATGCTATAAAAAATCTTGAGGCTAATCGAAAACCTGTTGATAATAATTCCTTTAGAGGTTGCAACTCTTGTAAAGCTTGCCATACTGTAAATCTTGAAAAAACAGATACTTTTTCCAGTTTCATTACAGGTGAAGTATTTCAGATAAAATCTGAAATCAGTTGCCGCACGGACCATGTAGTTTATTTACTGCAGTGCCCGTGCGGCAAGCAATATGTAGGCAGGACAAAGAGGCTTTTGAAAGTACGATTTCTGGAACATATAAATAATATCAAAAAGAACTTGGCTACTCATTCTATTCCAGTACATTGCAATCAATGTCCACTATTTTCCTTCACTGGTTTAAAATGTATTGGTATTGAAAGGGTATTAGCTGATTGGAGAGGGGGAGATAGGGTTAAAAAGTTGTCACAAAGAGAGACATACTGGATCCACAGGCTACAGACATTGGAGCCTGGTGGACTGAATGTGGATGTGGACTTAGTGTGTTTCCTATAAATGTATATCACTATTCATAATAGTCATTATATATATGGGTATTTTTGAGAAAGGTAATGATAAAATAAGCACAGAATTTTTAAGGAGGAATTAGGTTAATTAATAATAATAATATAATTAACAAATAAGACACCATTGAATTGATTATAAGAAGGATAACACATTAAAAGTTAAAGGTTAATATTTTGGTTATTGAAATAATATGTCACACAATTAGGGTATGAAGGATTAGTTTATAAAAGCTTCACATTATTAGATTATGAGTATATATAATATGTAAGAAATTTTGTGACCGGTTAAGTATTGTGAAAATGGTGTAAAGTAAATATGTATATATTATGAGAAAATCCACTATGAATAGATTTGTGGTTAAGTTGTTGGACTATTTGTATATAATTCTATGGCTAGATATTGCAGAATACTGATGGAACGCAAAAAAAACGAAGGTGGAACGCATGCCATTTCCGGATATACATGACTTCCGGGTTTACGAGTACAGTTGGAACGCATAGCACTTCCGGTTTTTGGAACGCACGGAAGTGCCGAAAATAACCGGAGAATTACAAAAATGATGAAGATCAACTGTGAACACCTGGGAATAAGATCTTCAACAGATGAAACTCATCTACACAGGACCAATGAGGAAGGACAGAGAGGCACATGTGATTAATTACATTTAGGGATTAGCCCTATTTAAAGGACTTGAGGGTGGAGGGATGTTAGGCTGTTTTTGTGATTGTACTGCATTGATTATTATTTTAATATTTTGGTCCCTGAGGAAGTCCCATATTCTGTAGAAGGGACGAAACGCGTAGGACCTTTATCTGTATCTATTTTATATTTTTAAACAATTAAAGCCGCTTTTTTCATATCTTCACCTGGAGTCCTGCATTTTGAGTGGAAGTGTCCAGGGGATTTCTCTAGCCCCCCATATCATCAGGGGTGGCACCATATATGCCTGAACTGTCCAATATCCTGTGAGTGCATTTCATATTGCGCAGTGTTAATATTTTAAAACTGTATTACACTATACCTCTTTTTATTTATCTTCATTTAGACAATCAGCCGGTTCCCTCGTTGTGTTTTGTATATTCTTGTGTTCAAGTTGATTGCTAGCTGGGAGCGATCTGAGGGAGGCTGCATTCACTAACCACTGATAAGTATCCTTGTATATAAGTGTGTGTATAAGGTGCATTTCTTTTTACATTACTATAAGTGGATGAATTCGTCACAGGTATGTCTTGAGCCTTTATAGGCTGGGTAACCTCTCCCACAACTCTAGGCTTCACCTTAACATCATGACAGAATATGCCAAATAAGTTTTGGTTTTTTTTTTAGGTGGAAACAATACTTAACTAAAAATATATATATTTTTATAGATAACATTCCTAAGATGACACCTTGGATCTTTTTTTTCATATCAACTTGCATATTACTATGGCATTGTAACCTTTTTGTTGTTGCTGCTTATTTTGATAATTAAGTAGTTATGGTGTTACATTGTTTTTAATTTGTTATGTTACATACTTAGATATGTTTATTCATCATGCAATTAGCTAAATACAAAGTGTTTGTAATATCATACTTTGTTTATAGTATTACGTAGCACAATTGTGAAATACATATGCAAAATATAATAAATGTATGTATAGAGATATATGTTCATACTTATTATCTCTTATTAGGGGTATTATCTCTTATTATCCTTTTATCTATATTGTAAAAAAAATTATATTTCAGTATTTTTAATGTTCTGGATTGAATAAGGCTTATGTAAGATAAACAAGTAATAATTATATATGCTTTATACTAAGCATTGCATAAACTTTTGCAGTTTAAATTTAGTACACCAATTTATGGGAATAAGTCATCTAAAGGACATCTCAAAGTTATAATTGTGTGAGAGGGGTAGAAAAAAAAAAAGTAAAAAACGCATATATACTTTCTCTAACAATTACATTTTGCTGCTTCTTCAATTTTTAGTGCCATAATCCTGCTGAAAGTGTAAATGCTTTGATTCTTTAATAGGCTTTTCTGACAATTATTAGGTTAAATATGTAATGCTAAATTAGCAATATATGTTGGAATGAAGCGAGAGGACTCAGTCATTAAATTATTCCAAGTCTATCACTTTGATCACTGCTTTATAATTTAAGGTGTGCTTAAAATTTGATCCTATTTAGGTTTAACATAGAAAAAAAAAAAATACAGGTCTGATTTCACACAGAGATCATGCCCACAACTAATTAAAGAGATCTAAAACATGTATTAATTGTGGTTCCTAACCCAGTCCTCTAATCACAACATTTTAAAATTGTATTATATACTATCAATGTCTGGCTTGTTGGTGTAGCCTGGGAACAAAGAGACACTATCTGCTGCACTGCACACAGGGTACAAGCTAATTCGGCATACAATTTCTGTTGTACTAATGGCCAAACAGCAAATCATATCACTGTAATTTAACATTTATAGCAGGGCATTGTAGAGATAACAAAAATACTAGGGTCTTCAGCCCAAAGGTAAATCTTATGTCCCCTCCTGCATATATTGATCCTAAAACCAACCCGATATAATCTAAAATGATCCACTCGCTTCAAAATCTCATGGTCACTACTCTATCCCAATTCTATTTGACCTTTCCGCTGCTTTTGATACTGTTGATCATCAACAGCTTCTTCTCATCCTCTGTAATCTCGGTCTAGGAGATATTGATCCCTCCTGGTGCTCCTCCTACCTCACCCAGCTCTCTTCTAGCATTTCTTTCTCTGGCTCTCCCTCTTCCTCACAACCTCTCTGTTGGTGTCCTCCAAGGTTCAGTCCTTGGTCCCCTACTGTTCTCGGTCAGAATAGAATGCCTTTATTTAATCAACCTGACGGGAATGGCCACAAGTAATCGAGTAACAGTAGTAGACAGAAGGACTTTGCTGAATGCACACAACTTTAGAAATAATAAGCTGTGGTATAAAAGGCCACATTATATTTCACTTGCGTCATATAACAGGAAAATGGGTATACAACATGGGTAAACTCACCAGGTCTTCCAATATCACTTCCATGCAGATGACACGCAAATCTGTCATCCCCTGATCTCTCCCTGCCCCTCTTGACTAATGTCTCTGACTGCCTCTCTGCTATTTCCAACTGGATGGCTGCCCACTTCCTTAAGCTCAACTTGTCCAAAACAGAACTTCTGGTCTTTGCTCCCTCAAGTGTTGCTACTCCCGTTTCTGTCTCCCTCCATGTTGATGATGCTACCATCAGTTCCACCATGCAGGCTCAATCCCTGGGTGTTCTCTTTGACTCCGACCTCTCCTTCACACCTCATATTCAGTCTATTGCCAAATCCTGCCACTTCCATCTCAAAAACATTGTGCGCATCCGCCCCTACTTAACGCCAGATGCGGCTGAGATGCTGGTCCATGCCACTGTCCTCTCTTGCCTTGACTACTGCAATCCGCTTCTCACTGGTCTCACGTGTTTCCAACTTGCCCTATTGCAGTCTATAATGAATGCGGTGGTGAGGCTCATCTTCCTCTCCACCGCACCTCCCATGCCTCACCCCTCTGTCAGTCCCTGCATTGGCTTCCCGTAAGATATAGGGCTCTATATAAAATTCTGGTTCTTGCTTTCAAATCCCCATGTAATGCTAGTCCTACCTATCTATCTTCCCTAATACACAAGTATGTCCTGTCTAGGCCCCTACACTCTGCTGAAGACCTGCATCTATCCTCTGTTCATACTCCCACCTCTGATGCCCGTATCCAAGACTTCTCTTGGGCTACACCATTCCTGTGGAAATCCCTTCTCTTTTCCATTAGATGCTCACTCACCCAGATTCTATTCCTTCAAAAAAACACTTTTTCACAAAAGTATATAATTTAAACTGTAAATGGCACAAAAAAAAACACACTAAGTCTTTATTGAATACTATTCTACCAATCTACTTCCCTTACCTTTTGTGTCACTTTACTCCACTCCCTCTAGCATGTAAGCCCTGCTCAATCTCCCTGTTTCTGTGTGTCAAACTTGTCCAAAAATGGTTACAATTACATGTTTGTTAATCTTAGTCTACCCATTGTAAAGCGCTATGGAATTTGTTGGCACTATATAATAATAATAATAATAATAATGTCCCAAGTTCAGATCTATAAATCACATTGTAACACCAAACTGTGTGTGGATTCAGGCTATTATACGAACTCATCATTAAAATGACACCCAAGGCTTTTCAATACCTTATTTGAAACACCAGCCCCTGCAAGCCACCATCCCACTGGCTCCCAGCATCGCCACTGCGTTTGTATATTTCCAATAGATTAGAAGTTGTCTAAAAACTTGATATGGGATATACCCATGATGAAGTGATTGTCTCTGGTGATTGATATTGTCAAACATGATTGCTTTAGTATCATTAATACATAACATCTAGGAAACATCAGAACATAACACACTAAGTCATAGGCTGGTAATATAAATGCAAAGCATAGAGAAGCAATAATGGTGAATATGCAGTATTAATTAAACAGGGCAGAATAGAATGCCTATATTTAATCAATCTGACAGGAATGGCAACAAGTAATCGAATAACAGTAGTAGACAGAAGGACTTTGCTGAATGCACACTACATAAAAAATAATTAGAAAATAGTATGCTGTCGTATAAAAGGCCATATTATGTTTCACTTATGTCATATAACAACAGGAAAATGGGTCTACAACAGAAATCTCAAACTTCCCACCACACCCCCATCCAATACAACTCCTATGATTCTTGTCATTTAGTGCATTGAAAGAATTTTGGATATTTCTGATCATCAACATTTGGGGGGCTGGAGTTTGAGCTTCCTGGTCTATAGTATATGTATAATCAATGAAATTATATCATTGGAGATTGGAATGAGCCTTATATGACAAATTTCAGTTCATTATATTGCATTCATACACTGTGAACAAAATTTGTTGATCGAGATCCAATAAAATCCGAAATTATCATCCTGGGTTGTTGAAGGTCTTGTGCAGAGAGAATTTGCTGTCATTTTGGTTCTGGACTGCCTTTATGGGTAGTATCAGTCTGTGAAATTTGTTGTTTCCATACATTTGCATGGGCTCACTGTGCTTAGAGGGGTATCCGTTACACCTCGCTGACGAGGTCCAAAGAAACCCAAAATGATCGTCTGGGTTTACTGTATCTCTTGTGCAAAAAGAACTTGCCAGCATTTTGGTTATGGAGTGCCCTTATGAATGGGATCAGTCTCATATGCAAATTATATAAGTAACAGAAAAAAAGGCACTTACATTGAATACCTCACTTATTAAATTCACAATAAGGATATGTCTCCTTCAAAGTTCAAAGAAAAATAAAATAAAAACAAGAACAAAGAAAATATATAGTGTATGGATAAAATATGTAAAAAGAGTGTTGAAACCCAATCACAAGTGGAGAGCAGAGAAGTCTGCTCTAACTGTCAGTGTATATATGTATGTATGTATGAAATTTTGACAGTGGATGTGGATTAAAAGTATTTTGAAGACTGAAAAGCCTAGAGTGCCGGTATATATACGCACATACACTCCAATCCAATAGGTGGCAGCAGCAAGGAAAAGAATGCAGCAGCAAGTGAATACAACTTTATTTTGGAAAATATCCTTAAAGGAGCACTATAAGGTCAGGAACACAAACATGTATTCCTGACCCCATAGGGTTAAAACCACCATCTAGCCACCCTGGTCCCCTCATGCCTCCCTAAATATAGTAAATCTTACTTGCATTCAAGTCTGCAGCTGCATGTTTTTTGTCTGTTTCCTTTAGATCTGCCCACTGCCTGCTGACATCAGCAGAAGTAGTAGTCTGATCCAATCACAATGCTTCTCCATAGGAATGGCTGAGACTGACAAAGAGGCAGATCAGGGGCAGAGCCAGCACAATTCAAACACAGCCCTGGCAAATCAGCATCTCCTCATAGAGATGAATTGAATCAATGAATCTCTATGAGAAAAGTTCAGTGTCTGCATGTAGAGGGTGGAGACACTGAATGTTTGGATGTATTTTAGGCAGCCATGACCCAGGAAGGATCTCTAACAGACATCTGAGGAGTGGCCAGTGAAGTTATCACTAGGCTGCAATGTAAACACTACATTTTCTCTGAAGACAGTGTTTACAGCAAAAAGCCTGAAGGTAATGATTCTACTCACCAGAACAAATTCAATAAGCTGTAGTTGTTCTGGTGACTATAGTGTCCCTTTAAAATCACTCTATGCCCATCACCTCCTGACTGGACCTCCTTTTTTTTATATATTTATCATATCATACTATTTTTAGGCATTCGTCAAGTGACTTTTTACTTGTTTTTTTTTTTTTTTTGGTGTTTACTTGCTGCTGCCATCTTGGCTGAAACAAACAGCAATATCAACTAAATTCTGTTGACCCAATTTCTTTTTTGTCAAAGTGTTTCAAAAGAAACACATAATTTTTCTCATTGTGCAAGTGTAATGTGGAGAGCTCGCCTGCATCTTCTCTACCCTGTCAAAGTTCTTCTCTATCTGCTTTGGCGATCACCTGATCCAGCAGTGACCCTATCTGGTACCAGTTGAAAAAGTAGTCACCTGACAAAGTTACTATCCCTACCATCACCACTATCACTACAATAATCAATGTCATTACCATTTTTAATAACATTAGTCAACCAAGTTTTTGTGTAGAGATTAGTGTTTTGACAGATGCTAACGCCAACTGCACCTCTCGAGCTGAAAGGCTATGTGTTGAAGCTCATGCATTGTACTGAGGCAGTTTGGGATCCCTTTTTAATACCTCCAAGAAGACTGATTTCCATTGAGAAAATTGTGCAGCAAGGCAGTAATTAGAGGAGAGTTGCATGTCATCTTACCAGTGCCAGTATAAACCTACATCTGAAAAGATATCACAGATCTGTATTACTGAGGAAAAGAATCAGAAAGTATTAGGGCAGGCAGCAGGTCCACTTGTACTGTTTCTTATTCTGTACAGTTCTCACCTCCTACCACCTGCAGCGCCTTTTACATTACAATTACTGCTACTACCACCCTTAGGAAGAGCATGGTCGATATGGAGGATGGTGGCAATAGTTGACAGAGGCATTTTGGACAGAGAAAGTCAGACTAATTGCCCTAATCATCCAGTGAATTAAAAAATAAATAGGTTGATTTTTTTTTCTATAATATTTCCTCTTGCTTAGTTGCTACTGTCAGTGAAATTTACACCAACTATGGTATACTGATTTAGAATTATTTAACTGATATGTGATTTTTTTTTTTTTTTCTAGTGAGAGACATTACATGATTTGCAGTGTGCTTTACTGCCATTGCTTGAAATTTGCAAATTGCAAGCTTTTTCTCAGTAATAGATTGTGTCACAGTTTATTGCACAAGTGAAACCTGCCTGCATTGGGTGTGGTAGTGCTGTGTAATGCACTGTGGGCTGTTGGCAATGTGGTGCTTAATCTTTAAGCCAAATAATATAATAATACAGTAGAAGTAAATCCACCAAGCAGCAAACCATGTTTTAACAAAAACATTATGCAGGGTGAGATCACTATAATGTATGGCATTTTAAAAAAAGGGGAACAACTGCCACAGCAGCAGCAATCTCTCCTCCATTACTATAACTCTTGAAGAGTGAGTGACCCATTACCTCTGTGTACTTAAATATCTGTATATATACAGTATTACACTATGTACAGTTTTATATTTTACAGATAACTAGAGACAAATTGTAAGGTCCTCATTGATATAAGTATATCACATTGTGTGGTGGTGTTTTTATTGCGCACCCTGTACTTTGTACTTGTTTTAGCACTTTATGTAGTGTCTTTTCAATCATTATAGACACTAGCGTTGCTTCATCTCTCACAATTCAATAGTGCCAATTCATCCATATCCCATTGTTTTTAACTTTTGCTGTTTGTGCTTAGTGAATATGTCCAAAAACAATGTTTAGGTATAACAGACAAATGTAAAAACTCTGTCTAGAAGTTCTCGTATTGGGTGTCAGGGGAGAAAGAAATTAGCTGTAATGCTCAGTTTGCAACAGTATCCAGCTCTTAATTGGTGTGGTCACCTCTGTATCCAATTTGTTATATAGTGTCCGCCTTAAACATAATAGAGAGATGGAAACATAGCGTGATACAGTTTATTTATTAAAATTCCCCTTAATGCCCTATATGAAAACTCTTACAAGAGATTAGTGTGGTGCTTGTCTCCAAGTACCACTAACAAAATGAGGTACGGTACAGTATGCAGGAAACAGTTCAGGGTTACCACTGCGGTTCGCTCAGTGCACTTGAGCCGGGTGACATAGCTTGTCCGTCTGAAGAACATAAACCCTTGCTCCTGCTGGAATAAAGTTCATACTCCTCGAGATAGCAGGCTAAAATGTAGCTAGCATCATAAAGCATTTCAACCCAATTAATGAGAAAGCCTCATTAATTGGGGCGAAACGTACTGCTTTAGGGGTCCATTTAACCAATGACAGTGGGCTAGCTAGGCAATATTGCAACCATATGTGCATTGCAGCACAATAATAGGTGCCTTTTTTCACTCGTTTGGCTTGCCTAGATATTTTTACCAAATATTTTGCATATACAATGTACTTTATGCGGACAAAGTGAGTTGGATGAACCAAATGTATCCACCATTCACAAATCTAGTACTTATGCAGCTGTCTGTCATTGTATAATCAGTGAATTTAGAATTTATGAATTGGATGAAAAGTTAGTTTACATATATATCATTCCTGGAGGTTATTGTAGAAATATGGAAATTTAACAGCCATGCTTCTAAAATCTGCAGAGCATTCTGAGTATGACGTAGAAGTTTATATCAAAACTGCAGTGTTTAGTGCAGTTTTTGATTCCCAAAATATGTATAATGACATGTTTCATGTTAGCTTTTTCACTCTTATTCTCACCACTATTGATTATACTTCTCCAAAATATAAAATGGATAAACGGCACCAATTAAAATATTTTAATTATCAGGATGTTAATTACGCTAAAGGATAATGTTTTGAACATGACTCAACTAATAAAACACTGAATTGTTTCTATAAATCATGGTGTGTATGTCATGCTTTGATCAGTTGAGGTTGTGTGTCATGTGAACAAGGCAGTGATTTTGTGTGCCTGATGAGTCCGTCCTGAAGGTGACAAGAGGTGGTTAGAGGATGAAGAAATTCAATAGATGAAAAACAGCAATTTGTAATACCTTTGTTTTATTGTATAATTAAAGACCAGCTTGATGGATAGTCTCTTTGCTACTAAACAAAAGTAATTGTTGTGCACTTCACAAAACGCCTTTCAAACAAAGAATCACATATCACAACATGTTTTGAATTTACAATATACTAAATGATTTAAACACGTACTTTTCTCCATGCCCTCTCTTGATGAAAATCTATTTTAAGAGCTTTTTTTATTCAAACACTTGAAATAGCATGATGTACTCATTGATTGGCCAGATCATGTTTACAAATCTGGTACTGCATTTAAGATTATAAAACCATAATTCTCTATGCCTCACACTGTGCAATGTTGGGACACTTATCTTAGGGTAGTTACTGGACTTTCAGACTGCCTCAAATTACTGGGAGTTTCACTCATTGGCAGTAGCTGATATGTACAGCTGATATTAGGGTTATTTACAGACATGAGATTCATAGTGAGTTTAAAGTGAATTTCTCATTTAAGGTCAGAGTAGCAGAAGTGAAAGTATAACTGAGTTGGAGAATGTTTCCAGTTTGTCTACTTTGTCTTTCAATTTGATATTAATTTAGAATTTGCATTAAATTTAGTGAATAACCCTGTATGATTCTTTCTCTCACTGTTGCTATACAGGCCCTGGGGAGATAGCGCAGCTAAGCGGACAAGAGCACATGTATGAGTGTGGGGATAGATATGTGGGTGGGATTATGTTCTGGGTAAGAATGTGTGGTTGGGATTATGTTCTGGGTAAGTTAGTGTGGTGGAGGTCTTACTTCAGTGCCACTTGGGATTCGGGCCAGCAAACAGCTTCCTGTCCTCCTGTTCCTGTTTGCCTGGGCCTGAAGGTTTACCAGCTTGAGGGATGGAGGTTGAGGCTTTCTGGCTTCCCTCAGAGCTGTTGCAGCACTGGATGGTGGCTGGCATCTCCGTGACCCAGGGCGCGCCTCACCCCTGGTATGGCTGCTGGCGTGGGTTCCCCCCCGCGGCCAGTATCCCTCTGGGGCCTTCCCTGTGGCCCCTCCTCATGGGGGCCAGCCTGGCTGGCATTCAGGGCCAGGGGACCACGTGGGGGTACCCTGCCACTAAAGAGGGGTACCCTGCCACTACTGGGGGGTACCCTGTCACTCCTCTTCGGGCCCGGTTGAGCTGTGAGTTCCTGGGCCGAAGCATCGCCAGGACCGCATGTCTGGGGGCTCCAGAAACGCGGCCTGCATCTTTTCATTAGGATGCGCGGCCTACCCGGCCTGCATCCATGGCCGGGGGCGGTGGATGGCGTTGCCGATAGCGTGTGGCTGCCCGGCGGCCGTTTATTCCGCCAGAGGCTGGCGGGATAGCGGGGCTGTGGCAAGGGCCCCCAACTGTGAGTAGGCCCGGCGGGGCCGCGCGGGGTACTCCAGTATCGCCATTCAGGAACGGGGGAGGACGTCTGGTGGGCTGGGAGCCTCCACTGCCGGTGTGGTAGGCTCCCCTGGGTCTCTCACCCCTGTCTCCCCCCACCCCTTGTCGCTCCATTTACCTGATTCCCCTTGGTGTCAATTGGGGGGCTGGCTTGCTCCGGGGCCCCCCTCTGGCTCCTCCTTCCGTTTTCTGCCCCCGCCCCCTCGTGCTGGGTCCTTTCCCACCCCTCTTTTTCCTTTTTCTCTTTTCTTTTCCTCCTTGGTGTGCTCCATGTTCCTGGGGGTCCCCCTGACCTCCTCCTCTTCTTCCCCTGTTCCCTCTGGGTGGGTCTGATTTTCTCTCTGTATGTCCCCCCTCCTGTGTGCCCTTGTTCTATCTATGTACCCCTTCCTCTCTGTGTGTCCCTATTCTGGCTGTGTATGTCCCTGTTCTATCTATTTGTGTCCCTGTTCTATCTGTGTGGTCCCCCCTGCTGGTCACTTACCTCAGCTGCCTCCTAGTGTGGAGCGTGGGTCACCTTCTCACCGTTGCTCTTCTCACAGATCCTGGCTGCAGTTCATAGAAACACCTTGGAAGAACACAATGGAAGCTGAATTCAGTGTCTTCTGTCTGGCCCTTCTCCGCTTGTTATGCCGGGCATTGGCTGGTGAGTACGTTGTTCCTTCTTTTATCCAGTCGGGTCCCTGGGGGGGGGGGGAGTCTTATCGCTATACAAAAAAATAAAATAAATAAATAAATAAATAAAATAAATAAAAATAAAAAAAAGAGAGAAACAGTACATGGACACCGCTTACCAGGGAGTCCCCCCCCATTCTCAATATTTATCGTATGCTTTAGTACAGATTCCTGCAGCGTCCTACGCAGTTAATAGCACTGGCGTTTTATGTGGCTCTTGGCGCTGCTGATGTGCACTTATATGGCCCGCTTGGCTTGCGCTTCTCACAAAATATTAGGGAGCAGATTGGGGAAGGGTTTTTATTAGAAATAGGTTTCCTCCTGCCACTGGGGGTCCATTGATTGAAAGGGTAACAAAAAAAAATACCGTATACACCCCATGACGCGCAGGAATTGAGTCCGGGCATTGTATGTTATGGATAGCATTGTCGGGGAGAGGTCTCTCCGAGAATGCTTGCACTGTTCTGCTGTCAGGACACCCTCTGGGACGCGTGTCGTGCCTAGGGTGAGCTGGGTTGGTGATGGTACGTCTTGCACTTTTAAACTCACCCGAGATTTGGATGCCCCAGTCCTTAAGTTGGTTGAGACCCTTTTCTGCATTAGTTATCACGTGCATCTTCCCTTCCCGGTGGATCAGCAGCTTGGCGGGGTATCCCCATCTGTAGGCTATGTTCTTCTCTCTCAGGGTGGTGGTGATCTGCACCAAGCTTTTCCTGTATTGTAGGGTTTCTGCGGACAGGTCGGCGAAGATTTTAATGTGCCCATATGGATCTGGCATATCTGCCGTCACAATCCTTTCCTAAACATGGAAAAAGTGGATGCGTGCTATGACATCTCTCTCTGCTGTTGGCGGAAGATGTTGTGGTCTTCTAAGGCGGTGTACCCTGTCCACTACCAGTTGGTCCGGCTGTGTGTCTGGGGCGAGTGCCTGGAACATGTCTTGGAGGTAGTCATGTAGGCCCGTTGGTAGTACCGTTTCAGGGATGCCCCTTATCCCGATGTTATTTATTTCTCCTGGACCGGTCCTCCAGATCAGCCATTTTGATTTTTAACGCTTGTAGATTTGCTTCCTGTACTTGCACTTTATCTGCCAGGCAGTTGTGTGCGTCCACACATTCATCTAGCTTCTGCACCACTTGAGCTGTGCACTGGCCTATTTCTGCTATGTCCTTCCTCATCTCTGCTGCCAGGCCCTGCAGTTGCTTTTTCACGCTTGCTTGGAAGGTGTCAGCTAATTCCAAAAGCATCAGCCTCATGGAGGTTGCTGTGAGAGGCTTTTCCCCTGCTAGGGAGCCTGTGGAAGATGCAGGTGAGAGGGATCCCTCGCAGGAGCTACCGGCTTCCCGCGGTTTTTTACCGGCTGTTCTTGCCAAGAAGAATTCTCTTTCAGCTTTAGCAGTCCTTTGCTTCTGTCTGTGGGTCATTGTGAGTCCTGGTGTGTCTCAATTATCGCTTTGCAGACCGTTTATTTGTGCTAAAATCCCGATATTGGCAGGAGCTTTACATGTGTGCATCCATGCCGATCGAGGCCACGCCCCCCCATTGCGGCAATCTTGAGGTGGTGTAGGCTGTTTATCATGTGACAGTGTCCACCCCCGGTGGCACTCTAGTCGCGGCGCCGTTGAGTCTGGAAGTGTCTGGTCAGGCATGGTTTTCCCGGGGGTTCACAATGTAATGGCCGATGCTTTATCTTGTTCACTGTGGGACGTACTTCGGGCAGGGGCTCTGCGGGGCCAAATTATAGGGCAGTGGAGATGTGGTCGCTTGGTCTAGCGGACCAATACATCAATAATAAAGATAATTTTTCTCAATTTACAATATATGGGGCAATATAATTACTCATCAAGGGGATATTCACTAAACATTACATATTTGTACCATATGTATACATATGCCGTTCATTTCTATTTTCCTATGTCAGTTAACCAATGTATACACATATCTCAGATCTTCATCACTATATATAAAGACGAAATAATAATTAAATAATAATTAAAAACAAAATAAGGATTATCTCATAAAGCAAAATTATTATCAATGGGGATTATCTTTTAAACCAAAATTTTTTTAACAAGAAGATTGTAATAATAGGCGTGCGCAGCCTATTGCATTGGGGTGTGCACCCTAAAGCACAAATACACGCCATGTATGTATGTATGTATGTATGTATGTATGTGTGTGTATATATATATATGTGTATATATTACACATACATACACTGGTGTGCTTTGTGAGGGTTGTGTGTG